>OZ024917.1:18617387-18857664 GCA_964017125.1 Flabesymbios commensalis
ATATATATATATATATATATATATATATATATATATATATGTGTGTGTCTCTATTTAATGAACTCACCATTGTATAGAAATATGCCTATACGGCCAACATAAACGTAGGAAAAATAAAATACATTTTCTACAACGCTTACAACATGTGTCAGTTTTATTATTATGACTTCAACGCTTGATGTTTGGAAAGGGGAAAGGGGGGAAGAGAAGAGGGGCCCTGCTGTAGTGGTGGATACCCTGTAAACACAAACCGTTTGTATAACATTTATTCTGTGAAGCTCATTGACCTCGACCTCCTTTGTTTTCACCGAGCTGGCTAATACAATGAAGTATGGATGGGGGGTTCTTATATAACCTTATTTTCACCGAGTGACGTCACTGCGTTTCACAGAATGAAGTATAGGGGAGGGGGTGTTATATAACCTTGTTTTCACCAAGTGACGTCACTGCGTTTCACAGAATGAAGTATAGGGGAGGGGGTGTTATATAACCTTCTTTTCACCGAGTGACGTCACTGCGTTTCACAGAATACAAAGTATACCTACATTGTACACATGTTATGCAAATAGGGTGGGGGCCCTGGTGTAGTGGTTAAAGTTGCCTGCTTGGAAAGTCGGAGATCGCGGGTTCGAACCCTAATCTGGCCTTCACGTTTCAAAGAAACAAAATCTTTCTTCCCCGCTCACTCGTAAAGATTCAATATTGTGGGGAGCCTTCGTGATTTCAGTTACAGTTACAAACTTGTTTTGCGTTTACTTTTTCATTTCAGTTACAAACTTGTTTTGCGTTTACTTGGTAAAATCTGTTACTCGTCCCACCGGAGCTAGGGGGCTCGACCCGATTCTGGTATTCACTATTTCTGGGAGCCCCCGTGACCGAATCAAAGCGTGTTCGGCTTCAGACCACCAGGCGTAGAAATTCAAATCCTAGGGGTAGTGTCATTTTACCATACTTAAGAGGTTTTCCTCACCCAGTTTAGCCTGTATGTGCCCAAAAGTGGCCTAACGCCCGATTCATTTTTTCATTCACGAAGGGAAGAAATATAATTTTATTTAAAGCTGTAACGTTACTATTTCTCTAAAATCATCAAAAACTTAAGTATTTTTATTGTGTTTTTTTAATATGGTCAAGAGATGTGAACATGTCCATAGACTAAAATTGCGGAAGTCTTTTAAATTTTGAGCTGCTGTGACAAAGTAGCAACTGTCCCGAAAGACCCATTTATCAGTTATTCCCATATCTCTTATTTTAAACATGCATGTCCGAAATTATCGTCCTTATTTTTCGCCTAACTGATAAATACGCAACATAAAATTTTAAACAAATTACGCTATTCTGATCTATGGACATGTTGACATATTATGGACATATCAAGGAGCCGAAGTAAAAATACAGATTTTTAAATAATTTTAGTCTGATTGTGTCGCTTTAACATCACACTAAGTAAATAAATCAAATTTCATTTTTCTTTCACTTTGGAATGTGTATTGCTATCCAAATTCCCACCTCAACGTTAATGAAAATGTTCTCGGTTTTTTAAATGTCTAAGTAGCCAATGGATGGCATACAAATTAAAAGCTTATGACAAAAATGATTACACCCAGCATATACCCAGCAAGAGACGTTGGCCCAACGTTGGATTACTGTTGGTCCATCGTCTACGACGTTGGCCCAACAGTAAACGTTGGGCCAAAAATAATTCCAACCAGCATATATAATGCCTCTCGTTTCTCACCTGATGTAACAATAAAACAGTATGCAGCATATCACATGTAATATTCATAGGAAGTATATTCATAGTTTGCACGATGAGTAAATGAAATGAAATGAATCGGGCTTTAGGCCACCTTTGTGCACATATAGGCTAAACTGGGCCAGGAGAACTTTCTGAGGATGGTGAGATGACACTGTCCTCCAGACACAGGATTCGAAATTCGAGCCCTGGCGGTCTGAGGTCGAGCACGCTACCTCTCGGTCACGGAGGCTCCCCACAATACTGAGTTTCACACGTGGATGGGGAAGAAACATTTGTGTTTCTTTCAAACCGCCGAGACCGGGAACCGAACCCCGAACTCTAGCGTGAAAGGCGGCGGTGCTAATCACTACCCTAGGGCCCCCGCCCCACACGATGAAGTGATAATTAACCATTTAACCGCCGTTGTCTCGCTGACGAGATCCACAACTTCAAGTGAGTGAGAATTATTCAGATTTGACAAAATGGAGGTCAAATGGTTTCAAATATTGCTGATTAATGTCACATTTTATTTTTAACATGTTTAAAAGGGGGTACTTAATTATGTGCTAATAAAAATTGAAAACTCGCATATATGCGGCACCGGCGGTTAAAGGGTTAAGGGTGAACAGTTATAATCCAACTTCTGCAACATTTGATCCCTGGGCTTACGGCGGAGTAGCTTATTGTCTAGTTATACATAAACATAACTATGCGTGTAAAACAACAATTGTGTAATAAACGTGTTGGTATATGTCTGAGAAGACTCGCTCAAGATAGGAAATTAATTTGATAAGCACACTCTTGTTTGCAGTTACTTGAGAGGAAAAATAGCCATAGTAATTTCTCATGTAAGATGTTTTAGGGGCAAGAATACTAGAAAGAAATGCATGACTCAAAGTTGAATCACTGGTTCACCCCCGCTAAACGGAGTTGCTTGGTGTCGTCACATTATAATACTGTGTTACCCTGTATAATCAACATCAGTGGAGCCATCTGGTGAATACCATCATTACTCGGAACAACAATACTATAACAAATCAAATTTGTTCGAAATGCACGTAGACCAATACAACAAACACTAAACGCTATCCCAATGTTTTTACAATGTTGAGCCAGCATTTAATTAACAGTGGGTCGATGTATCGTGTTTGATGGGGACATGGGCTGTTGTAAGAGGTTGTACGAGATTTTTACTTGATATATGAAATAACATTGGGCCTATATGTAGGGGAAGACGGGGCACAATAAATCACAGAAAAATGTTTTTTTTTTATTTTCCCTCATCTCGTTGTAAACGTATTGCCGCTTTCTGCTGCATATGCAAGAAGGGGTATTGTGTATTAAACTGAGGCAGAGTAGCCTTACCAGTTTGTACACGTTTTAGATGGGGGTGATAAAAAAAAAATAAATAAAAGTGATTGACTGAAGAGGCACAGTCAATCGGCGTCCAAGGTACACTGTATCGGTTATCGGGGCGCAGTCAATCGGCTCCAATGAGGAATCGGAAGAGCGATGTCCTGCTTCAAATTGTCCATCGCGAACAACAACAACCCTTCACTACCACCACCCTCAACCACCATACCACCACCAACAATCACCACCACCATGCACCAATAACCACAGACACCACATCACCACTCATAATCACAACAACCATGTACCACGAACCACATCAACCATTCACAATCACCAACACTCTGCGCCGCCAACCACAATCACCTCCCACAATCACCACCACTATGCACCACCAACCACAATAAAAACCCCAACATATGGCAAATAACAGTTTATTGAACCTCACCGCTCAGATAGGATGGGGGGGGGGGGGGTCCCGGGGTTAAATTTTTAAGCTCCTTCAAAAAAATGTTAACCTTTTGACAGACATATTAACCCAGATTTTATACTCAAAAATGTTGATCATAATGTGCCTCCTGACTATCTAACACCTTGATGTCACCCTTAACGCCCTCAAGCAGTCACCCTTTAATATTGCCTATTTTGCTTAATAATTATGTGGCAATATAGTGTGTATATTAGTGTAACCACCATTATATTTCGAACGAATCAAGTATAATTATAACAGTCCTTTCTTTGTTGTTTTTTGTAACCTTTCACCCTATTTGACTGATATTTTTTAAACATTTTTTTACAACATAATGTATACATCTGTAATCGAAAGTAAATTTCTGTCAATTTTAGTATAACTATGACCAAAACTGCCATTTAACCTCATATTACGATCAAAACTGCCCATCTGCTGGAAAATGGCTTTCACTTTTTTTTTATCTCCAGACATTTTATAATCGAATTTTAAAGTCAAACCTATGGGTCTTGACAGTCATACTCAAATCTGGCTTAGCTCCTGCAGTATACAGACAGCATTTAGTGTGTTCTTTACTTTAAATTGCCCTATGCAAAATGTCTTTTTTTCACTCACTTACACCAAATATATTATTTTAGACTTTTTATTCCTCATCCAAGTTTTGGTGGATGCCTATTGTCGTTTGTCTGTCTGCCACTTTTAGCTCGATAACTTTTTTCGCTTTATAATGTACATTACATTTCACATACAGGTTAACTATGACTAAACCTTGATCGAGGTCACATTTGACGTTTCTGTGACCTCTGCGACATTGGTTATTTTTAAATCGGTAAATTTTCTCGTTAACGTGATTCACTCAACAATTTTCTACGTATCGCTCCAAAATTTATACCATATCTATTTTCCCAATAGCTCGAATGGGTTCGAAAATGGGCCGGCCAAATTGGGCGATAATAGACAATTATTTTTTTACTATAGAACAAAATGAGCAGTTTCAGGGGGGGGAGGTATCTCCTGAAAAAATTCAACTTGATCAAATTCAAAATGGCCGACATGCGGCCATTATTAATTTTAATATGAGTAATATCTGGAAAACACTGTCAGATAGCTGGACCATTACTATAAAACAAAATGTGCGGTTTTGGGAGGGATATGCCCTGACAAATATCAACTCAATAAAATTCAAAATGGCTTGCGGCCAATATTGACTTTAATATGCTTAATATTGTGGAAACTGTGCCAGATAGCTATAGACCATTACTATGAAACAAAATGTGCGGCTTTAGAGAGAGATATTCCCTGACAAATTTCAACTCGAGCAAATTCAAAATGGCCGACATGTGGCCATTATTGACTTAAATATGCGTTATACTTGGCAAACCGTGCCAGATAGTTGACAATTGTGTAAAATTGCAAATTTTTAATTATTAGTAATTAAACTGGTCCTGGACCACACATCACCGCGACTGTAATACGCTGACGGCGAATATATTTGCATAAACAGGGGTGCCGGGCGTGGGTGCTTCACAGCAGGACTTAGGGTATCCCGGTCTCAGACTGGCTGGCGTCGTACAGGCCAGAATCTACATCTAGGGAGGGGGATCCCGGTCCTGTACGTGCCGTGTGCACACGCGCGTGCTACCCCTGGTATATACATGGTTTCCCTGTAACAGCACAGTGTGTTTTGTTTTACAATAGCACTGCTGCTCGCATCAATATTTCCCACCCACCCTAGCTGTAAATTTATTAATAATAATTCAAATAGGCAAATTACACCCAAACCTAGCACTAAAACTATTTGACAGTTGGATAAGCCCTATTCTAATGTATGGCGCTAAAATACTATACAATGGTAGAGAGCAAAATGAGATTGTCTCCTAGGACTAGACAGTAGGGGAGAGTCGGGTAGGTTGAACCACAGGGTAGTTGATCCACCCCCTCGCATTTCTACACATGGGATTTTAAGGAAGTTTCAACACCACCTGGTGATTAACTGTGACATTATTTACATGACCACGTTGTGAGCACAGATCATTTTGCAGGTAGGGAGTTTTGTGGTTCGAAAATGCATTTTTCGCTGTAGTCAGTAGAATTCAGATATTATAATGTTCGCAAATAATATTACGGAAGCAATAGGGATTCTGTGCATTCTTGCTATAGGGTTAGGCAGTCAAATACATAAAGATAGCTTATATCAATGTAACACTCAACGCGAATCCTTGAAATGTCACAAAATTTTACATTTTACAATATGGCTGTTGTGGGGTAAGTTGATCCAAATAAGATGGGTCAAGTTGATCAACCGGCTCAATCAACCCCATTCATGGTTCATCTTACCCCAGTAGGTAAAATATATTATTACAGAATGTGGATCAACAAACCCCACTCGACATGGCTCATCATACCCCAGTGGGAATAAAATATATTATTATATAATGTGATATACCGGTAGTGTAACAAATGACATTATATAATAGGTCAATATAATAAAGACACACAATGATAGTATATATCTTCTTAATAAATACAAGGAAACAATGATCCATGCATCAATACAGGCTATAATGCAGATTGTATCACTTGGGACTTGGAAGAGATTTGTCAACAAATTTGACCCTTATGTGATGTACAGAAGTGTTTATTTTTTTATTTATGCATTTTCTAGACAAAAATAACATGTTGGCATGCACATTTGTCAGTTGTGATTTCTTACCATAGGTGATCAACCTACCCACTTGCTTGGCACAACTTACCCCATACAGCAGGTCAGTTGAGCCACTTTCACCACTTTCAGTTGTGTATCCATAACATTTTTTTAAATTGTTCTTTTCATCTTTCGTTGATGTTGGATATATATGTAATATATAGCTATGATTTAAAACTATTCTGCGATCAACTGGGAAAACACCAGACAAAATATTGTAAAAAGTGGCTCAACTAACCCGACTCTCCCCTATAGAATTCGAAAATTGGGCTACACATGTGAAAACATTATTGTTTAATCTGAATCTGGGTTCATTTTGGAAAACACAGACGATAGCAAAAGAAGTTGTAGGTTCATAATTAATGTTAAACAACAAACTGGAGAAAATTTATTGACGACTGGACTGAAAAATTTCATGCCAGAACCAACGGGCAATACTTAGAACGTACAACACTTTCTCTTTCTTTTCGAAACTCGCCACATATGTTAGTGATCTGACTGACACAAGACTAATCGCTGCGGTGGCTCGGCTTCGCCTTAGCTCCCATAATTTAGAAATAGAAAGGAGGAGACATACCAGACCTAAAACCCCTAGCTAATCGTATATGCTGACAGATGACTCAAGTTGACGACGAAATTAATTTCTTAATGCAGTGTAATAGGTTCAAACTTGATATAAAAGCTCTTCTCTCTGAGGCTGAAAAATATATCACAAAATTTAATACACAATGCGAGACTGATCAATTTAAATCTATCATGGGCAGCGAAAACCATGCAATAATCAACGCTCTTGCAAAGTATACGTATGTGTATTTTGAGAAAAGTAGTTAAACAACCTCCACAATCACGAACGTTATATATTTGGTGCTCTTCAGCTCTAAAGCTGTCTTATTATGTGTAAAATCATTTCTAGTGGGGGCATCATGTCCAGCTCATCGGTCTGCAGCAATTCTGGGCAGTACTGATGAGCTAGTTATATTTTAGATTGTAAATATTTTGTAATATTTTAAACAATGATGTATATAATCTGCTCTTTTAATCTCATTTTAATTAACTTAATCATGTTAATGACATTTCTCATGATCAGACAGTGGGCATTGCCATATATTACATTATTTCCCTTGGGAATATTCTTTTAAGTTTAGGGCTAGATTTATTGTTTTAAGTGTAGGGGACCCTTCCCGTCGCCTGTGTTATCGGACCGGGCGGGACCCTAAGTAATTCGTCAGAGCTGCTCTGTCAACTGACTCCTTCTTTGAGGTCCGGGAGATTTTCACTCCCTGTGTTATGTGGAAATTTCTATGGCGTGACTGAGAAGTGCTCAAAAAAGAAGTATAGAGTATGTAACATTTTAAAGATCATGTAACTATTAATATTGTGGTTACGCGCACTAGACAAAATGTAAACTTGTATAATTCTTAAGTTTCTACGCTTTCCAGAGTCTTTTTTGCTGCCATTTAGAATAACTTATAGTAGCTATTCTTTCTCCGGTTTTGGTGCGGGAAACATATGCCCCATGTACATATACCATGATAATGCTGTATGGTGCTAGACGTTATTTTAATAGTTTTGATGAATATTTTAAATATCCTAAGCTTGTTTAAATGTAAGTGTGTACATACCATGTCGAATATGCGATTCACAGAACTAACCATGCTAACCCTGCTGTACATATTGTATATATATATATTTATTTATAACTATGACAAATAAGTCAGCAATAACTTGAAATTGTGTTAATAAAACATCTATCTATTTATCTATCTATCTATATATAACTTTCAAATAAATAATACGTAGACTTATGCATTATACTAATAAATGGTATTATAAATTCACATCATGTAGCTCAATGTAGTTAGCTGAGTACATTACAAGAATACATTATAAGATGTTTATAGCCGCCTAATGTTGGCTGTATAATGTGGGTTGGTTATACGTAATTATTACAGTTATTATGTAACCAGCGGCATTGATAGAAAGTTTAATATACTTTGTTGGCCAAATCCTTCGTTGTCTTAATTGTTCATCACTATTATATATCTTTATTATGTTCATTGGTTTAAGGTCCGTAGATTAATTACTATAAAATAATATGTGCAGTTTCGGGGAGGGGTGTGCCCAATCAAATACTCAATCTGATTCAAAATGGCCAACTAGCTAGGTCTTTACTATGCAAGAACACTGCGGTTCTGAACATTATTCAGTTTTGTTATGAAGCCTGATAATCAGTGATAAAGTTACCTTCTACCTAGATTTATTTTATCAATTTTATGGACGCAACAATGGGGTATCCCCTATATTCTGACAACCCAGCTTTATGCCGACATTTGTAGTATAACAAGTGAAGAAGTGAGACAATGGTCGGCTTGAGAGACATTCTTGATCAGCTCATAGAATTCATTGGAACAATTTGTGATCACTGAAGATGTGTTCTCCAATATCACGAACATGAATTGTAGAAAACAAACCATACAAATCTATTTAATTAGAATTTTAGCTCACATGAACTTGTGTCTCGCTGACGCAATTCACAACTTCAACTGAGTAAAACTTGAACTTGGTGTGTTGAAACTGATCTGCAAAAATGATTTAAGCCTACTTCACAGGGCCTTTAAATCAAATGCATCTTTGCGTAGAACGTTGTCATAATAATATACAACAGCAATACAATATACAATACCTTTTTCACACACGCATTCGCGACGATCTACTTGTTCAATTCAATATGTTTAATTACAAAAACACATAACACTATCCTGTAGTATATTGTGAACGACAACAGCCTTATGATATCACTAAAACCTTTGTGAACAGTGTCCATTTTTGTGTGAAAGTTTTCAGATTAAAATATTTTAGCCAGTACTATTGGAAAAGACCATGTATGAACAAATTTGTCCAGCTGATATTGTAACATTAAAAATCTTGCTATTTTTGTTTATCATAAGACTTGAAGGGGCCTCTCTATCTATCTGAAAATAAATGACAGCAAAAATATTGTTACTAAATTGTGTTTGTTTGACTATCATTAAATACGGATACCAATGTGTTTTTTAGCATGAGGAGGGTTAATTGACCTTTCCTTGATCACACCTTAATGGATGACATGTCATCATTATTCATCATTATTGGAAAAATGTTTTGATTCCATATGTCGAAAGCCTCAGTGCGAATGAACGGTTCTTACAGTAATATATTTAGTATCACACGAGGTACGCGTCAAGTTAGTGTTTTATCACCACGTTTATTTTGTATATTTATAAATAGTCTCCTCATTGATCTTCGGTGCAGTAAGGCTGGCGTTCGCATTGGACCTGATTCATATGCATTATTTGCATATATGCTGATGATATCAATTAAGTACCACAGTAGATGGCATCCAATCACTTACTGAACTAGTTATGGTCTTGATATTATGTATAATTACTATTAAACGATGGCAAGAGTGAAAGATATGTAGGCCCTAAATAAAATATTACAGAGATAGACAAGCATTTTTAAAATAGGAGTTCCTCTGGTATGAGCTATTAGTGTAGGTTCATTTGTAATTTCATGTATTTTGTTTGGTAAAAGCAAAAACTCACTTGATTTTGGAAGAAGATATCATAAGCCTTTAAAAAAATTAGGGTGGCATTTTTTCTAAACATGTTAAAGGTCAGAAATACAAGTGGCGTCCAAAATGGCCATCACACTCCGAATGTGATATATTTGCCTGTGTAATGTCTTACTGTACACATACAAATGCAGTATCTGAATATTGTTTTTTGCGACAAGTAAACTAATTAAAATTATCCCATTTTGGTTATATGCAAAATCCACCAGGAAAAATTCAAATTGGCGTCCAAAATTGCTGCCAAAATACGAAATTTTAGGCTAATAGTAATATACCTTCGCAAATAATACAAAGCCGAGATAATATTGTAAGAACAAACCAAATATTATTTAAAGATATGTTGACAGAAGATTAAATTGAGGATACTGAAACTTATGTGAATATCATTAGCATACAGCAGGCGTGCAGACAAATAAAAAGACAAGCAATGTCAAAATTTTCAAATAGATTTTTAGTTGATTTGATAGTAGTGTCCTTCCCGTTTCATAAACCGAAACATTTGTTGAAATATCTTTATTACTTTTAATTTTGAATAGCAAAATGTTACCATGTTTATGGTGGTAATTTCAACTTACTCAATTAACTTAATTGACGTAATACGAGAATATGTAACAATGCCTGCTGGATCTTACTGTTTGAATGGCGGTTCATTATGCCCGGTCGGAGGCCAGGACCCTATTTAGTTTATTGCGTCAGAGTTTGTGTCCTATTTAGGGGGAGGAGGGTGCCGTATGTGGGAAACAGTCGACATTTCTGTAAAACAGTCCTTATGAACATGTCAAATATAATGTTTGAGGTCGCTAAGTTAAGAACTTAACTGTTTAAAAAGTGTTCAGGAAAAAATATTCACGAATATATTCATGATCAGAGCTTAAAGGGTTTTGTGTAAAATAATGTTGGCCGAGCATCGCAGATGGTGGCCCAGCATCACATTAACATTGGGCCAATGTATCGTGTTATATGGGAAATGTTTTTTGGCGCCGAGATGGCAAGCATCACCCACATAACAATTCCGCAGTCAGTAAACACGGTACAATCACCCAATTATGTTTCAATGTCGGGCCAGCGTCGAAGACTGGGTCAACATTGAAGCAACGTTGGGTGAATGCCATGGGCTTATTTGCTGGCGCAAAGTATACTGCAGACCCAGTGTTGAATTAGTGTTGGGCCAGTGTCATAGACGAGTGACCAGCATTCAACCAGCAATGGGCTGCGATGTTGACCCAACATTGAACCGGAATTTGGTGGGTGGGCCTACATCCTCTGTACGACGTACATCATAGAGACACGCGGCAAGTATCGAATGAATGCTGTCCAGTACAGGTGTCAGGTGATGGTGGTGGAAGCTAGGAATGCACGTTGAAGATATATTTTAACTTGTCTCCTTGGTTCCTAATTATATCCTGGACATTTACGATTCTGGCCCATGAGGAATACCAGCGCACTGTAACAGGGTTTCCACAAAGATATGGAAATGAAATTCCACGACATTTCAATGTACATCACAAAAAATCATTTTGATGGGTTTTTTCGTGTTTTATGCGAATTCGTGAGACACTGCAATAAAAGGCATATTTTTGCCTGTTTCTTTGATCTTTTTGGTAGAAATGAAGCCATCATTTGTAGAATTAGAAGCGTTATTTGCTATGAATGGCACTTTTGCCACCTTCCCTGGGGATTCCCATCATTTGATTTCTTTCAATTAAGAAAAATGATGCCAGTTCTCGCCTTTAATTTTATAATAGTTGCAACAAATGCTTGAAGAGGTAAGTGGAGCAGGCATTCTGTGGCCCCTTTTGATATATTTTTATACAGGTGCCATTTTTGCCCACTGTCCACTATATCCACTCACTATGAGGAAGTTGTTAAGGCCATCATTAAGGCCATTTGGACAGAACAATGTTGGAATCCCTAAAAATTGAGATACCCAGGGAAGGCTGCACTAGTTTGCACAGGGTAAAACATGGATGAAGTTTGTTTAACGGCCCTACGCTTCCTCATGGGGCGCACCGAGAGTAAAAATGGAAGTTTCCTAGTCACAAGGAGGAAAATTCATGAAATTATTCCACGACCCCCTCGTGGACTTCAAAAAAAGAGGCTATGCCCAAATTTCTTATGGTTATATGCATATGTGGTATATTTGCTACTGTTACTTTATTGCGGGGCACACATTGAGTGCCCTGCTGTATCTAAAAGCTAAAACTCTCAATATTCTTCATCTCCGTGGTTTTCTTCAGCTGCTTCAAAAAGTTCAAGTGTCTGGGTGATATTTTGGATTTTGTATCCCTGCCAAAATTTGCAATATTGAGGTGAAAACTTCTGGAAGTTTTTATAATTTAGCCTTGATTTTGTTGGCCCAGCGTCGCAGATGGTGGCCCAGCATCACGCCAACATTAGGCCAATGTATCGTGTTATATGGGAAGTGTTTTTGGCGCCGAGATGGAAAGCATCACCCGCATAATGCCGCAGTCAGCAAACACGGTACTATCACCCAATTCTGTTTCAATGTCGACGACTGTGGGTAGACATTGGACGTTTTTTTAAATTTAGCCTAGATTTTGATCTAGCACAGGTTTTTTCTTGCTTAGTGAAAAGAGTGCAATGTGAAAATATTTCTCTTAGCATGTCGGCAGTTACGAAAAAAATGTCAGCATTATTTTATAGGACAATTTTGAGATTTTTGTGATGACTATCAATGACCTATGAATGACTTTCCATGACCATTTTTTAAGGATTCCGTGATTTCATAAAAATGTACATTTAAAACTGTACAGCCTCCACCAACACAGCAGCTCGAGCTGTAAAGCAGACCCATGCCAAGCGAGTGTTGAGGAGTTTCCTACTTTACACATGTAAAATATTTTACAGCTAGGTGGACTGTCTATGTCAATGTGTGGCAAAAGAGTACGTAATCAACACATTTTTGTCAAAAGAAATGTGAGAGATATTTGTGAAAAAGCAAAATTCCATGACTTCTTGTCAAATTATCATTTTCCATGACTTTCCCAGGCCTGTATTTTTTTTACATTTTAGTTATCCATGATTTTCCACGATCATGGGAACCTTGTGTTATTTTTACAAAATATTAGGCAATTTTTTTGTCTACAGAATAAACAGCTAAAGCCGGGCCTCGGAGTTCGGGAATTATTCTAGTTTATAAACTAGAAGGATCACAGTTTTAAAAAACTGAACATGTCTCCCCTTCAGCAGCATAACCATAAAGGTTGATAGCTTATAGATGATTTGTCAATGGCTTTTGTAATTAATGTTAATAAATTGCTCCTGTGGACAGTAGAGACTATGTATTTTGATGTGGTGGAACCCGTTCTTTATATCTACAGTAACTAACTCGTCTTTAGGCTGAATCAGTTGGCAACAGTTGTAATATCTTCACACTGAAATGTCACCTTACAACAACTGTCATTCACTACCCTAAGGACACGATGTTTTTTTCTCTGTTTTAGATGAGCGCGCGCATTAGATTTAGGCCGCGCATTACCAAACAAACATGTTTTTTTTCTGCCCAGTGCGCGCATTAGATTGTTGCCGATTTTCGAAAAAAACCCAGTTGATTTCGGGAGATAAAAAAAAACATTTCGAAAAAAACAAGTTTATTTCAGGAGATAAAAAAAATTTTTTTTCGTCGCCCTCATTGACTTTATTAAAAATAGGTCAAATTTTTTTTTTATTGCGTCGCCCTCATTAATTTTTCTAGAAATTTGTCAAATGATTTTTTTATTTGGGCGCCCTCAATAACTTTTCCTAAAATAGGTTCAATGTTTTTTTTCTTAAATGTTTTTTTACCGCCCTCCCTCATTTGATTTTGATTTTTTTCTGATCTTAAATAGCGAAATAAAACACAGAGGTCTAACTGACCTAAGAAATACATTGATTTTTTTCATCAGAATGTTTTTGAAAGAGAGAAATCCGTCTGTAGACGGAGTTTTCACACCCCTGAATTTATTATTCCATTTTTGAACCACGGCGATGTGCGAAACAGAATGTGGCTTGTCAACACTTCCAGCAAACACGAGACGTTGAACTAATGCTGGTCCAATGCTGGCCCACCGTCTGCGAAGCTGGCCCAGCATCAAACCAGCCCTGGCTCAACGACTCGTGTTTGCTGGGCTGCGTTCAATAGCAAGCTGGTCTGGCAGTGTATACTGCTGGTGGCGAGTACAAGCCGACACCCACCCAATGTCTGTTAAATGTTGGGCCAGCGTCGCTGGTGCTGGCCCGTATCCATTCAGCCTTAGACAGTACTTCATGCTGGTGGGATTGCATGCACATACTATACACTGCCCCAATGCTGTTTAAATGTTGGCCAGCGTGGTACACAATGGCTTGGCATCAGACTAATGCACGTTACAGCGACACATTGCCTGGTCAATGGTGGGCTTGCGTAGCATAGACTATACTAGCATGATGCTTTGAACTAAAGCTGGTTTAATACTGGCCCGCCATTTGTGACGCTGGCCCACACTCAGTGTGAGGCCAAACACAACACCGTAACCTAATACTTGGCTCAGCGTCGTAAAAGAAGGTCCAACATTAGCCCAGCATTGGGTCAACGTCTCGGTGCTTGCTTGGACGGCTCCGCGCCGCCTGCATGATAGAAATTGGTGGACAGACGCACTGAGCAGACAAAGATAAACCAACATGTCCCCACCTCTGTGTACAGAGGGCGAGACATTACTATAAGCTATCAAAAAATAAATTCCATTTCAGAAAAGAAAGCGAGGGACCTATTGAAAAAGAACATCTAATAATGAACACACATGAGCATATAACATACATGTACTGCCACGTTGCGACAACGTGGGAGACCCTGGGAAGACGACAGAGAGACGCAAAGCTCTGTATGCCGAATAAAGCTATTAACCCTTATAGACAGACATATTTTTATCTAAACCATGAGACCAAAGGTTTTTTAATTTGAAATAATCTCAAATGTCTTGGTTACCTCTCTTCGCTTCATTTGAAAACCTACTTTATACAGTCGTTATAAATATTTTACAGTTTCAGCGTAGAGGGTCAGATTCCGAGGTCTAAATTCAATACCCGCACCTTGCCCCTGATCCGGTCTGACAGTCAGACCACTGATCTGACCTTGACAACAGGTGCGTCTTACAGCTGTACAAGCGAGAGGGGGTGCTAGCAATCTGAATATTCATTATGACGTCACCGGTTTACTGACTGTAGTGTGGAGGACACACTCAGGTCAGATTGTCTGGGCTGCCTGAGTTGGCCAGGTAGGAGGGGGGGGGGGGGTTCTGTAGGCCTACTCATAGCACATATATGCGTGATATCCCAACTGGATAGATGAATATGGGGTAGGCCTACCTTCTTCTTTTCTAATTCTTACAAAATCAGACTCATGCACGGTCAACTAAACAACAAACATATAAGTAGAGCCTGCTATACTGATATACCTAGTGCTAAGCACTCGTCATGCAGACTATTCGGAGTAAGGGGAACAAGACTTTGTAATTAAAGGAAGATACATATATGTATGGTTTCGTTCCCTCTTATTTTTTCTACAGTCGCTACCATGCCATGTAATCAGGGCTGTTAGGGCAATAAATGGACTGTTTGGGGCAAATTGTTCCAAAGCCACCAAATTTGGCCCAGATGTCGACAGAACCCTACTTGATCGATTTTGGGTGGATGCCAAGAAAGGCATCGCCTTGCGCCACCGTAGGGGCTAAATCCAAAATGGCCGCCACTAGATATCAGAAATATCAGAATTAAGCAATATCATAATTAAAATCTTTAATAACACAAAATAAAACTTCCTACTGAGAAGCATAATTTATGCTCCTTATGTTTTTTATAAGTCTTGATTGATTTCTCCACAAAATGTCACATTTTTATGTGATTTATTGGCACAACGCTTACTTATCATGATCTGTTCATACCATGTCAAATAACTGCACGTTTTTCAATGATTTCCACACAAGTACAACAATTATATGATCACAGGCCCACCAATAATAAATAAACAGTATCAGTGATGAATAGTTTTAAAAATTAATTATTGAACATTATTGAATTTGCACTTTTACGTCAATAAAGTTAATACGACACCTGAAATTAGGAATGATACGGTACGGAAATGCTTGTCCCTGGAACCAGGCGATCATCCTCATTTGTTGCAATTTCCCACACATCATTGTCAAAATTTGAGCTCTATGCCCCAGTAACAAACAACGTTTCAGCAATTTCATCCCCGAAATATCACATTTAATGTAAATGAATGTCATTTATAGCATATGCCCCATACATAATAATACAATTTATTGGCAACTAAAAGTTGTATTACATTAAAACGTAGCATGCAGAAGTAAAAACTATTTAGCACAAAAATTTTAACGTCTTATTGAAAGTGTAATACATTTTACATATAACGTGTTTTCAATATAAATAGTTTAAAAATAAATAGTTATTATCATGCAGTCATTGCCAGTGGACCAGGCCGTGTGGGATCAGTGTACGTTGGTATCGTTTAGGTTGTTTTGCTCTGGGCGCTGGGGATTTTGTTTTCTTTCTCAAATGTTGAATGACCCGTCCACATTATGTCAAATAACTGCATGATTTCAATAATTTTCAGAAATAACATTAATTATAGCAGCATGCCAATATAAATAGAGATCACTGCTGCCAATATATATTGGCTAATATTATGCCTTAGTATGATCAATATCCAAACTTGATTCCTATAATAATTCCAAGACTATCCTTCTCCAAAATGTAGCCTATATGTGTAGGCTCTCAATGCTGCCACTACATGATGTGAGCCAGAGGAACATAAAAAATAGTCTGTCTAACGGTGGAGGATGGTCTAAAATGAACGTTAGCTTTTCGTTGATTACATTGTCAATTCCCAAGCGATTTTCATGAAATGTTGTCAACACTATTTTCTAGTCAGTTGCCATATATCCTGAAAAATATTGTATAGTTCAAAAATTAGGCCATTTGATGTGTAGTACATTTTTTAATTATGACACCACTTTATAAACCCATTAACTTCATTCCGGTTAATTCTCAGAATTGTGTTGTACATGTACTATGTCAAATGGTTTCACTTTTGAAATAATCACTGGAAATTCGTGAAATGTTGTTGAGTATTTCAAAAGTGATCTTGACCACTGAAGAAGTGATCACAGCCACTTTAAAAGTTATCTCAACCACTGCAAGGTTGCTCTGGTCACGTCTTCAGGGGACAAGTTCATTTTGCTTGTGGTCAAGTTCACCCTCGTGGTGGCAGAGAAAACATTTAAAGTGATTGTGATGGATTATTTAGTGTTCAAGAGCACTTTTGAGGCGACCGAGATAACTTTTACAGTGGCTGTGATCACTTCTTTTAGGGGCTGACTTGAGATTGTTAGTGGCCAAGATCACTTTTGTAGCGCAGGATATAACTTTTAAAGTCGCTCTGATCACTTCTTCAGTGACAAAGATCACTTTGTAGTGGCTGAGAACACTTTTAAAGTGGCTGTGATCACTTCTTTAGTGGGCAAGATCACGTTTGTAGTGGATGAGATAGCTTTTAAAGTGGTTGTAATCACTTATTTAGTGGTCAAGATCACTTTTGTGGTGGTCTAGATATTTTAATAGTGGCTGTGAACACCTCTTCAATGGCCAAGATCACGTTTGTAGTGGCTAATATAAATTTAAAGTGGTTTTAATTACTTATTTAGTGGTCAAGATCACCTTTGCGGTGGTTTAGATATTATAAAAGTGGCTGTGATTACTTCTTCAGTGGCCAAGATCACTTTGTAGTGGCTTAGAAAACTTTTGCAGTGGCTGACACCAAATTGTTAGTGGCTAAGATCACCTTTGTAGTGGATCAGACAACTCTTAAAGTGGCTGTGATCATTTCTTTATTGGTCAAGATCACCTTCGTAGTGGTTTAGATATATTTTAAAGTGGCTGTGGTCACTTCTTTGGTGGCCAAGATCACTTTGTATTGGCTTAAATAACTTTTTCAGTGGCTGACACCAGTTTGTTAGTGGCCAATATCACCCTTGTAGTGGCTGAGATCACTTTTGAAGTGGCTGTGATCACTTCTTTAATCGTTAAGATCACTTTTGTAGTGGTGTAGATACTTTTTTTAAGAGGCTGTGATCACATCTTCAGTGGCCAAGATCACATTGTGGTGGATTAGATAACCTTTTCAGCGGTTGACACCAGTTTGCTAGTGGGCAAGAGCATATTTTTAGTGGCTTTAATAACTTTCAAGCTGGCTGTGATCACTTCGTTAGTGGTCAAGATCAGTTTTTAATAATGCTCCAGAATATATATACGCAATAACAAACATTTATACAATATAAAGTTAATATGAGCGAGATGAAGTCCTGCTGGTATGCACTAAAAAACGCTGTAAGTTGTTCAAATGGAGAGATAAAATACAAACTTAGCACTTTGTTGCACATTTCATATTTAACAGAAAATATTATGTATCCACGTTGAAGCCCTAGATATTCACTTTTAACTGCTATAAAAAATGTTCATACATTTTTAAACTTGGTTATTTATTGGGAAAAAATGTGAAACACGGTCAGTTTTCACGAGCTGGCAGAAAAATGTGCAAATTTTAAGTCCAGCCAAAAGTGTGTATTATGTTCAAATAGCTCATTATTTTTATTCAAAAAGGGTTACTTTAAGTCAACAATAGTTCTAGAACATGTTTGAATCCAAAACAAACATTTATTACATACAAAACCAGCTGAGAGAAAAGTATTTTGACTATTTACTGAAAAAATATGAAAAATGAATGCAATTAATAGCAACATAAAACTCTCTTGTGCATTTGGGAATTATCGGACACAAAAAATATTAGGGTACATCCATGTGAAAGTAGATTTCTATTGATTAAAATATATTGATATAACCCAAAATTTGACTACTCAGTGGGCAATAATGTGAGATATGGTCAATTTTCCCGAGCCTGAAGAAAAGTGAGCCCATTTTACGTCTAATAAAAAAAAACATGTATTATGATTACACAACTCATTATTTTTATTCCAAATAGATTTATTCCAGTAAACAATAGTTCTAGAATATGTTTGAATCAAAACTAAACATTTATACCATACAAACATCAGCTGATAAAAAAGTATTTTGACTATTTACTGAAAAAGTATGGGAAATAGGTAAAATTAGGGGTTAAAATACAAACTTAAAGCTCTTTTATGCATTTGTCATTGATCAGACACAACATATTTTACATCCATGTAAAGGCCGATACCAGTAGTGTTCCATATAGCTCAAAATTCGACTACTCTTTGGGCACAAATGTTACATATTATGATCAATTTTCCCGAGCCTGAAGAAAAGGGCGTCAATTTTTACGTCTAACGAAAAAAGGGTGTAATATGTTCACATAACTCCTTATTTTTTATTCCAAATGGGTTTATTTTAGGTCAACAATAGTTCTAGAACATGTTTAAATTAAAACTTAAAATTTATACCATGCAAAAATCAGCTGAGAGAAATAAATTTTGACTATTTACAGAAAAAGTATGAAAAATAGGTAAAATTGGGAGTTGAAATATCAACTGAAAGCTCTCTGGCGCGTTTGTCAATAATCGGACACACAATATTGGACATCCATGTGAACGCATTACATGTGTCAGTAGTTTTTTATTGATATTAAATATATTTATATAGCTCAAAATGTGCCTACTCAGTGTGCAAAAAGTGTGTGATACGCTCGATTTCTCAAAATCGGACCAAAATCGCACATAGGTCATGTACATTTTTGACCATATATCAGCAAAACAGCGGCAGTCACCTGATCAACAGGTTGATTCTGCCCTCTGAGTAGTCCAGCTATGTGAAAATAATAGTGGCTTCAATTCCCCTTCCGGCTGACACCTTAAAACAGCCACGTCTGGTCTAGTATGTAATCTAATTATTTTCAAGCATTTTTTTGCAAAATTGTCTTTTTTGTTCAATAATTTTGAACAAATCCAATTATTTAAATACAATAACAACAGAAGTAGCTAAATTGGCCATAACTATAACACATAGTGATATATCAGGTGGTCATAGCCCTTTAGGTATCCTTAGTAAGGTATACCTGAAATCTGAATAGCGGCCATCTTGGATTTCGCTAATACTCTGGCCCTGAGCGATTCCCGTCTCGGCATCCATCTCAAATCGAAAGAGTATAATATGTTCTATATCTGTGCCAAATGTTGTAGCTTTGGAAGAATTTGCCCCAAAATATCCCTAACAGCCCCGACTAATGTAGTTGAGGCCCGTGCTCAAATAGAGCTATTTTTCACATTTCCCTGTACGATAAGCAGATGGTCAATAGGAAGTTAGTTCTCGTATAAGTGCGAGATTGGTAAAGGAAGAGTTAACACAGGACTTCAGAACATATAAAAGTACATTTGCCTGAGGGGCAAAACTTGCGTCTCCACTGGCCCCACATAGTATATTAATTATAGAGAAATATTCTCCACCTTAACCAACTTCCCCCTGATAAAACCACCTCTAGAAACAGAGATTTTTTTAATAAGGACCCCTGGGCACAATACAGGTTATAGCTATAAGCATGCGCACTTCACACAAATTAAAAATGCAAGAGAACATTGCGTCCATGTCACTGACCATTCTGGTTGGCGATTTTCAACCACACATGTAATGGAATATCTCCATTGCAATTAATGTTTGTACACATGTGGATTTTGCATAAATGCGAAATTGGTAAAGGAAGAGTTACCACAGGACTTCAGAACAAATAAAACTAGATTTGCCTGAGGGGAAAAGCTTGCGTCTCCACCCGCCCCACATAGTACATTTATTATAGAGAAATACAGTACCGTCACCAAATTTTTATGTAAACCACGTGCAAAATGTGATGTCAGAATCACACTAAAATCTAATCAACATATGGCCAGGGTAAGTTGTTTCATTGGAACAAATCGGTGGGCAGTTCAAGCTCTTCAGAGTAACATATGATTCGCCGGCCATCTTGAATTTTGTTGAAAAAATGAAAAAAAGAGAAACAATTCTCCTTTTTACTCAGGGCCACTGGGCACACACTAAAGATAAAATTTGAGCTGTATAGCCATAGTTACCAAATTTTGATAATTGCCAAAATGAGCAAAACTGAAAAAGCAGTTAAAATCCTAAAAAGTAGAAAAATGTGAGTTTTTTTTATCATAATCACACAAAAAACTAATCAGCACACATCCAGGGTAGGGTTATTCCTTTGAACCAAAGATGAAACAAATCCATGAAGCAGTTCTAGCTCTAGAAAGCGACATAGAATTTTGGGCGGCCATCTTGAATTTTGTTGAAAACTGAAAATTGCCAAAAAAATTTACTGGGCAAATTCCGTAGGGCCAATATGCATATTGCAAATATTTAGAAATAATCCGAGCAGTGGTGTATAGCTATAATACAAAATTTTGAAGATAGCCAAAATAAACAAAACTGAAAAATCCGCTGAAATTCTGTAACGTGAAAAAATTTAAGTTTTTATTATCAGAATCACACCTAATCACACAGGAAGCGATTCAAGCTCTAGAGAGCGACATAGGATTTTGACGGCCATCTTGGATTTTGCTAAGGAAGCTAAAAAACGTCAAAAAAAATTTACAGGGGAAATTAAATTATGGCCAATATGCATACTGCAGATACTTAGAAATAATCCGAGTAGAGGTGTATGGCTATATTACAAAATTTTGATGAAGGTCAGAATGAGCAAAACGGAAATATCCGCTAAAATACTAAAACGTAAAAAAAGCAAGTTTTTATTATCAGAATCGCACCAAAAGTTTTTCAGCTCACGGCCAGGATAAGGTCTTTCCTTTAAAGCAAACACGAAACAAATCGATGAAGCGGTGCAAGCTCTAGCGTGCGCCATAGGATTTTAGCGGCCATCTTTGATTTTGTTGAAAAAAATTAAAAACGCAAAAAAAAAATTACCAGGCGAATTCCCCAGGGCCAGTATGCATACTTCAAATATTTGGAAATAATCTGAGTAGGGGTTTTTCGAGTGAGAGCAGAAAAAAGTGCCACTGGCGGCGGGCGGACTCAGCCAAAACAATTAGTCTCCACCACCACATAGTGGGTGGAGACTTAAAAATTGAAGAACAATTGAAGAACAATCGTACAAATTTTATTATCTCTGTCACATACAACGATTCCCTCTTTAACTCTTGTACTACTAGACACATACGGTTTACAGCAAGTTTCAAAACAGTAGTTTGTGGGGGATGATCAGTTATCCGAATAACTTTTTTCACGATATGTAATATTTTTCATCATTTGAATATTTAGTTAGAAAATTATGAAAAATAATGACAAACAATTCAGTAGTGCCCGGTTTGATACAAGCCGAACCAACAGTCTGTACTTATCTCGCACTCAATCTAGTCATGATTTTTTTAAATTTATATTGTATTTTATCAAGAATTTAGGAGTATGAAGCTTGCCATTACAATCAGGATCTACAATTTACCGGCTATAGATTACACAAAAGTGCACTGCACAAGAGAAACTTCATTCTATATTTATAAACATTGTAAGAATATTACACACCACGAAGTTAATAAGTCTGTGCTTCATAAAAAATGATACTACACAGGAAAAGCTGTCACACAAAAACAAATTTCAAACTATGTGTACTTGGAAGTCCATATAGCTTAAGAAAGGGAAAGTTTGATGAAGTATAGTTTATGTTTGTTCCTGTTTGTTTCAATGATTATAAAATCATACGCAAAAATCTTGCATAACCAAAAGTTGTGTACGCTGCTTTTTTTATTTGTGTTTCAGTCCTGCGATCTTATTTATTCCTTGCTCTGTCTCAGAGCAAAATAATAACTTGCGCATTGCAAATCGATGCAAATAAGTGTGAGTCAATCCTATCACACACAGAAATATAGATGAAGTCGATCACAGCAGAAAACATATTGAATACTATTCAGCTTTTTCCTTAGTTTCTTCTTTAAAGTGTAGGAACACAAAGCTAAGCAGTACAACACCTATCATCATAGAGAACGCTCCAGCATAGTAGGGATACGCTGAAGGTATGAACCTCTCATATTGCGTGTGTTGTAATGGCCAAACAGACACCTAAAACAACAAAAAAGGTTTATACAAAAGATACATGTTTCATACATACAATATCACCACATAATTTGCTTGAAAAGTTTGTATTAAACACTATTTTTTTTTCGCCAAAAACAGAGATCAGAGACATGAAATAATATCCCTTTAGCGAAAGCCAGAGATTGTGGCTACTTTCATTTCCAGTACAGCGCCGACCCAAACATATATATTGCTCTCATTTTCATTAATTACACAATAATGTTTTACAAGTAGTATGCAAAATAAATACCCCCTTAATTTGATGGAATATACATGTACAATTTTTTATCTTTACCAATTTTTTTAAGATGTGTCATGTGGTGTAGTTATGTAATGAGGAGCTCAATGTAAGATTCTTGCTTGAAGCACAAATGGAAATGCTGAAAACGGCAATAGACATAGTTAATATATCAAGTACAAACCTGTGTGGTACTGTAGAGATGGGTATACCCTACCCTGCTGTAGTCTACCATGAATTGAAACACACCATACACATCAGGTAACTTGAAGGTGCTGGAGAATTTACCACCTGTAATGAGTAGAAAACAAGGACATTTACACATCGATATAATGTTAACACTTATCCTGCTAAATAAATTTTTTTGAATTTGCAACCATTTGGGTTGTGAATCACTGTAGCGAGACAACCCCAAGTGGTTGAAAATTACTCTTATTACTTACATTTGTTTAATTTGAGACCAAACATTCACAAATTTTGATGTTTAAACACATTTCATTCCAGTGATTTAATCGGCTAATAAAATGGATTAATAACGACTATTATCGTGATTAGCAGGTAGGCCTAATGGGTCTTTTTTTTAACCCTATGATGATTACATTTCACTATCAACGGATTTTAAGCCCATTGCAAGGATGCAGAATGCTTTTGAAATTCCCATGACTGAATATAGGTCCCTATGGCGGAGCTTTTTAACTCCCCTGCATGTGATCCATTATGCCCACCATGGCGCTTTTTAACCCTTAGAATGTGTTCACTGATGTCGACACTCTGTGTTTTTGCTAGCACTTGTATAATCAGTTGTTAAAAGTAAAATATGTTGATGTATGTTTGGAATTAAATTTTTCAAATGACAAATTTTCATCCATTTTAGTTATGGATCGCGGTAGCAACACACAACTTGAAGTGACTGAAAATTTATGTGATTTGAAAAATTTAATTCCAATTTAAATTGATTATCTGAGTGCTCTAGGGGTTAATAATCCTAGTTATGCTGCAACAGCAGATCTATCACATAGCCCCATATCTCTTGAAAAATCGTAGCTTTTAACAACAGTTTGTCATAGTTAGATCCAGGACATTTGTTACTTTTATTGACAATTTTAGAAGCAGGTAAGACCGATAGCACCTGAATTCTTTTGTATTGTGTGAAACTTGCCGTCTGTGGGAGATGGTTTGGGGGATTGATAACTTTTTTCTATCATGCGTAACAGTGACGAGTTATATATGTGCAAATGGCCAGGGCTAGATTCCATATCAGTTATTGTTGACATTAAAAATTTGATAATTAATGACTGCCTATCCCCTTTAAGACTATTGAAAACTCACTTTTAGCCTTTAGAACAGTTCTGATAAATGGATCAATGCGGACCAGTTCCATTTGTACATCTTCAGCCTTGAAAGGCACCCACTTTCCCTTCTCCAAAGATTCAATCTCAATGTGGTACTCCTGAAAAAAAAGACAAAAAATATAACTTTTCTTCAATCATTATTAATATACTCAACCATTCTAGTACTTTCTAATACCCATTTCTTCTGATTTTCATCCGCCCGAGATGTGAATTGCAGTGGCAATTCCCACCTCAAGACAAATAAAAATGTCACAATTTTATCAAATACTTCTATGAAAGCCCAGAAGGTTCTTATCATTAAGGAGTAGTCCGGCACCATTCTGTAAGAGATCATTTTGATATTAACCCTTTAACCGCAAAATTTTTAATTTAAATTTTCACCCACTTGAAGTGGGTGAAAATGACATTTGTTTAATTTGATGTTTAAACACTCATTTCATTTCAAATAACTGAGATATAACCTGATAACAAAACAGATTAAAAGATTATAGTTCACTTCAGATTAGCGGTTAAAAATGCAATGTGGAGCATGAAAGCGATGAGGGAGTTCAAATTGCCAGAACAACGCAAATTACAATCCTATCAAGCCGAGTACATACCACTTCATCGGTAATGATATAGGCCTGCGGTTGGTTCTTCTCTCCCTTTTTGTGATGATGTACTTTTCCTGCACGAAGAACACCCTTCTCTTTCAGCACCCAGCTTGCAACTTCAATAGCCAGAGCCTCATTTCCAGATTTGTCAAACCTGATGAAGAGATAAAACAACTAATATCATACGGGTCAAGCATGAGACATTGAACCAATGCTGATTTAAAGTTGGGCCAGTATCATGGACAGTGAAACAGCATTAAATTAGCATTGGTTCAATGTCTCGTGTTTGCTGGGTGCGAAGGCTACATTATCATTCATTCAATTAAAGATGGCAAATTTAGAAAAAAGTCCAACCAGAAACAGATTGGTTAAGATTTTTGTCAAGAAAAATGTATTTATGCAGACCGAATTTCTAATGGGAGCTCATTCCAAATCTTGGTAGGTGCAAGGACAAGGACCGTGTACTAACTTATTAAACTTATAACCAAGTAAAATCTACAAATTCTGGGTAGATCAGTTACATGGGAGACATACACGGTACTAGAAAATGATACGGCTCTGAATACAAGAATCATTAATGTGCTCCAGTACACTATGATACAATACTTCAACCTTGGCTATGCTCTAACCCGTGCCGGGCGAATATCGATATAATTTATCTGATCAGAATTTTATTTTTTTAACAACTTACTCACTACAGGTTAATATTTATTTTGTCACATATGTGTACTAACATTTTCATGTCTTTGCTGCTCTGAACAGCAGATGTGAAGAACTTGTCACTGAAAAAATCTAGAGAGCCAAAGAATGCCACCCTAGCATTGTTACGGGCTTGAAGAGCAGCCACAAGCAGTGTGTTTTTACCAACAGCATGGGGAAACTGTGAACACAAGACACAATTATAATAGGATTCAATACTCTTTAAGTAAATAAACTTTAAATAATTACTTCGAAAATAAAGTGCATTTAGTTTGTGAAATTTTTAAATATTTGGTTTCTTTCTAAACACATCTTAACTAGTTTTCAGCCTCCTCAAGTGGTTGATCACAGCATTGGGACAGAATGTCAGATTAAGGGGCATGATTTCAATAAGATACATGTAGCAGGATACAGCTTGACCTTTGTGCTGTTGAATTGGCACTATTTTTGACTGATTAGAAGCTGGAATAGCAAACACAATCTTCATATTTAAATGACGAAAATATTTGTTTATGAATAATACTCTTCCAAATGGATTTTCTGTGTTACCGAGTATCTAACACAAAATAAAATAATTACGAATTTGAGCAGTTTTTATATGAATTTGAACATTGTTTGAAAGTAGATATATACAGACTTAGCAGAAAAAAGCTATGGGGTTGAATACTTTCCAGAAAACACCTTTACAGAGATGAGTAACTGTATGAACAGGACATAACCAAATCCATAATTATTATGTGAAAAGACAACAAACAAGATTTATATACCTCAGATATGTCCTCATTTGCAAAATATGAGTAAGCTGTGGATGAAGCATGGAGAACATCAAGAACCAATGGATTTTGTGGATCTGCAGTCATTCTGAATATATAAAATGTTGGCATAAAAATCAATTTAATGTACAAAGACTATTTTGAACCAGGGTTGACTTTTAAAAAGAGGGCTTAACTTTGAACACTATAGAGTGTTCAACTGTCTCATAGATAAACTAGAATATATATATGACATGTCAGTCACAAAATATATAATTACCCTACTCCAGAAAAGAGCATTGGATTTGGTTTCTGTTTTCCAATTATGAGGTCTGACTTCAGCAGATTGGATGGCTCAGCAACTATTAAAGTGTGCTACAAAGAAAAAGAAAAAAAATTCTGCTGGATATCATGCCAATAAACAAAAAAAATTCTTCAGAACTTGTTAAACTAAAAGCCTTTTAGGTACCTGTATGCATATTCTGCACAGGACAAAAAATACAGAATACTTGTTTGATTAGCCAGATAAATCAAATGATATAAATTTAAACATTTTTAACATGAAACCTTATTTAGAAAAGGGCACTATCCATACTCAGGGGAAGAAGTGTGGTTTGCATGATTAATTACACATTTGCTAGTGTACACTGCAATGATCGGTCTCTACATGACGTCTATATTTTTTTTATATAATAATTTCATCATGTAGAGTATATGATCTCATATATACATCATGTAGAGTCGGAGCATTGCTGTGTATGCTAGCAAAGGTGTATTAATAAATGAAACCACATTACTTCCCCCCACAATGACTATACAGGATGTAATCAATGCCCTAAACACCAGGTCTTGCGAACAGGATACCGACAGGGTTAACATGTAACTAACTATATTGGTAAAGCAATATAAACACAAATTGACAAAACTAAAATTTCATAAATTGCATATATATATTCAAAACTTATTGGTGTTCTGAAATAGTAATCTAAGTGAAGTCACAACAGCAAATTCTAAGCCCCACCAGATTAAATCTCAAAGTGTCTTCCTGTATTTCCCTAAATTTATAGAATACACTGTTTTTTTCCCTTAATTTTAAACAATTTTCATTTTCCTATCTGTGGGTACCTGGCGTAAAAAATTCGGATCATGCAAATAAATATTATTACGCCTACAATTGTCATTTTCTTAATGAAATAATTTCATTTTAATGAATATCACAAACGACCACTCACCCTTCCTTCATCAGATGTATCAAAGCCAAAATGGTCAATAACATTGGTACCCTCCTCATCAAACTCAATACCACATTCACTACCCAAATCTCGAATCTGCTCTCCTATTTAAAAAAAATTTTCATCTCAATAATCAACACAAAATATATAGAATTTATTAGGAAATTAAATTAATCATAAATTTCTTAATCAGCTCTTTTCGCTTTATTTATATACCCATATTATAGATTTATTTGAATAATTACGGGATTTTTTTAATTCTTTCAGTGCGGTGATCAACCTTAGAATCAAGACTTTTATATTAAGGTCGGATTCTAACGTCGAAGTCGGTCTCCATGCATCAAGGGTTAAACTGTTCCATTTTAAATAAATTTAAAAGAGTTTATGGTCTATGTCCTTTTACAATTTACAGGTAGCCCTACATTGATAATTTTATCCCAGATTGAGGAATACTAAATTTTAATATGTTAAAACCAATACAGTACCGTAGAGCCTGCTATGAGCAGCCACTTCAATACACAAGTGACAACAATAATATTGAAAATTACATACCCACTGTAGAGTCTACTGCTACCAGTACATTGCCTCCATTATCAATGAAATTGGTGATCCCACTAACATCAAGATCTCCACCAAATTCTGGATAAAAAAACAGGATTTTAGTGACAACAATATCAGCACACACCTCTCATCAAACAATGCTTTGTAATGTGACATCACTAATTTTGCAAACTTTTCTAAGAAACAGGTTACAGGTGTTCATAATCAAGTTCATTATAAAAGATGCTTTTAACATGTTTAAATCGCCTGGGCTGATTTGATATCAACTTAGTAAATTACAAATCACTTCCGATGGAGATGCCTGAATTAATTTGAATTAATTAATTTGAGCATGACTTAAATTTATGTGAGGTCTAACTCTGAAGGTCTATTGAAAAGTTTTTTATTTCGAGCAGTTGCAAAAAGTTTATATTTTAAACATTTATCCCGCTGATCACGACTGTCACTATTGTCGCTTTGAATCTGTTTTATTAGTCGACTAAGTCACTGTTATTGGGCATGAAATGTGGTTCTAAAAATCCAGAATTGCAAATATTTGTGCCAAAATTAAACAAATATGAGTAATTTCCAGCCACTTGAAGTTGTGGGTCGCGGCAGCGAGCCACAACTTCAAGTGGCTTATAAGGTTTAAGTATCTGGCTAGGTACTATAAAATGACTATAGAGAGTTAAGATTTTACTTTATTACCTTCAACCGATGGCGAGAACAAGATGAGGTGGTCGAAAAGAAATTCCCCATATTTTACCAGAGCAATATTGGATTCATCTGCCTGTTTGAAGGTGAGATCAAAGTTCCTGTCTGAAACGGAAAATAACAAAAACTAAATGTACATCATGCAAATTATACTTTGCCAACATTTATATGTACACATCAAATGAATGGTTTTAAGCATCTGCCTAATGCTAGCAGGACTACCACTGGGGTTTCCAGCCAGGAATGTTTGAATGCAATGGGGTGTGGGGTCCTCAGGCACAGGCACTATTTTTCATTCACGGGGTGACTACCCTGAAAATGTCATTAAAAAATATTGTATTTACCATGTAGTAAATAAATAAAAATGTTGCCTGTTATAAACTCATTTATCAACTCATTTCAATCCATGTCAAATGGTCTAAATTCTGAAATACTTATCTGTTATCAGGTTATTAAAAAATTCGAAATTTGCAGGGTAGTCACGACATAAGTGTGTAACATCTTGTGAAAATTTGGTTGAGAATTGATTGATGAATCCACGAAACTCATCAACCTGGTTGATGAATTCAATGTCAATCTGACTATAATAACTCAGCAAACATGTGATGCTGGCCCAACGCTTGATTAATATTGGGCCAAACCGTGGGCAAACAGTAAACTAACGTAGGCCCTACATCTTATTGCTGACTCAACTTGGCCTATAAGAATATTATATTTATATAATATTTATAGGCACTAACGTCAGGCCTACTTAGCCTGCTTATGTTTGTTTATCACGCATTTACCATTTACCATCCATTAGAAATTGTAGGTGAGAGACCTGTTGACCTTTATCGTCAGATACATGTAGAGTCACTCTAGCCTAGAATTAGTAGACCTAACGTTAGATGGCTAGAGAATCTAGGCCTTTAGTCTACACTACAGACAGTAGGCTACAGCTAGACTATATATTAAATATATTGTAGCTCTTCATTGTCTTCAGCTATAGCCTAGGGCTAGGCTAGTCTGTTTCTTACGCGTGTGTGTGCAGAGGTTTATCAAAATTACATTCAATATAATGTTTGTTTTGCACAGAATAGACCTACATTTTTACATGCAGTTATGAATAAAATACTCTTAACAAATGCTCTTATATGCTAACATGCCCCACTCTCCTCTAACAAGGCTTTGCAACGTGTCATGCTACCACAGCTAGCAAACTTCCAGGTTACGAATGCTAATAATATACATACCTCTCAAGGATTTGAAGAAAATAGAATGAGTCTCTCGTATAGACCAGTTGTCAACCAGTACTAGAACCTTTTCGTTCGCAAATATAGGTGAAATTACACCTAAAATCATCAATAAACACGCAAATTTTAGAGACATCTTGACGGTCTGAAGTCGTACCGGTGTGCCTTGTTCTGACCCGTTTTGTGATGGAGCTATGACTATGTTGTGAGCGTAAGAATATACCATGCAATCTACCAAGTTTTAACATTCAGATTTTTTATTTGAGTAAACGGCACGTATCTATCCGTTTTCATTCTATATTTAAATATTTTTTTGGATTTGGTTTATTGATAAAACACTCTACGCAACACTGTGAATATAAGAAATTGTGATTATTATAACTATTTTGTCATCCGCATGTACATATCAACGAGAGGTAAACATACCACAGCCAATCAGATTTCAACAACGTGGTCGCGCACGTGTCAATCACTTCAATCAATTAACTTAGTAGGGGAGATGAGGGTTGACAGTTGCGCGAGGGTTGTCTACGATTTTTTTTTTTAAATGTATCAATACTAACGTTACAAAGTCAGTAACGTTAGGCTTATAATGCATGTATCTTAGCCAGAGGGACCACTAGTTAATTTTGAGTGCCAAATACCGATAGTTTTTGACACCTAGATTTTGACACCCATTTTTTTTCTTTCAGGTCCCTCGACCCCCTTCCCCAACCTTTTCAAAAGGTGGATTCGCCCCTGCACACGTCGGCCAACGTATATTGCATCTCTGGACATCTAAAAAGTGTAGGATTATAATATAATGATATTTGCTGTATGTGTTTCATATCAATTACCAAAATCTGTAGGCCTAAATAGCATGCCACGATCAATAACCGATAAAGTAGGCCTACACACTCGATAGTTTTAACGGGTTTTCAACGTAGGGGGCCTATGTCAAATTAATATTTTTAGACACATATATGCTACTGATTGTAATTTAACAAACTGTTATGTATGCATTATCAATTGAACTAGTGAATTCTGCTCTGTACGTGGGACCAAACGGCAGGAACAGCCTATTTGTATAACAACCTGTTATGTAGGCCCTATGCAGTATCAATTTGAACTAGTGAATTCTGCTCTGTAGGCTACGTGGGACCAAACGGCAGGAACAGCCTATTTGTATAACAAACTGTTATGTATGCAGTATCAATTTGAACTAGTGAATTCTGCTCTGTACGTGGGACCAAACGGCAGGAACAGCCTATTTGTATAGTAGGCAGATGCTGCCTTAGGCTTTTGGCTTTGCACGGCAGAATCAGGGTTTATTTTTTCAACTTTATTTTATATAACTATTACGTTCATAGGGCAGTGAGCTCTCTATCTTACCACTGCATGAGACAAAAAACACGGTTGACAGATATCGGTTGAACTTCTGAACTCCTGTCCCCACAGAGAACAGGGGCTCTGAAAGGAGCCGTTTTGTGTGACATATGAGGCAGTGATCTTAAGCAATGAGCTCTTTATCATTACATTGCTAGCTTGGGTGATGGCACGGCGGACGCGGATGGTTGGCTAAAGATGACGGTGGTTTCAAACACACTGCTCAGAGGGCAGAGCACATCTCAAAAGGGTCAGTCCTTGCCTTTTCTTCTGGTGGCTGGTCGCTCAAACGGCTGTTTATATATATGGGTAAAACCAAAAATTGGGGTAACTTCACATAAAATTAGTGTCCCCAGGACTTAAAAGGTCCGCATTTTGATATAAATATAATAATATTAAAAATAAATGGTGCAACTTCACGTTTAGGCATTACTACTTAATAATGTTTGGATTATTTGTATAAAAAAATATATATATATGGTTTTATAAGAGCTCTATGTCATGGAAACGTGGAAAATGGCATGTCCCCAGGGAAAATTCCACTATTTAAAACTTCACTGTAGGATACAAAATCACAGTATAATTCTAACAATTACATTTCATGGCTAGACATTGTTCACTTTAACTAATCAATGATCAAAAATCGACTTAAAATTGATATCGATATAAATAATTTTGATGAATATACATGTCCCCACATTTGCACTCTACTCCGTTACCATTATTGTAGCATGCCCCATCAAGTGAATAATCATGAACTAAAATTATAGCAAGTGTAGTTTGACACACTAAAGGGCCTTATACGAGTTTTTCACCTTGAAAGAATTAATATTGATGAGTGACAAGTTATTCGAAACAGGTATTACCAAAAAGTTAGAAAATATACTTTTGTTTTTACTACTCCGTTCCTAGCCTTGTGGGTATAAAAACGAGTTGGGTTTTATGATTGTATGCCTACAACAGTTGCTATGGGGACTATTTGCACCCCTATGATATATTTTTGAGTTATTGCCCAGATCTTTTCATTAATCCCTAGAATACTTTTAATTTTACTACTCCGTTCCACTCTACTCCGTTACCAAGAAAAGGGAACGGAGTGGTGAATTGTCAAATTTTATGGGTTTTACAGTCATAATGATTGATGATATAGTCTTTTAAAACATGGCTCGTTGTCCCCATATTAATAGAGCATCCATTTGTGATCGATGTTATGATAAAAAAATATACAGTTTATATTTATGTCGAGCCAAACATTTGGTAACGGAGTTGAGTATTTTTTGGCTTGGTAACGGAGTTGAAATAAAGATTTTTGTTCATCCCATCAATTTTTTTTTTAATTTTTAGCAGGTCTGATGTGCGATTGTTTAGTATTATGCTCCAATAAGGATATCACGTTTAAAAGTGTAATGTCAAGCTAAACAAAGTAACATAATTTTTTAAATGGTTTGAATTTGGTAACGGAGTAGTGAGTGGAATGCTGCAACTTTTTTAAAATGATTTTTTGGAGCAAAAAAAAAATTTCTAGCGCAGCCAGTGGCTTTTTCATGCTCTATTGGGATCAGTGCACCAAACCTATAAAGTAGTTTTCCTCCTCTTTGATGGTCACCTCACTGCCATTTTTGTTGCTACAAAGTTACCCCAATTTTTGGTTTTACCCATATAGTTCAGCAGCCCTAGTTCCTTGTTTCTCGGACATACTTGCAAAATTATGCTTTGTACAATCACCTACATCACCAGGTGAAAAGAGAGAGGCACTATAAGGTTGATACCAGAACTAGTGCATAATATCGCGTCAGCCCTCGCACTGCTCGCTCCTCTGCTATAAAAAGTGGAGGATTATAATACTCTGCCAATGCAAAAAAGAGCAGAATGAGACGATTGTGATAATATGTGGGGAAAGAACTGAATAGACGAAATCAATAGGCCCCTATGGCTTTAAAAATACATAACTTGCTTACATTCCATATATTTGAAAAAAATGAGACGTAGGCCTATAGCTATACGTACCTAGTATATTATATAGGCCTATGCCAATGAAGTTTTTAGCAGGAATTGTGTTCCTATCTGGAGTGTCTACTGCTCTATAGGCATACACACCTGCTTCCACTCTGAGGCCTCTCCTCAAACATTGGATATTGACCAGAGTTGGTTTGGCGTTGTCGCACAGTCTGCGACACTGGGCCAACATTGAGCCACCCTTGAAACAAAATAGTCTATCATATTATGTTTGGCGGTATGTGCTTCTTTTTTGCTCCAGACAAGATCATATACAATAATTTATTTGGTGTTGGCAAAATGTTGGCACTAATGTTGGCTGTACGCTGGTACTAAGTTGGCCCTCCACGTTGAACTGACGTTGGGCCGAAATAACGCTGGACAAACGACAGATGTCTACGTTGTGCTAACGTAGTTGCATGTGTGGGGCCCACATTGTTGCTATCTGGGATCTGTCCCATGCAGTCTGGCCTCCATGTTAATTCTGAAAACGTAAAATTTAGTAGCTAGAGATGTGAATTGATGTGGAATGTAAGAGAATGTTTAATATTTATGAAAACATAATGTGACATATTATATTAGGCCTATAGACCAGCTTGATATAGACCTAGGCCACTATGTTTTTTACTGTTTTAGATGAGCGGGCGCATTACATTAAGGCAGCGCATTACCAAAAAAACATGTTTTTTCTGCCCAGCGCGCATTTCATTAATTGCTTTTGGGAGATAAACATTCCAAGAAAACACTTTATTTCAGCAGATAAAAAAAAACATTTTTCAGCTATGTTTTTTTTCTTGGGTTTTTCGTCGCCCTCATGAACTTTTTTTCAAATAGATCATAAGTTTTTTTTATTTTATTGCTCTCATTAACTTTTCTAGACATTTGTCCATGTTTTTTTTATTTCGTCGCCCTCATTAACTTTTCCAAAAATAGGTTTAATGTTTTTTTTCTTAAATGTTTTTTTTACCGCCCTCCCTCATTAGATTTTTTTGATCTAAAACATAGAAATTAAAGCTGCATAACTGTTTTGTTTATTTCGACCTAAAATGTTCAAAACAATCATTCATATATTTTTAAAGGCTTTTTAAATGCACAAAATCGATGTAAATGTAGCTGGATTAGATCACGACGTGATACAACATCAAGTTATTTAGTATGGTAAATCGGTCCATCTGCGTACAATGTGCACGTGATAGTGTTTAATTATGGGCCAATATAATGTTACATTAGATCAGCATCAAACCCCTTAATAACAAACATGAGACGTTGAGCCGCATTGGTCTAACGTTGGGCCAGAGCCGTAGAATATGGGCCCGAATTAGTCCGACATCGGATCAATGCCTCGTGTTGGCTGCGATGCCAAGCCCACACAAACCACTTGTTGGTGTCCCAAGACTAGGCCAGCCCCTGTGGTAATCCAGCAAGTACGAGTCACTGACTGATTGTTCAATGTTGGTACAGCTTCTACGACGCTGGTACAACATCGACCCATCAATAGGTGAATGTCTCTTGCTTGCTGGGAACGCAGCCCGCAGTTTACATCGCTGAAATGGGGCCTGAGGCCACCAAAACTAATTCGCGCAAGAATACAAGAATGTGATTTGTTTGTTTGATTGCTTGTGATAGCTAGCCTTGAAACCAGGCTGTTAGGGCCTTCCAGCTGTGTCGATTACTCTAGCATCCTTTCAAAAAGTTGAATGTATTGATAAGATATCATCTTAATAATTGCCTAGTACTTTATTCGATGTTGGACCAATCGTTTTCTGTGTGACGGGGGCCCATCACTACTCCATCATTGCGTGAATAGGCTAGCTAGTACTACACGCCAGCTTAACCTGTCGGCCTAGGCATATTTCATGATTTTCGCATGAATCTCGGTCAATTCTCAAACGATTTCTATGAAATATTGTAGTCCATTTCTAACAGCTATAAGAACATATAAATGTCTACCATTGTTCTTCCTCAGGCCAACATCATCTATCATTATGTATGAGTGGGGCCTCAGGACACCATCTTCTATCATTATGTATGAGTGGGGCCTCAGGCCACTATCTTCTATCATTGTGTAAGTGTGGGGCCTCAGGACACCATCTTCTATCATTATGTGTGAGTGGGGCCTCAGGCCACCATGCATGCACCTTTTATCAGTATGTATGAGTGGGGCCTCAGGCCACCATCTTCTACCATTGTGTAAGTGTGGGGCCTCAGGCCACCATCTTCTATCATTATGTATGAGTGGGGCCTCATGCCACCATGCTCTATCATTATGTATGAGTAGGGCCTCAGGCCACCATCTTCTATCATTGTGTAAGTGTGGAGCCTCAGGCAACCATCTTCTATCATTGTGTAAGTGTAGGGCCTCAGGCCACCATGCTATATCACTATGTATGAGTGGGGCCTCAGGCCACCATCTTCTATCATTATGTATAAGTGGGGCCTCAGGCGACCATGCTCTATCATTATGTATGAGTGGGGCCTCAGGCCACCATGCCCTATCATTATGTATCAGATGGGGCCTCAGGCGACCATGCTCTATCATTATGTATGAGTGGGGCCTCAGGCCACCATGCCCTATCATTATGTATCAGATGGGGCCTCAGGCTACCATGTCTAGCATTATGTATGAGTGGGGCCTCAGGCCACCATGCTCTATCATTATGTATGAGTGGGGCCTCAGGCCATCATGTCTAGTATTATGTATGAGTGGGGCCTCAGACCACCATATGCTCTATCATTATGTATGAGTGGGGCCTCAGGCCACCATGCTCTATCACTATGTATGAGTGGGGCCTCAGGCAACCATCTTCTATCATTGTGTAAGTGCGGGGCCTCAGGCCACCATCTTCTATCATTGTGTAAGTGTGGGGCCTCAGGACACCATCTTCTATCATTATGTATGAGTGGGGCCTCAGGCCACCATGTTCTATCATTATGTATGAGTGGGGCCTCAGGCCACCATGTCTAGCATTATGTATGAGTGGGGCCTCAGGCCACCATGCTCTATCATTATGTATGAGTGGGGCCTCAGGCCACCATGCTCTATCACTATGTATGAGTAGGGCCTCAGGCAACCATCTTCTATCATTGTGTAAGTCTGAGGTCTCAGGCCACCATCTTCTATCATTGTGTAAGTGTGGGCCTCAGGCCACCATCTTCTATCATTGTGTAAGTGTGGGGCCTCAGGCCACCATGCTATATCATTGTGTAAGTGTGGGGCCTCAGGACACCATCTTTTATCATTATGTATGAGTGGGGCCTCAGGCCACCATCTTCTATCATTGTGTAAGTGTGGGGCCTCAGGCCACCATCTTCTATCATTGTGTAAGTGTGGGGCCTCAGGCCACCATGCTATATCACTATGTATGAGTGGGGCCTCAGGCAACCATCTTTTATCATTGTGTAAGTGCGGGGCCTCAGGCCACCATCTTCTATCATTGTGTAAGTGTAGGCCTCAGGCCACCATCTTCTATCATTATGTAAGTGTGAGGCCTAAGGCCACCATCTTCTATCATTTTGAAAGTGTGGGGCCTCAGGTCACCATGCTATATCATTGTGTAAGTGTGGGGCCTCAGGACACCATCTTCTATCATTATGTATGAGTGGGGCCTCAGGCCACCATCTTCTATCATTGTGTAAGTGTGGGGCCTCAGGCCACCATGCTCTATTATTATGTATTATTGGGGCCTCAGGCCACCATCTTCTATCATTATGTATGAGTGGGGCCTCAGGCCACCATCTTCTATCATTATGTATGAGTGGGGCCTCAGGCAACCATCCTCTATCATTATATAAATGCGGGGCCTCAGGCCACCATCCTTTATCATCACGAACGAGTGGGGCCTCAGGAAAACCATCCTATATCATTATATATGAGTGGGGCCTCAGGCCATCATTCCCTATCACTGTGTAAATATGGGGACTCAGGCAACCATGTATCCTCTATCATTATGTAGGAGGAGGTGGAGGAGAAAGAGGAGGAGGAAGAGGAGAAGGAAGAGGGGAGGAAGAGGTAGAGGAGAAGGAAGAAGAAAGGTGGTGGCTGAGTAAAAGGTGGTGGAGGAGTGGGAGGAGAATATGTAATTTGTACCTGTTTTTTTAACGATTTTATAAATCGTTATATCGACTTATATAATTCGGTTTAACAACGTGTAATTCGTTATATCGACTTATAATAAGTCCATTTAATGACAAAACCTTGTACCGCGTTATATTAAGTTGTTTTAACAAGATATAAGTCGTTAAACTGACGTATTTTAACCCTTGTGCTGCTAAAACCGAATATTCGCATTTCACTAACAATTTCCTATATATATCGGTCCAAAAGTTATACCATATATCAATTTCACTAATAATCTGCATTTATTTTTTTGCCAGATAGCTAGACCATTGCCATAAAAAATGTGCGGTTTCAGGGGGTGATATGCCCTGACAAATTTCAACTTGACCAAATTAAAAATGGCCAACATGCAGCCATTATTAATTCTTAATCCGTTGATGACCAGTTCCGGATATGTAGCCTACGGGACTCCTGATTGTTCCCCCAGGACCAGTCGCGGATATTGATATGTTCGGAACTAAAAACAACTATAATACTATGACGTCATAAATTAATCATGTCTCAGCAAAATTACTGCAGCAATTTAATCTGGTCCTCAATGGGTTAATATGCGTAATATCTGGCAATATCTTCTAACATGACTAATGTGAAATATTTGTCATAAGATATAGTGTAGTCAACATTTGAAAAGTTTTAGTTAAAAGTCATTTACAAATGATGGTCCATGTTGTTCCGCTAATTGCGACCCACGACATTATTGTGCATGAACAATCTTCCACTCAATGGCTTGAACATTCACCTTGTGAAAATCAATCACCTCATCATGAAGAGTCACCAAGTCGCACACTGTTGATCAATCTTCTTGTCATGAACTCACGTCATTTATAAATAGGCAATTTACTGATCACCACCACTGTATTGGTAAATGTGTAGTGTACATAACTCATCTATAAGATCAAGTAGTGACTGTAAGTATATTTCAAAGTAAAATATTTATCTTTTTGCGCATCACAATGTAAAAAGGATTTATCACAAATTATATGAAATCCGAACATATATTCATTCATTTTACCCTTTCAATGTTTATTGCTGCTGTGAAACATTCCTAAACAATACAATTTCTGTTCAGGATATATTAATTGAGGGCCATGATGTTGGAAGGAAAGATAGAACTCGGTGTGGGAAAGAGGGTCGGTCTATTGGTATGCATAATAAATAATATTGATTACACCAGACGGCGTGAATTCGAACGAAATGACATTGAAGTAATTTGGTTAGAGCTTTTATAAGTAGGAAAATACTAGTTTCTTTCACATATAGACCTTCAAATGAGCTCACTGTTCCATTCAATGTTTGGCTTAACTATTATGGAAGATGCCCTAGACACTGCCTGCTCTGAAAATAAGGGCATAATATTATTAGGTGACTTCAACAAAGATTTACTTCCTGACAGTAATCACCCGCATGTAAAATCATGGACAGTCTGTCAGATGTTGTATCAACAAGCACCTTGATTTATCATATACATGTCAATTCAAATGTAAATATCAAACATTCAGATGCCATTCAATGGTCAATTGGTGATCACTTTCCTGTATATTCCCCCATAGAAACTGACAATAATCATAAAAACAAAACTAATAACGAAATACTTGAAAACAGGAAACGTCAAAGGAAAACAGCCTGGTTGGATAATTCATGATTTAATTTACATAAGAGATTTAATTGGCAAAGCGCAAAGGACAACATATATATTACAAACATTTTAGAAACCGTACTATGCTGAGGGAAAATAAATCAAAATATCACGAGAAACGTGTGTAACCGTGCATAGATGATCCACGTAAACTTGTTTCTTCGTTTAAATAATTATGGAATTAAACAAATATCAGATAAATCAATTAATAAGATTGTTCCTGACAACAAAGAAGTAACTGACTTCAGATAAGTTGCAGAACATTTTAACAACCATTTCTATTATATTGTAGAGAAACGTGTCACTGGCAGTGAATTGAAACAACACCCGTTTATTCCAACAAATTACGTAAACAATATGTCGATGGTAAAGTACCAAATAAAACATACTTTTCAATTCCTCAAATAAGTCGTGAATTTGTCATAAAATATTTAAATACTATGCCAATTAAAAAGGTATAGGATTGGATGACATTCAGGCTCTATTTCCAAAAAGTAACGGAACTCCAATTGATATCAGATTCAATGATGTAACTTAAGCATACAATCAGTACGTGGTTTTCTACATATGTGGAAACATACCAAAGTAATTCCACTTTAGAAGAAAAAGTCCCAAAATTATGTAAATAATTACAGACCAATTTCTATTCTTCGAATTTCTTCCAAAATATTAGGAAAACATGTTTCAGTTTATTTGTACGGATACCTTTCCTCACACAATTTATTTAATAAAAGACAATCCGGGTTTAGAGCAAATCACTCATGCGAAAGTGCCTTAACTTGAGGAAAGTGCCTTAACTAATAGTTGAAGATGCTAAATTGGTGGGCGTTTTAATGATAGTACACTTTCGTGGAAAAAACAAGTTGCTCATGTAAAACAATGTGTCTCTTTTAAACTTTCACTTCTCCGTAGAATACACAAATATCGGACCAAGTCTAGTATTCTACTCCCGACCAATCGAAGAGTAGCTCAGCCTGTCACATGACGAGATCGGCTAATAATCTCTGTCATTCAGTTGTTATTTAAATTAAGTAGAATACCATCCTTGGGCCCAAGTTTTATTCCACAATTATTATATAAAACCCATCATAGAATATCGCTTTGGGGAGCTGGGTGTAGAGAGAATGAAAATGTCATAACGAAATTGCAAAAGAAAGCGACCCGACTAATATTATGCTGATCCATTATCACCAAGTAAAGAAATGTTAAAAAAAATATTGGTTCTCATTTAAAGAATTAGTCATGTATAAACAAGCTTGTCTGACTTTTAAAAGAAAAACAGACCAAGCACCTTCTTATATTCAAGATTTGTTTACAAATGTAACAGATTGTGTAAGTTATAGCCTCAGATCCTCTGCTCAGAATAAATTGTACCTTCCAAGAGCACATTCTAAATCCCTATCATACCTAGGTGTTAACATATTGAACTCAATTCCCAACGATATAAGATATACAGAATCTTTGTCCCAACTTAAAGTAGGGTGGGCATACCATAATTTACTATTAGATTAGATTATTTTTATTCTTATTATTCCCCAAATTATGATTATTATGATTGTTGTTGTTGTTGCTGTTGTTGTTGCTTGCTGTTGTTGTTGTTGTTGTTGCTGCTGCTGCTGCTGTGCTGTTGTTGTTGTTGTTGTTGTTGTTGGTGGTGGTGGTGGTGGTGGCGGCGGTGGCGGTGGTGGTGGTGGTGTGATGTTGGTGTTGGTGCTCGAAAACCATTTATAAAGCGGTCCATCCAAAAATGTTCTACATCGCTGTAAATACTAAAAACAGGATAAAATTAAAAGTAGGGGAAGCTATGTAAAAGTTAAGTAAAAGAACAGGTAGCATTTTTTAATCTATAGCTGAAACTTATAATACTGATTGTAAAATTATAATATAGTAGCTGAAACTTATAATACTGATTGTAAAGTTATAATATAGTAAAATACATCGAATTAGAAAATAAGCTACATACATCATGTAAATTCAATTGTACAGGTAAAAATATTAATAAGTTAATAAAATGGTGGATATTAATAAGTTAATAGCACGGTAGATATTAATAAGGTAATAAAATTATCTAGTAAAGAACAATGTTTTTAAAACTGTTTTTAAATGTGCAGTGCTGTCTATCAGTCGCATGTGTTCTGGAAGCTTGTTCCATAGCAGAGGAGCGGCATAAGTGAACGACCTGTTCTTATAATGTTTCTTGCCTGAAGGAGGTACCACAATAAATCTTGTGTCAGCTGAGTGGAGTGATCGTGCAGGATGATAAAGTGTTAAATAAATCTGCCAGATAAGCAGGAGCCAAGTTGTTGAGGCATTTAAATGTGAGAAAATAACCTTGTACTTAATGCGAGCGTGTACAAGTAGCCAGTGGAGCTCCTTTAGTGATGGTGTTATATAGTAACATTTGGAGCACTTCATGACCATCTTGGCACATGCATTCTGTACAGACGCAGCTGCTTTAGTGGTCTGGCAGACCGCAAAGAAGATTGTTGCAATTATCCAGACGCGATATCACAAGCACATAAACAAGCTGCTTGGTGCTCTGACGATCAAGGTATTTTCGGATACGACCAATGGCACAGAGGTGGTTTGAGGCAGCTCGTGGCATACCTGTGATATGCTTGCTGCGTGATATGGTGGTATCAAAAATCACACCCAGATTCATTGCGATCTTAGATAGTGATATCCTGCTTTTATTCCTACTGTCACACTTTGAGGGAGTTTAATAGAGTACTTTTAGGATGAGATAAAATAAATTCTATTTTGTCATCGTTATACCGCATCCACTCCCTGATGTCAGCCACACACCGCTCCACTTTCCTAATGTCAACTGTCTGTGAAGATTTGTTGTCACGGCATAGCTCCATGAAGAGTTGTGCATCATAAGCATACATATGGTACGACAGACCGTGACTTCTGATGATACGAGCCAGAGGAATAGTGAATATTGAAAACAGGAAAGGACTAAGTACAGAGCCTTGGTGGGATCCCACATGTCAGCAGAGTGTTTTTTGACAGCTTTTCTGATATGCGAACAGCTTGACTCCTGTCTCTGAGATAGCACTCCATCCACCTCAGACAATCTCCTGTAATGTCGACCCTGTGTTGGAGTGTGTGAAGCAGGATGCCATCGTCGATATATATAGTGCCAAGTGAAGCGCTCAGGTTGAGAAGAAAGAGTGCTGCTCCTTTGCGTTTGTTGATAATGTGCAGGATATGATTCTAAAGTTTTAGCAAGGCTGTTTCGATGCCAAAGTAATGCCTGTAGGCTGATTGCAAAGGCTCTCGAAGGCTGTTACGCTGGAGATGAGAGCAATAAGACGGCCAGCCACCACTTTCTGAGTCAACTGGGTTTCTGAGTCAACTTGGACACAAAAGAGAGGTTGGATACAGGTCGGTGTTACAGTTTTTTTACAGGTAGGTTTTTCTTATAATGATGTTATTATTACCTGCTTCATCTTAGATGGCATACCACAGGTAAGGGACTTGCTGACTATATCAGTGAGTGTTGGTATCACCAGAGTCTCGCATTGCCTCAGTAGGCCTAGGTGTGATGGTACTGGGTCAAGATAGCAAGTTCTTTGCTCAGACGATCTTAGAAGCTTGTTGAATATATTGAATATATATTTCAACATGGAGTGTGAGACTTGTTCTTCTCCACTGCTTTTTCAAGTTTCATCCCTTGGCTTTCGCCAGTTTGGTGTTGGTGATAAACCATGGACACTCTGATCTGGTGGTGATGGTGCGTTGAGTGACAGGGGCATGATTATCTTGGAGCTTTCTCAGAGTAGTGTTGTAAAGTTCATAAGCCTCAGTGTCACTGACCAAAGCTCTTATGTGTTGTTGAAGCTGAGAGGCGCTGATGCTGTCAGAGAAGGCCTGGGTGTCTATGGCTTTTAGCATCCTCGTGCTTACACTCACTTTCGCTTTAGTCGGTGCTGTCGAATGCAAAAGGTGAAGTGAAGCGTACGGCAAAGTAATCAATCTTTACAGAGTGGTCAGCTGTGACGTTAAGCACTGGTAGCTCCCCGCACGCTGTAATGCCAGGGTCCAGTGTATGACATTTAGCATGAGTCGCAACCTTGACATGCTAAACGAGTACAGGAGTGTACATAACTGTTTAACAATAGTAGATAATGAGAGACAATGGTGACCTGAGGCACTACACTCACACAATGATAGAGATTAGTGGCCTGATGCCCCACTTATACACAATGATAGATATAATGGTGGCCTGAGGCCCCACCTACACAATGATAGAGGATGGTGGCCTGAGGCCCCACTTATACATAATGATAGATATAATGGTGGCCTGAGGACCCACACTTACACAATGATAGAAGATGGTGGCCTGAGGCCCCACTCATACATAAAGATAGAGGATGGTGGCCTGAGGCCCAACACTTACACAATGATGGAAGATGATGGCCTGAGGCCCCACTCATACATAATAATAGAGAATGGTGGCTTAAGGCCCTTCTCATACATAATGATAAAAGATAGTGGCCTGAGGCCCCACTCATACAAAATGATAGAGCATGGTGGCCTGAGGCCCCACTCATACATAATGAGAGAGCATGGTGGCCTGAGGCCCCACTCATACATAATGATAGAGATGATGGCCTGAGGCCCCACACTCACACAATGATAGACGATGATGGCCTGAGGCCCCACTCATACATAATGATAGAGCATAGTGGCCTGAGGCCCCACTCATACATAATGATAGAAGATGGTGGCCTGAGGCCCCACACTTACACAATGATAGAAGATGGTGGCCTGAGGCCTCATACATAATGATAGACGATGATGGCCTGAGGCCCCACTCATACATAATGATAGAGCATAGTGGCCTGAGGCCCCACCCATACATAATGATAGAGATGATGGCCCGAGGCCCCACACTTACACAATGATAGACGATGATGGCCTGAGGCCCCACTCATACATAATGATAGAGAATGGTGGCCTGAGGCCCCACACTTACACGATGATAGAAGATGGTGGCCTGAGGCCCCACTCATACATAATGACAGAGGATGGTGGCCTGAGGCCCCACACTTACACAATGATAGAAGATGGTGGCCTGAGGCCCCACCCATACATACTGATAGAAGGTGCATGGTGGCTTTAGGCCCCACCCATACATAATGATGGAAGATGGTGGCCTGAGGCCCCACTCATACATAATTAAAGAAGATGGTGGCCTGAGGCCCCACACTTACACAATGATAGAAGATGGTGGCCTGAGGCCCCACCCATACATACTGATAGAAGGTGCATGGTGGCTTTAGGCCCCACCCATACATAATGATGGAAGATGATGGCCTGAGGCCCCACTCATACATAATGATAGAGAATGGTGGCTTGAGGCCCTACTCATACATAATGATAAAAGATAGTGGCCTGAGGCCCCACTCATACATAATGATAGAGCATGGTGGCCTGAGGCCCCACGCATACATAATGATAGAGATGGTGGCCTGAGGCCCAACACTTACACAATGATAGAAGATGGTGGCCTGAGGCCCCACTCATACATACTGATAAAAGGTGCATGGTGGCCTGAGGCCCCACTTATACATAATGATGGAAGATGGAGGCCTGAGGCCCCACTCATACATAATTAAAGAAGATGGTGGCCTGAGGCCCCACACTTACACAATGATAGAAGATGGTGGCCTGAGGCCCCACTCATACATACTGATAGAATGTGCATGCATGGTGGCCTGAGGCCCCACTCATACATAATTAAAGAAGATGGTGGCCTGAGTCCCCACACTTACACAATAATAGAAGATGGTGGCCTGAGGCCCCACACTTACACAATGATAGAAGATGGTGGCCTGAGGCCCCACTCATACATAATAATAGAGAATGGTGGCTTGAGGCCCTTCTCATACATAATGATAAAAGATAGTGGCCTGAGGCCCCACTCATACAAAATGATAGAGCATGGTGGCCTGAGGCCCCACTCATACATAATGAGAGAGCATGGTGGCCTAAGGCCCCACTCATACATAATGATAGAGAATGGTGGCTTGAGGCCCTACTTATACATAATGATAAAAGATAGTGGCCTGAGGCCCCACTCATACATAATGATAGAAGATGGTGGCCTGAGGCCCCACACTTACACAATGATAGAAGATGGTGGCCTGAGGCCTCATACATAATGATAGAGGATGGCCTGAGGCCCCACTCATACATAATGATAGAAGATGGTGGCCTGAGGCCCCACACTTACACAATGATAGTAGGTGGTGGCCTGAGGCCTCATACATAATGATAGAGGATGGTGGCCTGAGGCCCCACTCATACATAATAATAGAAGATGGTGGCCTGAGGCCCCACACTTACACAATGATAGTAGGTGGTGGCCTGAGGCCTCATACATAATGATAGAGGATGGTGGCCTGAGGCCCCACTCATACATAATGATAGAAGATGGTGGCCTGAGGCACAACACTTACACAATGATAGAAGATGGTGGCCTGAGGCCCCACTCGTACATAATAAAAAAGATGATGGCCTGAGGCCCCACTCATACATAATGATAGACAATGGTGGCTTGAGGCCCTACTCATACATAATGATAAAAGATAGTGGCCTGAGGCCCCACACTTACACAATGATAGAAGATGGTGGCCTGAGGCCTCATACATAATGATAGAGGATGGTGGCCTGAGGCCCCACTCATATATAATGATAGAATATGGTGGCCTGAGGCCTACACTCATACATAATGATAGAGATGGTGGCCTGAGGCCCCACACTTACACAATGATAGAAGATGATGGCCTGAGGCCCCACTCATACATAATGATAGAGAATGGTGGCTTGAGGCCCTACTCATACATAATGATAAAAGATAGTGGCCTGAGGCCCCACTCATACATAATGATAGAGCATGGTGGCCTGAGGCCCCACGCATACATAATGATAGAGATGGTGGCCTGAGGCCCAACACTTACACAATGATAGAAGATGGTGGCCTGAGGCCCCACTCATACATACTGATAAAAGGTGCATGGTGGCCTGAGGCCCCACTCATGCATAATGATGGAAGATGGTGGCCTGAGGCCCCACTCATACATAATTAAAGAAGATGGTGGCCTGAGGCCCCACACTTACACAATGATAGAAGATGGTGGCCTGAGGCCCCACTCATACATACTGATAGAATGTGCATGCATGGTGGCCTGAGGCCCCACTCATACATAATTAAAGAAGATGGTGGCCTGAGTCCCCACACTTACACAATAATAGAAGATGGTGGCCTGAGGCCCCACTCATAAAAATTGAATATTGCTTTACGTCGCTTTCTGCACAATCATGGCAATATCGCGACAGAAGGAAGCCCGAAGCCGGGACTATGCCCTACTCTTATTTCGAATGACTTCAAGGGTTCTTTATAGTGCACAGTACCATAGGCAGCACTGTACACTCCATGCCTTTGAACAGTTTGGAGCACTGTATATGCACAACCACGATGACAAATATCCGTCCCGACCGGGATTCGAACCTGGTACCCCCAGGTTACAAGCCCCAGTCGATACGAATGAGCCATCGGGGCCGGCAAGAGGCCCCACTCATACATAATGATAAAAGATGGTGGCCTGAGGCCCCACTCATACATAATGATAGAAGATGGTGGCCTGAGGCCCCACACTTACACAATGATATATTATGGTGGCCTGAGGCCCCACTCATACATAATGATAGATATGGTTGCCTGAGGCACCACTCATAGATAATGATAGAAGATGGTGGCCTGAGGCCCCACTCATACATAATGATAGAGCATGGTGGCCTGAGGCCCCACACTTACACGATAATAGAAGATGGTGGCCTGAGGCCCCACTCATACATAATGACAGAGGATGGTGGCCTGAGGCCCCACACTTACACAATGATAGAAGATGGTGGCCTGAGGCCCCACCCATACATACTGATAGAAGGTGCTTGGTGGCTTGAGGCCCCACTCATACATAATGATGGAAGATGGTGGCCTGATGCCCCACTCATACATAATTAAAGAAGATGGTGGCCTGAGGCCCCACACTTACACAATGATAGAGAATGATGGCCTGAGGCCCCACATTTCGCCTACACAATATGATGAAGAATGGTGGTCTGAGGCATTCACTTAAGTAGCTACTTATGTGCAGCCTAGCTATTCACCCGATGATAATGTGAATAACGTTGAACCACCATCGCATTTTTTTTCAGAATGAAATTGGGCCGACAAAGAGAGCAGTAGGCCAACATTAAACCAATATCAGGTCAATGGAGGGTAAGCTCATAGTAGTTGGCCTATGTAATAGACTATAGTTACAGCCTTTACGTACTAGGTAAATGTGATAGACTCTATGCTCAGGCTACAAAGTTTGTGCATTTATTCTTAGATAGGTACGTTACTTGTTTTATGTATAAAAATAGTAGGCTATAGGGTCTACAGACTAGTGAAATAATTATTTTTAACATGTACTTTAAAAAATTCGCTTCGCGGATGTATACATTCAAACAAAATATGAGTAAAGAGGTTTGTGTGGCATGGTGGCCTGAGGCCATCATTCAGCGATGTAAACTGCGGGCTGCGCTGGGAACTCAGCCACCGGTACCGTAAAAGCTGCTTTTTTACAAATATTTTATTCTACCACATTTCGCAATTTATATCACTGCATGTGATGACTAACGATGCACTAAAGTAGTCTGATATTTTCGAATAGCATTGGCACCATATTTCGAAATGCGAGTGAGAGCGAAAAATATGATTTACATCATTGAATTTGGTGATAATTTTAAAAGTCTTCCACATTTTTCAATGATGACCGTTATCTGCCACTTGGTACTTTTGATGTCCTGATTATACATACAGTGTGTCTTACTCCGCTGTGATCAGAATTGTTTTAATTGGTGGGGCGGCAATATTAAAAAAACTTAAATTCCTTATAACTCAGTAACCGGAGCGGTAAAATAAATAATAAAACATCATTCTCCATGGAATAATCTTTTGAATAAAATAAACAAAACAGTTATGTAGCTTTAAACATAATACAAATCGATTTGATTTAAAAAGTAAAACATGTGCAAGCTTTCCACCAGGTCTCGCGAAGTGCCATGCCTAAAATGCAATGAAATTTATACCAGGGAAAAACAAAAATCGCGGCACCCAACTCACAAGGGCTGTATATAAGTGGCCTATAGTGTAACAGCTTCGCTGAAAAAATGTTGAAAACAATCGTAACAGTTAGACCTAACTGGAAAATACATTTACTTGACATTTTCGATGGGCGTAGCGAGAATAATATAAGTCTATTTGTACTGCCTTTTTTGACAAGATGTTATTAAAGGGAAATTTGGGACACATAAGTACACACACAGAGTGCCCGGAAATAGGTTATGTGAATATTTTAACACATTTATAATTTATTATTTGAATGAATTCCAATTATGTAAAATGAATTAAACAAACAATATATCTTTCTCTGTGACAGTATCAATTTGACAGTTTTATGTTTCTGTTAAAGTATCAATACAGGTGTGCGCCGTTTTATCTACATATAAGCCTATCTGTTCAGGAAAAAAAATGGATATTCACATGTCAGAAAAAAACAGATAAGGCCTGTTTAGAACACAGTATAAGTGTGATCTGGTAGCCATTTAAAACATAATTAATAATCAATAAAAAAAGAAACCTTTTCAAGGACCTATTTATGACAAAACTGTGCTGGTTGAAATAACTATTTATTTTGTTTAAATTGAAATTGCGATCGTACGTTTCTGACCCTGTGAATGCATTATTTTTTTCATTTCGTATATTTACACACAAAAAAACGTACCGGTACGTCTTGTAATCCATTATACCATTGTGGGGAACATTCCTAGGCTAGTTGTCGCAAACATTCTAAGGTTGTGGCGAGCTTCCCAATATTGAGGTGACTGTTCCTGTGGCGAGCGTTCCCTAGCTGTGACGAGTGAATAGCCGGGGTTCTAGGCCACCTTTTTGCACTTATAGGCTAAACTGGGCAAGAAAACCCTGGCAGTCTGAGGCCCTGCAACTTTAACCACTGCATCAGGGTACAGGCCAAATTAAAACGTGTGACGAACGTTCCTTATATTGTTGCACGTTAACTCAACAGTGGATTAGTGTAGGCAACTTTGCATCATCTTCGAAGCTACTGCCTCACCCTTTAGGATTACTGTGGAGTCTACAAATGTATATATGTTCAGATTTCTGTGTGTCACATTACATCCATAGGTAAGAATACCATGCAAATACCTGCAGCCCCTTTGAGAGGTGCTGCCCATTACTCGTCGTTGGGATACCCACTTCTTTTTTTAACTTCCAGCTTTTTTAGATGTAACGTGGCCATATCTAACCCACTCAAGTTTTTAGTCGATTAGATAATGTTTCTTATCTTAGGCAACATAAATTTCAACTTGTTTTCAATCGTACACAACAATGTGTCAATTGGAAGTATCTGTACCGATTTTTAAGCACAAGTGTAGTAATACTGACAAAGAAATCTCTATTAGAATATTATATGAATTAACTTTTGATGTTAACCAGTTGACTATCAGATTAAACCTTAAAGTGCTGAATTAATTTGTAAAAAACATCGAAACCAGATGGGGTTTTTCACTCTTACAGTATGGGGATAGACTTTAGTTGTCAGAATCTGACGTTATTCTGACGTTTACAGACGCACTCTTGCTGCGACCAGATTAATTGATGTCACAATTATCTAATGTAATCAGTCCGAATATATCCGGGATTGGTCACAACGGGTTAATTAGGACAAGAAACCACATATTAATAGGCAAAAAAATAGCAAAAAACAGAAGTAAATGAGTCATGTTGTACCTTCATGACAAATTCTAGCCATTTATTCGTTGTTTCTACCTCTGCATGCATGGACAACTTGTTCATCAACCACATCAACTTACAAGCTCAAAAGAGTTCGATGTATAACCAAAAGACAATGAGGGTATCTCATTTAGAGTCAACTATTTCCACTACACAATCATGAGATATAATCTTCTCAATACATAGCACTGAAAACATGACTGCTTATTATTCCCAGTAACATTTCTAGATGGATAACCAGTGATATCTTCAGATAATCTTATAATAAAGAACATATTGTTTGTATAAATTATATTACCATAAAAAGAGGAACCACTTACACTAATTTACCAACATTAGATACTGCTATAAATCTTACTGTTAAAGCATGATAAAACTTGCTTTCATTTATAGTAGTTGAGAAACAATAGGTGGATATTTGGCATGAGCTAGAATAAATAATCTTTTAAAGATTACATGAACAACTTAACAATACTATTATATTTGTTTATATGCTTAGGTGCTTTCATTAAAGAAAAAAAAGCTGTTTATTAAACTTTGTATTGTAGGTTAAATAAAAAAGGGGTGGCGAAATTGTATTCCACCAAATTCATCAAGAAGTTGGTCAATTAAATGTTGGTTAAAATGTAAACTTAACATCAAAGACAAATGCCAGGGGTACATAAGAATAACATAAAATATTTGACACATGGTTGGTTCGCTTTAAATCGAAATTTAGATAACTAATTTGTAGGCCTACTCCCTAGACATGAGTACATTGCTGTGTGGAATTTGCTATTTGTTGGCGTTGATTTTGGGGATTCATAACGTTTTTCTACCACACCGACCCGGATCACAGGACCTTAGAAATAAATTAATTTCGTAGGAAAAATGGCTGAAAATCATGGGGGCGACCCAGGTCACCGCATGATTGATCATAATAAATTGATGTAAAGTAGTGTTCAAACTATTATTTAATAATCCACTAAATTAAGATGATCTGTGTAGACAAACCTGAAAGCCCTTAGCTACAAAGTATGAATTTTTACAGACACAACGGTAATTTCCTGCTTCTATCCTAATAATTCTATTTTAATATATGGTTTCAAGATTCGCAATGATAAGTTGTGTCATAAGTATCAACATATTTATAAGATGAAATGAAAAAAAACGAAATGCACAAGTTTACAATTCACAAACTTCCTAAAAACTCAGGATCCATTATTTTGACTGTAATTTGGGGTAATAATATAATTAGTTGTGTAAAAGTGGTTGTGGTTTTCCCTGATCAACTAGACCTGTTATAGGGCACTGATATTTTAATTTAAATTTCGGTACGCAAATACGTCCTAAAAGTTGTGCTTAGTAAGCGTTATACATGTCATGAAAATCTTGTCCACCAAAATATATGGCTGCTACCTCATTTTTAGAGGTGGTGGCCCTCCTGTCCACAAATTTTTCAAGTTTAATTTGAGCCCTGTTCAAAGACACCAGATTCAAACAAGGAACAAAATATTCTATCTAATCAGAGATTACCCATCTATATTGCAGAAACCATGTTCTTTAGCATTATCAGGTTAAGAAGAAACCATGCTATTCATCATTACTAAATTATGTAAAACACATGATAGAACCACTCTAATCCCTCTGTAACTGATGCACATTTTTGTAAGCTCAATGCTCATGGCATTCAGCTTACATAAATGGGCTTTGGAGATGAAAGGGTTCAATTACTAGCATTATTCAATTGATTTTCAAAAACAATGTGGAAAAAATTAAAATAAAACTCTCTGAAATCATGTTCGAAATCTGTGGCTGTGTGTGTTCATGAAATTCGGCAGGGTGGGGAGAAAACAATGTAATATATTTTGAGATTATTTGACCGAGGCATAAAAAAACATAAGTAAACTTTACACACAATCACCTGTGAGTGTAACAAGTCACTTATTCATTGTAACAGTGTAGATATAAATCTAGACATTGAGTAAAAAATGTGTTTTGCATTTCAATTTGCACACTGGCATATTATTTCTGTCAGCCAATCAATAAGATTCTAGCAGTAATGTAGCACTCAAGGGATTGGCTAATATTTATGACTAGATTAGCACTTTACCAACACTTATGATATCAATATTGAAAACATCGATATATAAATATTGAAGACATGTAAGCATTCACTGGCAGATACCGAAACAAAGAAATATAACTGTCTCACCCTCATTCACACTTGAAAACCTTTGTTATGGGACAGGTTCTATTTCGGAGAGATGAGCTAAAAAAACGAAGTCACTCAGTTTAAACATGCATGAGTCGTTGTAAGCTGTCTTATGACTAATTGCAGAGATAAATAGTTAGCTGAGAAAACAGCATACAGCAAATAACTTAAGGTGGGTTGTTCTGCACCCACCAACAGCAGTGTTATACCTATTAGCTAAACCCTAAAAATACACAACAATAAAAATACCAACAAGAAAGTTGACCTAACAATTATTGTACTGTTTGCGCATTCGAATGAGTTTGGGGTTTATGCCCAGTTTGATGGAGCGCATGGCCATTGCCCTGTTAAAGTGTCGTTGGGTCTTCATTGTCTCACCAAGCTCTTCGAAGCTGCCATCAATAGAGGTGACAATTCCACAGAGAACCCCAAGCACTAGGAAGAGGATGATGAACAATGTGTAGTATGTGACTGTGGCATCCGGAGCTACTTCCATTTCCCGCAAATGTGCCTCTGCTGGTTGGAAGCCTGGATTTAGGTCCAGTGTGTGTCGGAAGTGCAACGAAGCTTCGTGATAATGTCCATATGCTTTGAGGATCTCTCCCAGTGTGAAATGCTGCAACCAGGAATTTTGGTCCGGAGGCTGCATTTCTAGTGAGCGTCGTGTGAGAAAGATTGCATCGTCTAGATACTGCAAATTGAACAAGACCCTCGCCAGATTGAGCAAAACATCTGGGTTGTTTGGGGAGATTGAGAGGGCTTTACGAAAGCACTCAATGGATGTTTGAGTATTTCCACGTATGCGCCAAAAGTTGCCTATTTGATTGTATACTTGTGCAGATTTTGGTTTCTGAAAGTAGAAAAAAGATGAAGGTTAATAATCCAGAAATACATTGTATTAACCCTTGTCCTGCTGAACCCGGATATATACGTTTTCAAGAAAGTTTTAACCCAAATAAAATGCCACTGAAATTGATAAAATATTCGGTGGTAGAGGCTCAGCTTATCAAATATTTCAATTTGGGAGATGTTTATTTTTCTTAAATAAAAATATTTTTCGTCATTTGAAGCTGGGAATTGCGTTAGCAATACCAGCTTTAAATGAATGAAAAATAATTTGTAACAATTCAGCAGAACAAGGGTTAACAAACATTTGTAATTCAAAAATAAAATAAACAGTTCATGCGAGATATACAATAAAGCTTAGAAAGTTCTATTAAATGCTCACATTTCAATAAATGCTCCCCTCCCTACTTTGAAAAAGCCACTGTCATAAACACCTTCAATTATCCCTCATCCCCTCCAACTCACTGGACACAGTTGCAGTTTGGCAAAAGCCTTCTTGACATTGCTGCATACCATTGTGACTAGGTTAAAGATTTACTCAACCCAATAATCGCCTTTTAAAGGTTATAAGGTTAAATCACACCTTTTCCATGATGTACCCTAAAAGATATGTAAAAATGAATGGAAATTTCCATATATCGCGCTATGATCCAGGGACACAAAGTCCTATCCTGTGCGGTTGTCCATGGGACTTGCTAATGACACTTACAGATATTCTTCTGCAACAGCATCACAGCTGCTCTTAAGCAACAGCATGCAGTTATGAGGCAGCTGTCAGGTGACAAGTCACAATTATAAATAATTATATGTGCTAAGGCACAGAGATTTTACACATCAATTTTTTTTATCAGACAGGAGTAATAATTGCCAAAAAATACTGTAAGTGCTAACCTGCCATCAGTCTCATGTAGCCTCAGGCGCTATACTAACAGGGCTAGACACTGGGTGATTTTATGACATTTTTTTGGGTACTTGCCCTGCCAATTTATGACTTGCCCGACTTGACCACGAAATGTGTAATGCATTGTCCAAGGCACTGAAATTTGAAATGGCCCAAATTGAAGCACTTGCCCAGGGGGCCACTGTCAATAATTTTGTACTTGCACCCACCCAAAATCGGCTGCCCCGGGCAATCGGGCAACCGTTAGTGTCGAGCCCTGACTAATTAACGCATGAGGCCTCTAATAGAAGGTTTTCTGCAGACTACTTTGCATGTTTAAATTACGGAAAAATATGCACTTGCCAAGCTGGGCGAGTTTTAGGCCATCCAAACTCGCCTGTTTTTTTTCCCACTCGCATTGGCGAGCGGGCCTGTGCCAGGCATGCACACTGAATTATTTTACCTATTTTCCATACTTGTTTAGTAAGGTAAACCTTGGAAATTAGCTTTAGATTCTGCCAGAATGCACTGTTTCAAGACTTTATTTTTAAAAAACCCCTAGGACAGCACGTCTCTGGGGCGCGCACTTCGGGGCATCACTGGTTCACAACACCAGCAGCGCACTTTACAAATATTCCCCCGCTTTTTTTTCTGAGGAAAGCCCTGGGTTACTTGCCTCTCTTTTTGCTTTTTTCAATTTCTTCTCCAACTCATCCATGTCAACTTCTGCACTGCGGCTGTTTTTCTTGCGGAAGATCATAGCAACTTCTGGTTCTGGTATATGTGCATGGCTCTGTCTGTCTGCGACACCCCTCAGGTGGTCAAACTGTGTAAGATTGACTGATTTTCCACAATCTAAAACCGTTTTCTTCTTTTTCTCTTTTATTGGTTTTTCTTTAGAGCTACGCTCCCTGCAGTACAAAAAAGTGACAGACATGTATTTGGACTTAGGATTGAAAATAAAACTTATACCGATATATACAGTACCATATATGCACCAGATGTATGCAAAACAAATTCATGCTATTTTCAATATTTTGACATGTTGTAGTTACCATAATATTGAAATGCCACATTGTTCAATGGAATCTAAGCATTATGTGAATGTAGTCTGTATAATAAGTATAACATGTATAATGAACCAGAGTTATTAACAAAGTTCACTTATATTTTATTGTCAAGTGCCTACAGACCATGACCATGGTAACAATTTTAAACATCAACAGTAACACAAACTAACAGTAAGTAGACCTAATACTAACTTAGTAACTACAAAAGTCTACATAACACGACAGTGGAAGTCACATTAACTTGTAGCGCATGTTTTTCGCCAATTTCTCAGTTAATTCTCAACTGATTTTCATGAAATTTTGCAAGGACTATTTTCAAGTAACATGCCAAATACTGTGAAAATGTCATGAGAAAAAGTCTATAGTTCAAAAGTGGAGCATCTGGCATGTAATGCAGTTCAGGGCTTAAAACAGGTTCTAATTTAAAGGAACATGCCCAGGTCTAAAATCATCAAAATATCACTGATTTTATTTTAGCTTAATAATATGACCATATGATGTAAACATGTCCATAGACTAGAGCTGCAAAAGTTTTTTTTAATTTTTGTGCTGCCCATTCACCAGTTAGGCTAGATATAGAGACGAAATTCCTGATTTCTACTTATTGACAACCATGTCAAAAATAAGAAATACTGGAATTTCTTCTCTATATCTAGCCTAACTGGTAAGTACGCAGCACAAAAATTAAAAAACTTCTGTGCAGCTCTAGTCTATGGACATGTTTACATCATAAAGTCATATGATTAAGCTAAAATAAAATCACTGATTTTTTGATGATTTTAGACCTGGGCATGTCCCTTTAACCAGTTTAATGGGACGTCATAGGGTTTGTAGAGGGACGTCGTAATTAGAAAATTACTACATAAACATGTCACTTTTGAACTAGACTATTGAATATTATCTATGAATGTTTCACGGTTTCTGACGGGTAACTTTGGGTATATATAATATACCAGTTACTTTGTCAGTCTTTGACTTTGAAGTAAATAGTCCGGCAGCACCTCTGATGTGGAGCATCATTGCCATCACTGGGCATAAGGTTTAGGCCTACACTAAAACTTACAGTACCAGTCAGTTTCAAGTTTGTTTATTTGGCAATTAAGCGTCACTAAACCTACATTACAGTTACAGGCGTACAGCCTACACCAGGGTTTAGCCTACACACTAGACTACACTAGGGCTATTATAGGCCTACACAACACAGTACATCACCACAGTTACAATGTGACTGTGTACAGTAGGCCTACAGAAACAGTACAACATGCTACTGTCTACACTACAGTACACTACTGTACTGTCTGCAGCCTACACAATTTACACACCCTTTTTTAGTGTTATTTTTTTCTTGTTTTTGCTCGTGTCTTGTATGTGATTTGGTCTTTTGACAACTATCATTACATGTCGGTTCTTCTCCTTCTAATCGCCACTCGCCGTTCTCCAATAAAACTTTATTAGTGAGGAGAGACAGGAGGGGGTCCTCGGGCTCTTGACTGGTGTCGGCAGCGATCGCAGCTTGCACTTTACCGGACTCGACATTGAGCTTCCAATGAGTTGAAGTTCTGGAGTTAGTGTGGATAATTTGCATGGATATTATATACAAAGCCATGTAAGATACACATGGTAAGTCATACGCCATTTTTCAAAAGAAGATGCGCGTTTTGACCTAGCAAAACGCGCGTCAACTAAATAAACAAATAGAAGATCTGCTGTCTGTTTGGGATCGAGAAAATGGCCGCGAAATGTTCGGCATAATGAATGTTTTGAAACAGATTCTTCTTCTTTAAAATAAATATAAATAAACACACAAACAAAAACTATTTTTATATCACTTCTGATGTCAATAATACTATTTAAAGTATCACTTTTATTTACTTTATACTATTTTAAAAGAAATTATTGAAGTCATTCACTGCCGTACTTGTACCGTGTGAGTCCACACAAACTAAAAAGTAACGTTAGTATTGAAAATGAAAAAATGGGGAGAGGGATAAATTGGCAATAAATAAGATATAGACTTGACATTTGAGCGCGATCTGCGTGTCTTGGACTTTATTATGTCATATAGGGCTATTCTGTACGGAGCTTTTTATGGGACATTTCCAAAAAATATAATTCAACTAAAAGTATTTAATTGGAGCGCACCAAATCATTTGGCTTGAACCAAATAATCATTTGGCGCGCACCAAATCATTTGGCTTGAACCAAATAATCATTTGGCGTGAACCAAATCATTTAGCTTGAACCAAATAATCATTTGGCGCGCACCAAATCATTTGGCTTGAACTAAATAATCATTTGGCGCAAACCGAATCATTTGGTTTGAACCAAATAATCATTTGGCGTGAACCAAATCATTTGGCTTGAACCAAATAATAATTTGGCGCGAACCAAATCATTTGGCTTGAACCAAATAATCATTTGGCGCACTCCAAATAATTATTTGGTTCAATATTAAGCCAAATGATTTACCCAAGTTTTAGCTATTGATCAACGTCGCAGACGGTAGCTCAACATTAAAACAGCATTCGGTCAACGTCTAGTGCCTCTCTATACAAGTCAGAGTACCTCACGACCCCTCGGTCACACGAACAATGCTGGTTTAATGTTGGGCCAACGTCTGCGGCGCTGGCCCAACATTAAACCAGCATGTGTTAAATTACTGGCGTGTATTTGCTGTGCATAGACCGTGACGGTTCAAACATTGCTGACAAACCCAATGCTGCTTTATTGTCGGGCCACCGTCTGCGACGCTGGCCCAACATTAAACTAGCATTGCTTAGACACCTCTTGTTTGCCTGCATGGTACCCTGGCCTGGCACCCCGCTCTGATTTTTGTGGGTGGTTGACATTTGTGGTTACTCAGAAGTTGTGGATCGCGGTAGCGAGCACAGCTTCAAGTGGGTGAAAATTCCAATTATTTAATTTAGCGGTTGAAGGGTTAAGGATTTATTAGGACAACTATGCACAAGACGTTGAACCAATACTGGTTTTAAGTTGGCCCGACGTATACAACGCTGATCCAACACTAAAACAACATAAGATTAACACCCAGTGTCTGCCCGGTCATAGTTCATCGCATGTCTAATCTCGGTATTTTTCTGTATCTCGCCACACAACACTGCGGCACTCCTCGGGGCGTGATCGTGCCAGCGGGCGGCACTCCAAACAACATGTATAATAATAATAATAATAATAACAAATAAACATTTACATAGCGCCATATATCTGTAGCACAATCATAGGCGCCTGATCACATTTGATAAATTGTCCAGTCACTGTAACGTTTTTTTTGCAAATATAAACACAACTATGTATTAAGAACGGGTAATTATAGATTTAAAAACAGCTTAAAATTATATCTTCGCTGAGGCATTTCACAGATATTGGTGAATTAATGGAAAGCCGTCATGAACAGATAAGTTTTGATGTGAGACTTGAATTGACTGAGGGTTTTGTTTTTTCGTAATTTCTTGGGCAATTTGTTCAATTCTATAGCAGCAGCGAAAAAAAGGCTATATATTACACAATTAAGCTGGAGGAGCAGCACACAGACCATCTAACACAATGCCAGACCAATGCCGTGCCAGCGATAGCGATACTGGCCCGACATTGGGTCAACGTCCTGAGCCCCTACGGCTATAGATCCCTAGAGACGGAATTATTGACTCCAACACCGTGCCAGATTTAACCCCTTAAGAACGAGAGCCGTACATACAGAGCGGTAACCTTTTCAGTGCTGGGGCCAATAATATTTTTTGACTTTTCAATAAATAATTAGGCCAAGTAAATGCATGCCTCTGACTGACTGACTGACTGACTGACTGTGAGTGAATATTGCTTTACGTCGCTTTCTGCACAATCATGACACTATCGCGACAGAAGGAAGCCTGAAGCCGGGAATATGCCCTAGCTACTCTTATTTCGAATGACTTGGAGCACTGTATATATTGCAAAACCACGATGACAAATATCCGGCCCGACCGGGATTCGAACCTGGTACTTCCAGGTTACAAGCCCCAGTCGATACGAAAGAGCCATAGGGGCCATCACTCACTCACTCACTCACTCACTCACTCACTCACTCACTCACTCACTCACTCACTCACTCACTCACTCACTCACTCACTCACTCACTCACTCACTCACTCACTCACTCACTCACTCACTCACTCACTCACTCACTCACTCACTCACTCACTCACTCACTCACTCACTCACTCACTCACTCACTCACTCACTCACTCACTCACTCACTCACTCACTCACTCACTCACTCACTCACTCACTCACTCACTCACTCACTCACTCACTCACTCACTCACTCACTCACTCACTCACTCACTCACTCACTCACTCACTCACTCACTCACTCACTCACTCACTCACTCACTCACTCACTCACTCACTCACTCACTCACTCACTCACTCACTCACTCACTCACTCACTCACTCACTCACTCACTCACTCACTCACTCACTCACTCACTCACTCACTCACTCACTCACTCACTCACTCACTCACTCACTCACTCACTCACTCACTCACTCACTCACTCACTCACTCACTCACTCACTCACTCACTCACTCACTCACTCACCCACCCACCCACTCACTCACTCACTCACTCACTCACTCACGCCAAATGATTATTTGGTTCCAGCCAAATGATTTGGTTCGCGCCAAATGATTATTTGGTTCTAACCAAATGATTTGGTTTGCGCCAAATGATTATTTGGTTCGCGCCAAATGATTATTTGTTTCGCGTCAAATGATTTGGTTCGCGCCAAATGATTATTTGGTTCAAGCCAAATGATTTGGTCCGCGCCAGATGATTATTTGGTTTAAGCCAAATGATTTGGTGCGTGCCAAGTGATTATTTGGTTCAAGCCAAATGATTTGGTTCACACCAAATGATTATTTGGTTCCAGCCGAATAATTTGGATCGCGCCAAATGATTATTTGGTTCAAGCCAAATGATTTGGTGCGCGCCAAATGATTATTTGGTTCAAGCCAAATGATTTGGCGCGAGCCAAATGATTATTTGGTTCAAGCCAAATGATTTGGCGCGCGCCAAATGATTATTTGGTTCAAGCCAAATGATTTGGTTGGCGCCAAATGATTATTTGGTTCAAGCCAAATGATTTGGCGCGCTCCAATTAAATACTTTCAGTTGAAATATATTTTTTGGAGATGTCCTTTAAATAAAGCTCCGTAATTCTGATAATAATTTAGAAATATGACAATTGTGTTAGACCTCCCCATTGAATAGGCCTACTGATTTTCGCCAACAAAGTCTCAATTTTGCTGAGATATATACAAGCGTTATGGAAGTCATAGGCCTACATAGGCTACATTATATACATTATTATATAAGTTGGTAATCTGGCTATCACATAGGCCTACGAAGCTGTAACAAACTTTAAATTTAAGCGACACTTAAAAGGTTATTTAATTGTTCAATATAGGCCTAGCACAGGCCTACAAGTTGATCATGTTTATTGACATTTTTGTTTGTAGCGCCAAAGAGTAACTTAAAGTTGGATGGCGACTTAATTAATTACATTATTTATTTCGGTGACTTGAAACCAATTAACCTTGGGCCTTTATATATTGACTCCTTAACTCTTTGAGCCCCACGAGCCGCTTACAGTGGCTTTTATATAAAGTCACGTACGGACAGTTCTGTGCGTCACAAAAAATCCGCCAAAACTGAAAAGTCTTCTGTCCAAGCTAGCAGTCAGATTTATACAAAGGTATTCGGGACTAAATAGCTAAGAAAGTGATCACATGAAAAGTTTCATGGGTCGAATTTTTTTTACAGAATCATGAGTGTTAAAATCCTTCTGCTGAACCTTCATCATAGCCTACAATATGGTCTCACCAGAGATATTATAATATAAATAATCCCTGGTCTCACCACCCTAAATGGGCCGAAATCCAAGGGGGTGGCATTGACCGGAGAATCCCTACCCAAATTACTGCTTTAAATGGTTGTTTCCGCTTCTGGTGAATTAAAAAAAATACAGGAATGTTGTAATTTTGTGGATATATTGTAAGAACACACTGTTTTCGTTATCTGTGATATCTGTCAGATGTACACAGGGGTGAGAAGGATTTGTTTTTTTATTCTGGGAATGGGCTCAAGAATATTTAGGTAGACCTGAGCAAACTGTGCCTTTTTTCAAATAAGGGGACCTAGTTCAAAATCTAATTGGTGAGCATGCAATTTTCGGAGCTACTTTTAAACAAGAGGCATCTATTCTCTAAGATGCATTATCATGAAAAGATGTATAGGCCTATCCTTTATATCGATCATTGGCGTTTATATTATTATGTACGGTTCCCATAATACATTTTGCTGATTTTACACACGTTCTGAAGCACTGCACCCAATGAAAAATGCTTGACAAAGAATCATTTTACAGGACTACAATGGTAATATTACAAAGTGGAGGTGCAATTATTACTTCTTCTGGGACTTTTAATATGCCCCAGCTAGCAAGGAATTTTCACGAAGTCTTTAATTTTCAATTTTAATTCTTCTGCCTAAAATAAGCCTAACAAAGTTGTAAAATATCAGCTTTTAATGTTTCTTACTGAGCTGTGAAATCTACAGCAGCTCTAATCCATCATTATCACATGTAGACGTGATGCACTTTCACTGCACCCTCTTACGTAATGGCAATTATGGAAATCACGATACACACAGTAGACCTAATATTTGCTGAAATGTTGCTGTAATGTTGTCGGGCCAACGTTGAGTCAGGTGTTAGTTGGCTGTATCGAATGCAATGAAATAAAATAAATAGGGTTTTACACCACATTAATTTTGTACACATATAGGCTAAACTTGGTAAGGAGAACCTCATGAGGATGATGAGATGAATGAGGTGGCACTGCCCTCCAGACACCGGATTCGAAATTGAGCCCTGCTGGTCCGCGGCCGAGCACGCTAACTCTTGGTCACGGAGGCTGCGCACAATATATAATATTTACAATTGAACAGGGAGAAAACATTTTGTTTCTTTGAAACTTGAATGCCAGAGCAGGAGACGAGTCCGCGATCTCTGACTTGCCTAGCAGGCACCAGGGCCCCCGCCTTTTGGTATTGTTGTTACATATATACAAACACATTACCTGATTATTAGCCTGATATCAATTTGATGTGTTGGGTACTTTTGCTGGTATCTATAAGCTGATTAGCAAAACAGTTCTAATCATTAATATCAATACAATCATATACATTGATGATGTAGGCCTACTATATTGGCTTAAATATATTTTTTTTGTGTAGTTATTTTCTACAAGATAGTTATGATTATTATGGCCATAGACGAGCCCTCACCACTAATGTGTAGGTCATGGATTGCTGTATTAGTTTTACCCAGGAAAATTTTCAACATGATGGTGACTGATTCCTTAGATATATATATGACTGTCCAAAGGAATGTCCCACGTTTTTTTATTCAATTGAAATATATGGCTAAAAAGTACACGGTACTGCGAAGAACTTCATATGTTTCCGATACTAGGAAATAATGTAAATAAACAAAAGTTCATGAGACACTGAACCAATGTGGATTTAATATAGGTTCACCGTCTGGGGCGCTGCCCGACATTTTTCATATTTGATTCCGTAGAACATATCAAATGTGCATAATATATATTGGTCATGTCATTGCTATCCCTTACCTGTAGGTGATAATTGACAGCTATGTTTTTACTCTGGTTCTGCCATAATAATATTATAGTGTTCCCTGTTCCACTTTGATTTTCATTTAAAAATTACAAAAATGAAAAATATATATTTTAAAGTTTTATTATCCACATACACGGCTGGTCCTCGTATTCATCATTGACGTTTGGCCAGTAATTAGTAGAAAACAATCATTGAATGGGAAAGCGTGAATTCATCTATGATGCTGCGTCATTAAAAAAAACACTTAGGCCTACAATAGCCCCTTCTTCGCAGCTAAACAGCCAATCAGTATCTGCATAAATTTACAATATTGGCCCAGCTGCTTTATAGACACTGAATCGACATTACTCCAGCACCTGACTCACACAGTATGGAGTGTATTCTGTTAATGAGTGTGTCCGCTCATATAACAAGACAAAACAAGAAGTTTATTATTTGATTTGAACTTATAAAATACCCCTATATTGTATGTATAATAATATACATGCTGGCATACATCTTGTATTTTACTTTAGAAAGTAAAATAATAATAGTAGGCCGAGGCCTACATATTATTACTTCGAGACATATTTTTAATATACATACATGCATACTTTTAGGTGCATCCCAGCAAACACGACACGTTGTACTCCTGAATGTACTCCAACGGTATTGCCTCATTGTAGTAGTCAACGCGATGCGTACAAAGCATGATCTGATAATATATTACACTGGCTAAATACGCTATGCTTTCTACAGAAGCTACATCGACTAGTATTAGTTTAATGTTGGGCCAGCAGTGCAGACGGTGGACCAGCGTTAAGCCAGGGATAACTGGATATTAGTATATTGTTGTGCCGCCTTCTACATCTTTTACCCAGCATTAAAGAAACATCATGTTTTATTAATATTACTATTTGTAAATGCAATTAAAAATAAAGTTATGGCTTTGGTAACACACATTTTAGTAATTTCTAAGTAGACCCCTATTAGCGTGATATTTATATTACAATGTGATGTTGAATATCAGCTTACAAGAACATAAATTAGGCCTACTATTTGTGTTTTTAGCATAGACTTATTTTGCAATCTACGTTTGTTGTGCCGACAAATGTCACAATCCCACAAAATGTCACAGCCCTCGACAAATGTCACAACAGCCCTCGACAAATGTCACAGCTAGTCAACGACAAATGTCACAACATTGCCTCGACAAATGTCACAGCCCTCGACAAATGTCACAACTTTGCTTCGACAAATGTCACAGCCAACGACAAATGTCACAACTTTGCCTCGACACATGTCACAGCCAACGACAAATGTCACATCTTTGCCTCGACAAATGTCACAGCCAACGACAAATGTCAAAACATTACCATGATTAACAACGACAAATGTCACAACCTCCCGACAAATGTCAGTCGTCATATCACTTGGACAGGCTGAACCACTCTTTCATTGGTCGAATGTAGAATACTATACTTGGTCCGAGACCCATAATATCTTTCTTTGAGTTTTTTAAGACCTTTTATTTTTTCATAGACTGAATTTGTAAAAATTAGTTTGCAGTATATTTTTATGTATCTGTTGCATAATATAACAGTTTTACAACATACGCACTGGTCCGGCTTTGGTAATGTGTATATCAAGCGAGCTAACGACAATTTACATGAATTAAATTGATTATTAAATGAATGAATGAATGAATGAATGAATAAAATAAATGAATGAAAGAATGAAGCAATGAAATAATGAAAAAATAGCACTTTAAATGAATGAATGAATGAATGAATGAATGAATGAATGAATGAATGAATGAATGAATGAATGAACGAATTAACGAATTAACGAATAAACGAATTAACGAACAAATGTGTCAATGAATAATTGAATAAAGGAATAAATGATTAAGTGAATAAATAAATAAATTGATAAATGAATAAATGAATGAAGTAATAAAGGAATTTGTAAATACATAAATGAATGAATGAATGAATGAATGAATGAATAAATGAAAAAATGAATGAATGAATGAATGAATGAATGAATGAATGAATGAATGAATGAATGAATGAATGAATGAATGAATGAATAAATGAAGGAATGAATGAATGAATGAATGAATGAATGAATGAATGAACGAATTAACGAATTAACGAATTAACGAACAAATGTATCAATGAATAAATGAATAAATAAATAAATTGATAAATGAATGAATGAATGAAGTAATAAAGGAATTTGTAAATGCATAAATGAATGAATGAATGAATGAATGAATGAATGAATGAATGAATGAATAAATAAAATGAATGAATGAATGAATGAATTATTGAATGAATGAATGAATGAATGAATGAATGAATGAATGAATGAATGAATGAAAGAATGAATGAAGGAATGAATGAATGAATGAATGAATGAATGAATGAATGAATGAATGAATGAATGAATGAATGAATGAATGAATGAATGAATGAATGAATGAATGAATGAGCTATTATGTATCATAGAAGTCTGAAGTAAATGTATATCCTACGAGAACCATAATATCTTTATTTGAGTTTTTTAAGACCTATTATTTTCTCATAGACTGAATGACATTTGTCTTTGGCTGTGACATTTGTCGAGGCAAAGTTGTGACATTTGTAGAGGGCTGTGACATTTGTCGAGGCAATGTTGTGACATTTGTCATTGGCTGTGACATTTGTCGAGGGCTGTTGTGACATTCTGTCGAGGGCTGTGACATTTATTGGGATTGTGACATTTGTCGGCACAACATACGTTCAGTTTAACTTGAATATAGCTCGTTTTAACACAGCCTAAACATTGGGAAGCAGACGGTTAATATACAGCAATATAGATAGTTAAAACTATATGTATGAGGTTGGTACGATTATATATCCAGTGCCCGATTTATAAATTGGAAAAAAGGGGCCAAGGGGTCCATGATATTTTTCGTGGGGGGGGGGCATTGACCTTAGACGATGGGGCATGTGACCCATTATTATTCCAAAAGGGGTGCATTTTCCCAACAACAAATAAGGTTATATAAGAAACCTCCCCTATACTTCATTGTATTAGCCAGCTCGGTGAAAACAAAGGAGGTCAAGGTCATTGAGTTTCACAGAATACTAAATCTGACATTCTGCCGATTTATCAGATGACAGTCCAAAATTTTCTGTGGAATCAGCAACATTTCAACTACATTTTGGTTTCAGTAGCTCGTTTTCTGCCATACTTCCTTTAAATTTTATTGGTAAGCATATAGGCCTATGTTTTGGATCATGGGATGCCGAACCTTGACTCTGTTCTAACAACGCTGAATACTAATAATGAAACTAATACAGCGATACACAACTCACAATTGGACAGTGTGGGCCGTAATGGGCATTTATTGGCGGCACTACCGATAGTATGGGCATACACCGCCATAATTATAAATAATATGTTTCCTGCTTGCAGGGAGGATAGGCGTCTTACATTGGGAGCTGAAATCTAAAAAGATTAACTGGTAATGACTTGGTAGTTCCACAGAAAATATAGGCTATTAAAGAGACTGGCTCTGGCTAAAATCTTAAAAAAAATCGCTGATTTTATTTTGGCTTATTAATATGACCATATGATTGATGTAAACATTTCCATAGACTAAAACTGCAAAAGTTTTTAAATTTTTGTGCTGTGCAATTATCACCTAGGCTAGATATAGAGACGAAATTCCTGATTTCTTATTTTGGACAACCATGTCAAAAATAAGAAATACGGGAATTTTGTCTTTATATCTAGCCTAACAGATGCATGTGATCCGCTATGATGACATGCATGGGATTCTATACAATAATAAATCCAGTTTAATTCTTATGTAGGCATAATCTTATTGGTCAAATTTGTTTATAATCATTCTGAATTCTCGTTGAGCACAAAGAAGGCAGTAGCTAGCCTACATACGGCGGGCAGTTCAGGCCAGGCAGCCAGAGAGCAAGCTTGTGTTTCGCATGCTAGGTTTTTAAACATCCATGACTGCTGCATCAAACCATACTAACTTGTGTTATCGATCCATTGACATTTTGATTTGTTAATTTGTCGTTAAGCCATAATCATGTATATATAGTTCTTAGATTTGAAGACTGGTAGGGCCTATGTGATTATGTTTCTGAGTTGATTTCGTCACCATCATTCATCACCTTCATCATTTAAAGCAGAATAAATTGGTTATAAATGTGAAAATTAACTATTGTATTGAGTTGTGTGGTGCCCGCGCTAGCCCTGCAGTGTCATTCCTTCTGCGGCTCTGACTCTCTTCATCTCTTTTTTTAGATTCAGTCTCTCTTAGTTTGCAAGGTTGGTTTATATCTAGATTGCCGTCTTTTGTCTTGGCTGCCTTAGTTAACTTGCAGATTTATACGTTGCTTTCTCAAGCTGTCGGGATCATAACAATTGGTGGTTGTCATTATTCCTATTTTTTCAGTAATTGGACCTAAAACAGGAATATGACACACCTAGCTACGTTAACTGCGATTTCTGAGGTTTTCTATACCTGGTGGGCTTAAGGGTCATGCATGTTGAACCACGGTTTATATTTATATGTGTAAAATTAGATTATTATGATACAGACAAAAAACGAGTGCATATTGTGATACCTAGTCATACTTAGGCATTAAACTAAATATCAAACATTGGTAGCTTGGTTGAGTACAAAATATTGATATGTATTTCGTTGTTAAACTCCGCCCTACCATAATACATTTATTGGGCCATAATTATATAAATGTGCTACATATGGTAGCAAACGAATTATGGTTGTTTACAATTTAAACAAAATCACTCCAAAGTGTCAGCCGTGAACATGGTGAAGGATTTAAGGATTTTCACAACGTTTTCACATATTTCAAGTCTATTTTAAGTCGCTTGTAACGATCCTAAAGTTTTTAGTTTTTTTTTGTAGCATATATACATAGCCTACATGCCTAAAGGCTATACCTTTGGGCACTACATTTTATGATTATTGTTATTAGTACATTAATGCTTTACGTCACTTTTCGGCACTGATGGTCATTTAAGTGACAATTGTAATATGATAAAAGCAGTGCAGTATATTGATGAGATGAATGATATATACAGATGATGACGCGAGGATGGGGCCCCCATGTTAAAATTATAAGCAGCACATAATCCTGGGTCTGATTCTGAAAATTTAGATTTTGCTGCAGAAAATGGTATGGTATTCTCTGTTTCTTTGGTCTACCAGCTTTTATTTTAAAAACATTACCCCTTTCAAAAATTATCCATAAGACCCTTTATGGAATAGAAAGTTACCCACTAGTTGTGTAAACATCGCCAGTGAGGACTACCATTTACACGCAGCCATCAGCCATTACAATATAAATACAATACAATATATTGTAGGCATATTTATCATGTATTACTCTACACAATCGTCATTCATGTGTAGCCCTGTTGACCCTGTTTTCAACAATCGTCCCCCTAATTCCTATTATACTTGTTTTTTTTTATTCTTTACACAAGTTGCAATTTTTAATTATCACCAGAAGAGGACAAGCTTATATTTTTCCATATTATTGTGTGATTTTGCATCAGTAATTTTCGCTTAAGTTGTGAATATTAATTGCTTTATGTCGCTTTTCTGTACAATAATGGCAATATCGCGACAGAAGAAAGCCAGAGATTATGCCCTACTCTTCTCGAATGACTTCAAGGGTTCTTTATAGTCCACAGTACATTTTGAACGAAAAGGATATCTGTGCACAGATGGCACAGAAACACTTCAGCCGGCACATTTTTTCTGCAGTTATGTAATAGATTGGATAGCTCTATCTACATTACGACAATAATGCAGGGACTAAATAGTTTAAATTTAAATAGCTGCCATGCTTTGATACCAAAAGAACCATACTAGCTTGCACTGCAAAATCACACAGCCTAGATCTAAATGGTACATTTTCAATCTTGTATCGTTGGCCATTTTTAGTCCGCCTTTTAATTTATTCAAAAAAAGTGGGCTATTGCAATTAAAGTTCGGCGTCATTGGCGTTAACATTTACTTGTGAGCGCGATATCTTGACAAGTTTTTTCATGCATCCTCTTCAAATTTGTTATGCATGTTACTAATAAACAGCTCTAGGACGAGTTCAATAATGGCCAAAAAAATTCAAAATGGCAGATTTATAGCGATTTTTCGCATTTACGTCAATAATTTGACCTTGTGAAATATATCCTCTTCAAATTTGGTATGCATGTTACTAATAAGCAGCTCTCGGAGAAGCTCAAAAATGTCTGAGAAAAATGTCAAAATGACCGATTTAGTGCGTTTTGTCGCATTTTACGTCAATGATATGACCTTGTGGGCGCGATAACTTGAAATTTTTTCCATGTATCCTCTTCAAATTTGTTATGCATGTTACTACTAACCAGTTCTCGGACAAGATCGATAATGGCTGAAATTTTTTCCTAATGGCTGATTTATTGTGATTTTTGGGAACGTTAACTTTGTTTTTCATGTATCCCCCCCAAATTTGTTATGCATGTTACTATAGTGACCAGTTCTCGGACAAGTTCAATAATGGCCTAAACAAATTTTAAATGGCCGATCTATTGCGATTTCCCGCATTTTATGTCAATAGTTTGACCTTGTGGGCGCAATAACATGGAAAGTTTTTCATGTATCCTTCCCAAATTTGTTATGCATGTTACTAATAGCAAGTTCTGGGACAAGTTCAATAATGGCTGAAAAAAATCAAAATGGCCGATTTATTTAGATTTTCTGCATTTTCGTTAATAATTTGACCTTGTGTTCAAGCTCAATAATGTCGGCGGGCTATTCTCGATTGTGCTCTTGTTTTTAGATGCGATCGAGTGATGCAACAAAAAAAATTGTATTTACAATTTAATCTACACTATAGCCTAGAGAATAATGTCATTGTAAAAAAGTGCTGTGTATAATTATATATCAGGATGTCATAATGATGGCCAGCGTGCATCCTTACTACCTTGCCCACCTTTAATAACAGAAAACGAGACCAGCCCACGTAAGGATGCCCCTAACTTACTGTATATATGTTACCTTCTATGTTCAACTTTAAGTGGTAAAAAGTAATTACATTTTTACAAGTTGAATCAAAACATAATCTATGACAATGTAGCAAATTGAATGCTCATCTCTTTTTCGAATTGGGCGGGGGCCCTAGGGTAGTGGTTAGCACCGCTGCCTTTCACGCCAGAGTTTGGGGGTCGGTTACCGGTCTCGGCGGTTTGAAAGAAACAAAAATGTTTCTTCCCCATCCACGTGTGAAACTCAGTATTGTGGGGAGCCTCCGTGACCGAGAGGTAGCGTGCTCGGCCTCAGACCGCCAGGGGTCGAATTCTGTGTCTGGAGGACAGTGTCATCTCACCATCCTCAGGAGGTTCTCCTGGCCCAATTTAGCCTATATGTGCACAAAGGTGGCCTAAAGCCCGATTCATTTCATTTCATTTTCTTTCGAATTTTCTTGTTTGAAGGACAAATTACTAGTGGCCCAGGAGCATTAAGCACTATAACACTTGCAGAAAAAAATGCAGAAAGCTGAATTTTTCAGGGATGGTTCTCGGACGTGGGAGCGTAAAATCCAAGATGGCCGCCATTTTGCCGAATTCGAAAACCAAACAATTGCTAATGGCATATATGATCGTGTAATATATGATTTGAGGGACCAGAAATGCATTGTAATTCTGTTTTTTTTTATTCTAAAGTCATTATAACACTCTTAATTGAATTGTTGGCGAATTTATTGAATAAATATATCAGCAATGACCCCGCAAGTCTGCTCCAACATTGCATTTGTACATCATGAAACAAATGGTAGGCCTACTCTGATATATTTTTCAGGGTGCCTGATACATTATATGTAAACTAATTATACAGTAAATATCAAAACTAATTATACTGTATTTTTACTAGAACCAACACCATAGTAGTATTGTTTGAATATTGCATTTACTAATTTGGATATGATCTGTCAATCAACATAACTAATAAATCAGTATATTTTCCTAACAAAATAACAGCTAGCTCGATAGCTGAGTTACAGATGAGAAAATCAGCATCTGCTTGACTTTGTGAGCATTTTATATCACTATGCGTTAAAGAGGCTATAAGAGCAGAGGTAAATCTAGATTTGTTCTTGTGGTTGCCTAGAAAAACAGTTTGGCTACAAGTCACTGACATCTGAAGTTCAAAGAGAATATCTGGAGTTACATTTTTACCAGTTGTACGACGACACTGCTGAGCAAACTTAGTGGAATTAGAGGGGTCACCATAGCCATCAAAACACACAATAGCCTCATTTCCATAGTTGGGGACTACATATGAAACATAATCATTGATAATTTTGTCATATGTAGTCTTTCGGCCACAGTACACTGTGTAACAGGTGTCCTCGATCAACGACATGTAGAGCATTTGAAGCTCACTGGCATATACAGGGTTGACGTAGGACTTCAGGGCATTTGCAAGTACATTTTTGTTACTCTTCCGCATGTTCTTGCCAGTACTTGCCAGTAAGTTGATTAGCAACCAACTCTCCCAGTTCAGTTGCACGATCTGCGTTGGCTGTTGCAGGAGCAACAATTCCTGTGGAAATACAGACTAACCTGTCCATATATTCGCCCTTGTAGATGAATGGGGAGTGCTGGGCAAGGTAATCTTTAAATGAATGCCATCACGGGCTGTTGAGGCAGGCGTAGGTCCTTGTGCTGATCAGTTGTATTGGAGTGTACACCACTGATTACCTCTGGAGACTCACAAATTGGAACAGTTTGTGGAATTATGTGCACCATTTTTGATTGGGTGCTCGGTGTGACACCACGACCGTGCGCTAGACCTCCTGGATCGTGACTTAAGCATTCTCATCAGTACTTGTTCGATGGTTTGGTCTGTGAAATTGCCACACCAGAAGCGGTTACTTCTACGAATGGTCCAATATCTTTGTGATGTGTACTTTGTAAATTATTCTTTGCTCATATTTGTCTTTAACTGATTTATTAAAATTTAGATCCAGGTAAAGTCTGGATGACTTCCTATAAGCATGGAGTACATAAGCATGGAATCATTTTAGCGATACAATTTAGATACAGATCTCAATCTCCACTGCGCTCTGCACGTAGTAAGGAGTAGTATTATTAAAGGAGTAGTATTCTAACCATTTTTATGTATTCAATCCATAAATTTCCTGTCCTGCTGCTCAAGGCTTCGTCCTGCTGGAGATCGTCTATAATTTGGGAGAGCTGTGTGAGGACATGTTCTTTTAAAAGAACTTCTGGGAGACATGGATGTTTGAGCAGCATTTCATGTAGGGATGTAACCTTATTTAGGTTGACGCGACTTAAACAGTCAGGAGTTTCAAGCAAGTGAGCAACGAGGGAAACTGCTGATAGCATGTGGGCACGTAATGCTCGAGCATATGCATGAACAGTGAGCATATGAGTTATGTGCATATGCAGTTTCCCACAGGTTTCTTAGTCCACTGTCACCCATAATATAACCTATAGACCCCAGATATGACATGACCTAATGAATTTGGAAGTATGTATGTCATGTCCTTTATTTATTTTTTAAATGTTCAATATTGTATTTTTATGAATAACATTATGTTTTATTGTGAAAATAACACCAGTAATGAATTCCTCATACCTTAAAACCCATAAAACCATGTATTACACGACTAGGTTTTTATGTTAGAATATTTACATTCGCCGGAAAAAAGCGAAATGGCGGCCACAGTCCGGATCGTTAGGGATACCATTGCCATATCATCTGTAGTCTTTACTTATTTCTCAATTAGCGCTTGCAGTATAATTGCAGTATAAACCATGGAGACCATTTTTTTCAATTTGAAATAATCATAAATGTCTTAGTTAGCCCTTTCCGCTTCATTTGAATACCTATGTTATGGGTCTACGGCCATTATAAATAGTTTAATTCATATTGCGGGGATCGACTTTAGTCAGAATCTGATGTCTACAGACAACAGACTCTGAGGACTAATGATGATCGCCGAGCTAAAAGGGGTAAGCAGCCTTGTCGCATTATTACACCACATGCCATTTTTTGAATAGAACTCGCTGGATATGAATGTACAATTCATCGCAATGAGGGATGATTCGATATTTTACAAAACAATTATGTTTTCGTTCAGCTTGAGATGAGAATTGTGGTAGCATCTGAAGTAAATTAGAAGAATTAAACCTGAGTATCAGGCAGTAAAATATCCAAATAGTCTCTACCGTCAAAAACGAGAGTTGTGCTATTAAAAGGATTATTAAAATCAACACAACAACATGGTGTTTATGCTTTATCTACATTTAATTATTCCAACTATACAATATTCACATTTCTCTCACATATATATAATACGATGCATAGAAACACATGGTAAAGGTGTATGTCGTTTTCTTTATGATAGGGCACAAATGTAAAATTAAAATCACAAATTTCGCAAATAACAGGCCTATATCACGGCTTTACCAGGGACGCTTCACCCTTTACCCGCTAAGTAATATTCAATTTAAATTTACACCAACTTCAAGTTGTGTCTCGCTACAGCGACCCACAACTTGAAGCTGATGAAAATGACTCATATTTGTTTAATTTGAAACCAAACATTTGCAAATCTTGATCGTTTGATCGGCAAATAAAAAGGATTAGAAACGATAATAGTCATGCCATATTTTGAATAACAATCATGGAATAACAAATGGCACAATCTGGGCTTTGATGAAAAATAATTTGTGAATATTTTATAAAATCAGAACTTTTTTATTGACCTTTAGTTGGTAGTTGTGGGAGCCGTTCATATCTCAAGGTGACTTAGCTGGGTGCAGTTCTTATATCACTTGGGAATTGACTTAAATCCAGCAATTTTTTTCAAATGAATGATAAAAATGCCAAGGACTTACGAAGGTGGTATTGCTGGCGGAATTGCCAACAATGCAAAAATCAAATGGGAAATGTAGCACTTAAACAATTTAGCATATAGGGTTTTTTTTCAAATACCATCCACCCACGACCATAAACTTGATAATCTACAAATGACTAGATAAACCTGGCTAATTTATCGTGACAGTTGTGTGATTTAGTGGCTTAGATCACAAAACGTACAAATATGGAATGTATTTACAAAAACAACAAATCGCCAAATGAAAACATTAAATAACTTATATTTCACTACTGAGTGTGTAAAAATGTAATCGATGGTAAATCTTGACGACTGCATATTTTTTTGTGTTGACATAAAAGTGTGCAGTTTAAGGATCGTCTTATGACAGGAAATATATGTAAAATAAATCATTTTGTCATTTAGATAATAGGACTGACTGAACTGAGTATAGAGAAACGTAATTAGAAAATAATGATATGACAAAAAATCCATTTTCCATTGATCTCACGCTAAACAAATAAATATAAGCTGATCACAAACCATAGAGATTACACATACAATGTGTTTACAAGATACTATTCATCAGTCTCTCTGAAACTATGCGGTGAAAATGTTACTTATGTAACAGGCAAATTCACATGTAGCCTAACCTAGCACAGTACTACATGTCAAACACAAGCAATCCTGTTTTGGTTTAATTTTGGGTCAGCGTCGCAGACTGAATGTCCCTTGTCTACTAGGCTACTGTTTAGTAGCATCATGTCATGCCATATAAAGCAAAGTGATCCATGATGATGTCTCCAATAAATATAAATTTAAATATTCAATGATTGACCCTTTCATGAGGGAAAAGGTCGACACAGATCTTTTGGCAATTGACCGGTCCAGATTATTATATAGACCAATCAGAGAAAGTTATTCTAGGATACAACCCCAAATGATAGTTCCATTATTGTGCTTATAAAAAACTTATAAAACTCATCAACTAAAATTAATTATGATATCAGCCAGTGTACTGATGTACACATTGTGAAAAACAGTTAATTCAAACATCACTGATGTAATTCCAATATAATATCTACACACAGTTTCAAATGACAATATACACAACAAACATATCTCCTATACAGAGAAAAAAATGCTTTAAACAGACATTTGAAAGAAAGAGAAAAGTCAATGTTTACTAAAACATCACTCATTCATTAGAATCATTTATTGTAACAAATTTTGTCCAACTTTGGCTATATTGCGACATCCATACTTGAAATCCAAAGCAGAGAGGCACTTCACTACTTTGTGAAAAGGCCATATTTAGGAATTTACTGTGAAGTTTGTAACGGCATCATCAATAATGCATTATATTTGTTAATCCTTTCAATCCTGAATTCACCATTGTGATCTTCATCCACTACAAGCCGTGAATTGCTGCCGCAATTCTCGACTTGTAGTGGATGAAGATGATTTGAAGTGGGTGGAAAAGGACAGAAAATTTCCCATGCATTGGTAAACCAGTTTCATGGAAATTTTCGTTCTGAAACCCTTGGTTGTAGGAAAATAGAGTCTGTTTTCAGGAATGTAAAATAATGCTTTAATGCACCGTGAAGGCTCAAAGGGTTTATGGAAATGCATCTCATTTGTTAATTTCTGTTATGTTCAAAAGACGTAATCCCTCACCTAAAAGTAAAGACTGATAAAAAATTACGGGATATTGCTTTTATAAAAAATACATATTTTCCACTTTTTTAAAGGAATTACACTTCTTGTCCCATTTAAGTATTGTGATTATCCACAAACCACTACCATAGAATTTGTTCATTAACCCTTAAAGCGCTGACATATTTTTATACAAACCAAAAGACCAAAGTTTTTTTTCAATTTGAAATCATCATTAATGTCTTAGTTAGCTCTTTCTCCTTCATTTGAATACCTACGTTATTGGTCTACAGCCATCATAAATAGTGGGTTGACTTTAGATGTCAGAATTACAGACGTCAGATTCTGACGTCTAAAGTCCATCCCCGCGCTGTAAGGATTAACCCTTGTTTATAGCATTTATGCACTACATGGCAGATTTTGAAATTAATACATATAATGAAAAACTTTATTATTCATCACAATAGGGATGTTTGAGATATACTGTACTTAAGATATAGCCTATACTTGGCTGTTTGATAAAATCAGGATATTTTTAATAACAATGAGGTAAGAATTATGACAGTAATTCACATTTGATAAGAATCAATCTAATTAGCTGGCTACTAGGAGCAGGAGGGTTGGGTTTGGTCTTATCGATCAATCTAGTGATTGAGATGTTGTATCTGCAACCACAAAGTGGCAGATACAACCCCTTAACTCTTAAAGTGCTGGATTCTTTTATTAAAACCTTGGAAGCCAAAGGAGTTTTTTTCAATTTGAAATCGTCATAAATGTCTTAGTCAGCTCTTTCCGATTCATTTGAATACCTATGTTATGGATCTACGGCCATTATAAATATTTTTACTCTTACTGTGCGGGCATCGACTTTAGACGTCAGAGTCTGACGTCTACAGACGTCAGATTCTGACGACTAAAGTCGATCCCCGCACTGTAAGGATTAACCTTTACAAAGCTGAAATATTTTTGTACATACCATGGAGACCAAGGTTTTTTTCAATATGAAATTGTCATTTATGTCTTAATGAGACATATCCATTTCATTTGAAAACCTATGTTATGGGTCTACAGCCATTATAAACATTTTACTCTTTCAAATGCGGGGATTGAATTTAGACGTTAATAGACGTCAGATTATGATGTCTAAAGTCGATCCCCGAAACTGAAAGGGTTGAATAATACTCAGATGACAGAATGATTATATCAATTTTAATATTTTGAATGTGTGCTTGCAAGTATGCATCAATCAAGTGAAAGGACAGATACTTAGGACAGTCATCAAAATACAAATAATATCTCTGGAAAGTTATTATGTACCCAGCCCTTGATAAATGTGCAACACATCAAAGATAAAAAAATTTCTGGTTATCCTTATAAATATTGATTCTGCACCTTTTAGCAATATGAATTCTAATTCCATATAAAATAGTGTGATCTAGTGATCATAATAATCTTGATGTCATTAGAGTCTAAAACATATCCTACTTTGTCTGATGGATTTCTAGGATATTATTCAAATTATTATAAATTGTTTTAGTTCTTTCAGTATGGGGATTGTCTTCAGACGTTAGATAGACGTTCTCAGCACTGAAAGGGTTAATTGCCATCTCATCTTCTCCATAAAAGTCAACAGTAACCGGCAAAGTATCATAAAACATTCAATTCATTATCGGAACAACATGGAAATGTGTTGTGTATACTACCTACATAATGCATGTCTTCTACACCTACCACTCAGTCACAAGTGAAATTGTGGACTATTGCTGTATATCCCTGTGACTGACTGATTTTTCTGTCACAACATTTCTAAAATTTACTTCATTTTATTGAAGAAAAGCTTCAGGGGAAAAAAAACATTTTTTTCAGCTTAACAACTGTTCTACATGTAGCTTAATTTTCTATGAGCTCCTCACAGTTGTACAGATGTGGATCAAAAATAGAATGGCGTTTAGATTACCTAATGCCATCTACATGTATTTACAAAAGGCGATTCAATGTCCAAACCTTACATCATTTAAAATCATATTACGTACAATATCTCGAATTCATTCATTAGTTGTTCATCACTTAGAGTGCTGAATATTGGGAGAGTAATGATTCGACTATACAAGCTTATATTTGACTTTAGATTTGCCTATTTTATCATATTTACATATCATATTTAATATTCACTGCATGGAAGAGAGATCACCAGCAATCTGCTTCAATCAAAGTTGACCCAACTTGTGCCAGACGAGTTATTTGATGCTACAGCTGATTGATTCGAGCTACAACAGAAAATGTAAGATGTAATAGCAGATCAGTTTTTCCAATGAACAAGGATATTTGATGATACATATGATACATTGAACATATGATAAAATATAATACTTTGGACCAAACATAATGAATGGAGAGGTCAGGCAGCCACCACAATCCCCCGCCTCGCACGTGTGATAGAAGTGCATCCTTTCCTGAACTCTTAACATTCTGTTTTATAGTGAGGATTTATCTATTTAGCACAGTATGCCATGTATAAAACATATATTAAAGTCAATGATGCTCACAAATCGGCCGTTTTCGAATTAGGCCACACAAATTTATTTAATTGTTTTAATAATTTTTTCCAGCATTGGCAGGAAAAAAATGAAGAATCTGATTTGTTGTCATAAAAAGTTGTTGTTTTTAGATTGGTCCACAATACATGAAGTGACGAGTTACCCAATTACGAACACTGACATACTGTATTATCCTTAATAAATGCACCCCCCCCCCGTTTCTCAGGTAGGCTTCCCGATAAATTGGCTTGAAAAAATCAATAAAATCTACTCTCTTGTCCCTTATATAGACGAACCGGTTTGTTTGCAAAAACAGCGACTGATTTTGCAAACAGGTTTGTTCGTTGTGGTCAGGTTTATTCAACAAAAAAATTCAAGCCATTAAAAAAACATGTTTTTCCATTAGACTATACTTCTCTGGACAATCTGACAGAGATAAGACGTGAATGAATAGCACAACACACGCTGCCACAGCCTAACTGCACAACAAGACGCTGTGTGTCAGATCTGGGTGCAAGACTAGATTTGCACTGCGACCACTAGACGCAAAACTGATGCCAGTCCAATGTAGGACACTAATGACGATGGTGGTCAGCATTAGAACAACACTGCCCGGAAATCTCGCACCGACCAAGTTCATGTGCATACAGTGGCTAGACATGAAAATAGCGTATGTATGCTTGCATTGTCTTCCAACGTCAATGCTGGGTCAACAACGAGAACACCAGCCCAGAGTTGACACTGACTGTTAGCCATTGAATTTTTCAATAAGAATACATCCATAACAATTGATTATGATTTGACAATGTATTATGGATAAATCCAGGTGTTTCGGGTTGAGTTAGAATGTAATGTGTGTGACACATTAACACCTGATGTTGGCACCTGGGTGCACGTCGAGTTGTGGCAGACTGGCTTACAACGAAAGTAATGACTGTTTTTTGCATCAAAATTAATTTTTGCAATTTACGGATATTTTCAAACGCGACTCGGTAAACCTAGTAAATAAATTTGTGTGGACTTAGATCAAGTTGGACATTTTTGCAGGCTCCTCCCTCACTACCACACATTTTGTTTTATAGTAATTGGTCTAGCTATCTGGCACAGTTTGTTCGATATCACCCATATTTATGTCAATAATGGCCTCAAATGGGCCATTTTAAATTTGATCAAGTTTATTTTTTTCAGGGCATATCGCGACCTAAAACCACATGATACCAGGTACACATCCACACCTGATTGAAGCGATGCACATTAGGGTAAATTGCTTTAACCAAGGACACAACATTAAATGCAGTTATGTACTAGACTTAAGAAGGAAGGAACATCATATTTCTCTGAAATATTTCTCTGAAATATAGAACATTTAACTGGTCACAACATATATCAGTGTCATACTGTAGATTTGTTCATATTCGTGAGGTTTTAATTTTCACAAGAATGACAAATTTAAGAATCTTCCTAAAATTACTATTATAAGAGCGTTGTCTATCACCGAAATCGATAATTCGCGAATTCTAAACCTCGCAAAAAGTCCCAAAATCACACATTCCCAAAAATTTAAACACGGAAAAATTACCAGATCTACAGTATATTCATGATGTATTTCACTAACAAGAGTGATAATACAGTCTACTTAGTAGTCACTACTATAGTTGACATCAGTGCTCTAAGGGTAATTTTCTTTAGCAATATACCATACAACAGGGCTCGAAAATAAGGCTTGTCCAGAGCAGATAAACATATAATTCAGACAAGATGACCATATATTTGATTTGCTCAAATGGATGTATCACTGTAGATCAAGGAAAATTGATAAATTCTTATACTTTTGTGACATTTCAATATTTGCCATTGTCACTTTATTGTTGATAGATGAATTTGAGTGATTGAATTATGTGTTTACGGAAAGTAAATTTTTGATTCAGACAAGTAGGCCTACATTTTATTATTGAATATCGGAGAAGTAACATGCAATCCTTACTGTTGAGGCCGACACAATCATAAGTAAAGCATAAGCAAGACAATAATAAATCAATAATGATGCTGCTCAAAAGTTATCGAACATAGGGACAAAATATCTTGATTGCCGAAATGTGTTCCAAGCAATCGAAAGGTGTTGACCCAATGTTGTTTTGATGCAAAAACAACAATGATACAGTGGGCCAGCATCAAAATCGAACAGTTACCTAGAAAATGCTCCCCAGTCATTATTATCTGTATTTGGCGCAGAAAACTGTGGGACAAGTGGCGGGGCTCCTGCCGCTGGGGGAACTAGTGGTGCTGCTCCAAGTGTTGGAGGTGGTGACAGGTCGGCCAGAAGATCTAGAGCTGAGTGATTTGGCGGATTTGTCGGCATTACTGGTGCTGATGGCTGCATGTTAGCCATAGGATTCACAGGGTTGGTCGTAGCTGACGGGAATGCTGCTGGTTGAACAGGAGATACGGGACTGATATTAGATGCTTGTTGCGTCCTGGTATTTGGACCTGGTGGTGGCGGGAGTAGGCCAACTGCTCCACTGCCTTTGGGTCGAGCTCGAGATTTCTCACCTCCATCTCCTGACATTTTGGTCTGCAAGACATTAGATGTGGTATTTAAATTAAAACATCTTCAACATTTACAGTATTTCACATTTAGCTGTACATGTACTGTGCTTCATTTCCCAAAAGTGCAATCGCTCTCCAGTGACCACAGCACTGTATTTCAAGAGTAATAAAAATCCCAATAATTAAAATTTTTATTTTATTACCTCTAGCACACTGTTTTTTATTCAAAGTGAGTTTGTGCCTCCCCTAACATTTGAATAAAAAGCCTCTACTGATTAACCTGTAACCCTTTCAGCGCGAGGATGTCTTTAGACGTCAGAATCTGACGTCTATACACGTCACATTCTGACGTCTAAAGACGATCTCTCCACTTGAAAAAATAAATAAATTATAATGGCAGTAGAGCCATCACATAGGTATTCAAAGGAAGCAGAATGAGCTAACTAAGACATTGATAATAATTTCAAATTTAAAATCTTTGGTCCTTATGGTTTATACAAAAATATTTTAGCATTGTAAGGGTTAAAGAGCTAAACACAACTCGTTTTCAATACTTTTTTATCATATCAAATTTCAGTTTTTGTGATGAAAAATTATGTGCAATCAGTCAAATTAGACATATATGAGTACTTTTCACCAACTTGAGATTCTGGATCGCAGTAGTGAGGCACAACTTGCTAACCTGAATATTTATACGAATTGTCTGTCCCTCTTTAAAGCCAAGATCCAACTTTTTTCCAGGTTCGAGCTCTAACTTGGCTTCAGCTTTCGTTTCAGCAACTTCTCTTTTAACATACCTGTTAGAGTAATTTATTAGAACCTCAGGTAATTTGATCAAATACACATCACATAATACAGGACAAGGCTGTATAACGGCCAGGGCAAGTAAAATCATAATTCAGACAAGCTGAGTATATAATTGACTTGCCAGAATTGACAAGTCACTTTTGTTTTGGCAAAGGAAGATTTGTAAATTCTGATAGGTTTTTTGTTTTTTTCAGTTCGAAATAATCCACACCAATATTTGCATTCTTGCAAAGATAAAGTGTTTACCAGGGTAGTTCTAAACATTTTTACGAAGTGAAGCTTCGATTGGGACAAGTACATTTTATTAATGACATTACTGAATACTTAATGTCAATGCCTGATATCTTGTCTTCAATGGGTGATCCATTAGATCTATATTAATACATATTCAGTACTACAAATTTACCTATAGAATTTTTTAGAAAAACAAGTACTAAAGATGACAATGTTCCCCATCTGCAGTTTTCCCAGCAACAGTCAATTGGAGACAAGAAAATTAGGGAGGATTTCAATCCTTTAAATGTAGTACGTGTACAACATTCTCACCTATATTTTTTTGCGCAGTATATAGTGAAAAAAACTTCTTTCCTGCATTAGTATTGGAGTAGCACTTTTGTGATTTGTAAAGCAGGTGGTAATGATAAGCTTAAATACCACCAAAAGACAAAAATCAAACTCAATTTTGAATGTCCTCGAAAAAAAGGGATAAATTAAAAAGAAATTGCTCCAACGCCTCTCATACCTCCTTCTCCCTCAATAATTTTAGGTGCAAACCATTGTTTCCCCTAAGAGATACACCGAAAAATACAGCCTTATCTTTGCACTTGTCAAAGAAATAATAACAAGAGCGCTAATTAATTAAAGTCAACAAAAACCTCAAAGTCAAAGGTGCAAAATTAGGTCAGAGGTCATAACTCCCAAAAAGACACACCTTCACCTCATAAGGAATGTGTGTTTTCAAAATTAAAACAATCCAGCAAATGCTTTCTGGGATTTCCTTCGGAAACTGAACTTATCATCCGCCATCAATTGAAGAAATAATGGCCTCGAAATCGAAAGTAAAAAAATAGGCCAAAAGTCATACCCCACAAAAGGCACATCTACACCCACTAAGACATGTGTGTGTGCAATATGAAAACAATCCGGCTAAAGGTTTCCCAGATTTTGTCTGGAAACAAAACATGGACGTACAGACATAGTGATGACAATATCTCCCGCCCCTACTTCGTGGGTGGGGGATAAAAAAGAAGCATTTTTATCACAAAAAATTGCACACTCCTTCTTACCCCCAAGAAAGAAATACCTTAAAAAAAGGGTTAAAAAGTCACAGCGATTAGCCTATATTACAAGTATCTTAGTGCAAAAGACATTGAATTAAAAAATAAAATTCTCGCATCTACACCCCCTAAGGGATGTATTTGTGTGTGAAATTCAAGAAATCCATCCACTGCTTTTCCAAGATCAGCTCCACAAAACGACAGACTTCCGAGGCGACGCCAATATCCCCCGCCCCTACTTTGTCGAGTGGGGGATAAAAACACACACACCAGGTAATTATAAATCAGCAATCAATTTTTTCAAACATTATTGAACTTTTCTACTTTTATGTGAACTGGTTATGGGTAGCATGCAGAAAAAATTTCTGAACAGGATGTATGTTGCTTAATATTCAAATTTACTGTCTACGTTTTTGGCTTATGTAGCATTTATCTCAGCTTACTTGAAGTGGTCCTGTATAGCAACATTGAGATCAAATGAATCTCCCCTGTCTTCAAAGCCGATTCCAATAAAGGCATGACGACCTGTGCAACAGCAAATCAGACAAAAAAATATCATATTACAATATATTTCCCAAAGTAACAGTATCGGTAAATATTTTTTAATGTCTCAACTTAGCCTTTTCACTTGGAAGAATAATTTGATGGAAGATTAGTACCAGTAGTCACTGTTGTAGACCATGGAGCAAGATGAACTACATGTTAGTAGCATTTAATTTCACAAATAACATTTTTGAGGTTTGATGTGTAAAACGGCAATTAAGTTCAAAGAAGCATTCTGGATGTTGGAACAACAGCAAAACACAAATAAATGATAAGTTTATCCAGCAATCTGTACGTACTAATAAAAGAAAGATTTCACCCAGTTAATAAAAGAGAGCAGGGTTTTTTTACTTTTACTTTTTTAGTATCTTTTTTTAGGTTATTTTGGTTCTGCAAATAATAAAGCTGCTATTAAAACAATAACAACCCAGTACTTATATGATACATATGTATATCAGTACAGGATATCAGTACTGGGTTGCTATTGTTTTCATAGCAGCTTTATTATTCGCCTCAAATATTTTGCAATATAAAATTTAAGTAGTACAGTAGAACCTGCTATGAGCAGCCACCCTTGTGACACAGGAAAAGTGGCCGTTTAAGGCAGGTGGCAGCTCATAGGAGGTTTATTTGAATTTTTAAGAAATGGCCAAGTGGCCTCCCTTAGGAGGTTGGTTGCTCATAAGAGTGGCTGCTCATAGCAGGTTCTACTGTAATGGCTTTGAGCGACTTGGTACCCAAATAAGAATTGTTATTTAAATAATACAATTTGGGATACAATTTGTAAATAAATTTATTTTCATAGGTCTAAATACCATAGAAAGACTTTTCGCCATTGGAAGCTGGAAATTGTGTTATCAATTTCTTCATTTTAATAAATGAAAGAAAACCAGCTGGCACAAATACCTTGAGTTAATCTTGATACTTTGTATCCAAAGACATTATAAGAATATAATTACAGATAGGGCATACATGTACATGTAGGTCATTGTTACAGCATGGATTTAAAGTGAAAAATGTAGCAAAAAATTGTCTTGAAATTGAAACTGAAATAACAGCTCAAAAAGACAGGTGGATGGCAGGAACAACTAGTTAGCAGATTAAAAACAGTTTTAAAAAATACTTTAGATGTGCATGCAAATCAAAGAAATTTGATAAGAATGTAATAAAATAATACCATTGCTATCTTCGAGCCTTAGCACAAAGAAACGACTGGAATCAACAACTGCCTCGACAGCACCACCAGGAAAAGAATCAACTGGACACTGTGCAAATAGTTCTCCTGAAAGTAAAGTCACATTTATTCATGTGTGTACATACATGTACATGTACATACAAATCTTAACCCTTAACCCCTAAGTGCGGGGACCGTCTTTACATTAGAATCTGAGGTCTGTAGACTTTTATAAAGACGAACCCTGCACTGAAAGAATTAAAATATTTATAATGGCCGTAGACCCATACCATAGGTATTCAAATGAAATGGAAAGAACTAACTAAGACATTTATGATGCTTTCGAAATCGAATTGAAAAAACCCCTTTCGTCTCAATAGTCTAAACAGAAATAATTCACCGTTATAGGGTTAACTCATTCTGAGATAACTGGTGTTTTGTGAAGTCATAAAAAGTACATTTTTCAAAAAATGTCCCATGTATGTACTGAGAGTACCGTTTTGAATGAGTTAAAGCGGCATTTAAAACAAGAGGCCAGCCGGCCACCATAATCCCCCGCCCCGCCCGCGTGATGGAAATTTTTCAGGGTGGATACTTCACTGAAGTCTCACATTCTGTTTTACAATAATGATCCACCTATCTAGATTACTGTGAATATTACAGATATTGAAGTCATTGTTGGTCGCAAGTCAGCATTTTTTTAGTTTGAGCAAGTTGCTATTAAGAGGGTATATATATATATATATATATATATATATCCCTCACTGAAACCATACATTTCGTTTTATAGTATTTATTGGACTGGTACATATCCTAAGGAATTTTTGCTCCTAGGGTTGATGCTGTGAATAGATTTAACAGTGTTTAATGCCTTATCAATGTTGAATTTTTGTTGGTAGATTTTAATTTTATGTGTTTTTCTCTAGCAAAAAAAACATTTTTTACCCTAGAAAGTGACCCATTTTTCGCGCACGGCTGCTCTATATGTAAACGGTGATTGTACTCAGTTGAGACAATAACTCACTTTGCTTCTCCTGTGCACGTTTCAAAAACTTTGATAACAATTGGCCTGTTTTTTTTTGTCTGCCATCTTGAATTTATGCAAATTTGGACAGAGTGAATATTATTTTTTGGATCAGAAAAATTAAAGAAGTGTACAAATAACTTTTATCATCATCATTTTCCACATTATGCCAATTTTGAAGGTTAGAGCATCTAACTATCTGGCACAGTTTGTCCGGTATCAGGCATATTAAAGGTAATTATGGCCGATAGTCGGCCATTTTTAATTTGATCAAGTTGAAAATTTTCAGAGCATATCCCTACCTGGAACCACACATTTTGTTTTGTAGTAATGGTCTGGCTATATGGCACGGTTTGTCAGATATCAGGCATATTAAAGTTAGTTATGGCCGATGGTCGGCCAATTAAGCAGGTGAAATTTCAAAAACCCCAAAAGGCACATCTACACCCCCTAAGGGATGTGTGTGTCGAAAATTAAAGTTAATTATGGCCGATAGTCAGCCATTTTGAATTTGATCAAGTTGAAAATTTTCACAGCATATCCCTACCTGAAACCGCACATTTTGTTTTGTAGTAATGGTCTAGCTATATGGCACGGTTTGTCAGATATCAGGCATATTAAAGTTAATTATGGTCGATAGTCGGCCATTTTCAATTTGATCAAGTTGAAAATTTTCAGAGCATATCCCAACCTGAAACCGCACATTTTGTTTTGTAGTAATGGTCTAGCTATATGGCACAGTTTGTCAGATATCAGGCATATTAAAGTTAATTACGGCCGATAGTCGGCCATTTTTAATTTGATCAAGTTGAAAATGTGTGTGTCAAAAATTAAAGAAATCCATGCACGGGTTACCGAGTTCTGCTCCGGAAACAAAATGCGGACATCCGGACGGACGGCCGGCCGGATGGACATCCTAGGCGACGCCAATACCCCCTGCCCCCACTTCGTCGGGCGGGGGATAAAAATTGCTATTTTCTCCCAACATTAAATAAACAACGAACTCGAAGTTGTGTTTTGATACTACTAGTACTGAACTCCAAATGACGCTGAATCAGGTACAAGGACAGACGTTCTGCATGCCTACGTAATAGCTGAGATCGCATGGTGAAATATGACATTTTCAGAGCAATGAGACATGTCTGAAAAATATTGCAATTCTTAGCATTTATCAGAGGCATAGGTCATATTAAAAGAAATATCCATTAAATTCTAACAGTTGCTCAAAAACTACTGAATTAACTACATTTTACAAACTGGATGACAGATGATAGTTGATATTCATACACAAATTCAATCTAGGTCTTGATCTTTCTGATGACACTTTCGGATGACACTATGCTATATGTTCTGATATCATGTAGATTGCAGCAAAATGTAAGCAAAAAGTACAAGTCAAAGAGTTATGAAATTGAACCAAAACATGCTCTATGGGGACCACTATTTATATTAAGCTCCATAGTCATTTATAGTAAGCCCTGATTGTCAAAAAACTACTCTCAGCTTTCCTTCTTCATCACCATCGTCACAGCACAGTGATTACTGGTAGTGCCGGGCAAACCTCTTATGATGTTGATTCAGCATTGAAACAACGATGTGCTATAGTCTGTGTGCACGCCCTATACATGTAAGTACTGCATACATCAATTGTAAACTCACTGCATTATACAATATTGGAAGCACTGTTATTCTAGAAATCTCGTCAATTCTCAATCATGTGTCAATGCCTTGTGTGAAAATACGATACAAAGCCCCACCCTCTCATTATACATTGTACCTGTCTCAAAGCTAACCTCTCATGATAACTGTCAATCTATCAAACAGTTACACAGCGTTGATTGTTGAAAGGAGAAGGAAAGCTCAGCCCCTTTTTTACGACAACTTGTATGTATCTTGGTGCCAAGGTGAGATATGGTGAGAATTTGTCCATGCACACAATAATGATAGACACCTTTCTTACATGATTATATTGATAAACACATAGTGTGAACACTGCTGGCATAAAATTTCCAATCTGGGCCATTGCTGATTAATATCTCAGTTTTTACCAAAAAAAAAGAATAGCGTTTTGCTATAAAAATGTCTACACAGTAACACTAATCACGCCGAGTGTGATGTTACAGCACAATGAATGCCAGAGTGGGGTTCAAACCCGAGATCTCCCGACGTTCCAAGCAGGCAGCTTTAACCACTGCACCAGGGCCCCTGCCCTGTCTCTATAACATAGGCATATTAATTTAAAACGACAGGTCTCATTTCACCACAACCATGAAACAAGACTTCTAGACTAGGCCTATTAGCATTTTTGTCAAAATGGCTAAGTTTGAAATGTTCAAATGTTCATGGAATTTGGGGGAATATCAAAACATGATCCGCAAGAAAATCACAAACAAAAAAGCTTAGATTTACCACTGCATTATTTGAGCTGTTATAATAATTATGTGATATTATGTGCAGATGTGCCTAGGTCTATCAAATTAAAAATATTTCTCTGTGGGAAATAACTGCTAGACCTATCCATGGCAATTGACTGGAGTGGTAATGTATGTGTGACATCACAAACTCTAATCTCCAGCCAGCCACTAGACGTCTGTGAGATGGCAATATGTTGATCATTTTGACAGCATTTCGTTGTGATCCCACATGAAGATAACATAAGGACTGGTACCACTTTATTCAGTATTATCTGGTGAATTATATTTAAAAATATGGGCTATTTAGACTTTTCAATGTCATATTCACTTCAAGGGTTGAGAAATGTACATACCAGTAGTAGGGTCATCCAGTTTAATGCATAATTTTCTTGCTTTGGAGACCACTCGCAGTCGACCTGTCCAATCTGGAGTTTCTCTGTTCCAATCGGCAGCCCTGTAGGATTTATTTTAAAAAGTGTACTATCAAATTAATTCACATTTAATACATGTATGATAATGATGATTGCAATGTCAGACTTTTGGCTCATACATTCCTGTGTCTCCTTAAAAGGTGACACAGCTACTGAGTCACTAAAAATGCTTTGAGCTGTATTACCGGGGTATCTGCTTGGATGGCTCAATCCAAACAAAAACTCAATCCGAGCAAAACTGAGGTTCTTCTCATTGGCTCAAAATCGCGGAGGGAGAAGTTTATTAACCTTTTCCAGGCCTTCAGATTTCAAAATTGGTGGCGAGTGAAATTTTTTTTTCTGATTGTTATGTGCATATGTGGTATATTTGCTAAGTCTGTTACTGTACTATGGGGCACTTATTGGGTGCCCTGATGTATCTAAAAACTAAAACTCTCAATATCTTTCATCTCCGTAGTTTTCTTCAGCTGCTTCAAAAAGTTCAAGTGTCTGGGTATTTTTTTTGGATTCTGATGTATCTAAAAACTAAAACTCTCAATATCTTTCATCTCCGTAGTTTTTCTTCAGCTGCTTCAAAAAGTTCAAGTGTCTGGGTATTTTTTTGGATTCTGTATCCCTTCGGTAATTTGCAACATTGAGGTCTCAACTATTATTTTTTTTTTTAATTTAGCTCAAGATTTTGATTTAGCACAGCATTTTTCTTGCCAAGTCAAAACAGTGGAATGTGGTCAAATATTTCTTTCAGCATGTTGGCAGTTACGAAATAAAAGGTCAGCATAATTTTATTTGACAATTTAAAATGTATGTGATGTACATGTCTATTATTAGGGCCTACTGTATCAAAAGGCACCTTCTCTATGTGAATAATTCAACCAGATACAACTTGGCATCTAGTTTGTTTAAGCTGTTTGGTCACCAAAAACAGCTCACGTGTGGAGCAGTCTAAGCTAAGCACAGCTTCACACCTTCTCATATCCAAAAAGGTGTATTTTTCACATCTAATAACAATATCACTGTAAGTGTAAGTAAGGGTTCACCCTAACAGTGGTGGTTTGAAAAATAGTGGTGTGTGGAAAATCACACTCCCTGAATAAGCAAGGAGTGTGATCAAGGAGTGTGATTTACAGTCCACTAAGTGTTGCCTTTGTATCTGTACATTGTATGAGGCATGCTGTTTTTCCTTTGTTTTAGGCATGTGATGGCGTATGCGTGTGATCACACGCCTCATATCACCAGCCCTGCACTAATTACCAGAATACACTTTACCGAAATACACTGAAATAACATCCTCATCTACTAAATGACGGGCTCCCAGTTAGTGTGTATTCCGGTACTCCGGTGAACCTGTATTCCAGTGTTTAGGGATACCGGTAAGTAAGTCTGTATTAAATTGTTGGCAGTGGCTAATCGTACATGATTCTTTATAATGTAACTATATGGGCAGCCTCGTTTACGAAATGACGGGCTCCCATTGACTCCTATTATAACTTTACCGTACGATTAGCCACTCCGTAAATTGTTACTGTTAGACTAGATAAGGTATATTTAAAGAAAGAAAATAAATAAACTGTGGGTTTTTTTTATGCCTATGGAAGCGTTAAAACGAGTGAGAAAAATATTTTTATCTCGTTATAACGACTCAGTATAAGTAATGACAACTTTCAAGTTGATAAATCAACGTAGTTTAAGTCGTTATTTCAGTCGATAAATCGAATTATGCTAAGTCGTTATAACCACTTATAATAAATTGATTCAACGTTTTATAAGTCGTTACAATGACTTACACTTTATAGCTTACTAAGTCCACTTAATGACTTATAAGTCGTTATAACAAATTACCATCAATCAAATTAGCGACTATAACGACTTATACTAGGCCCAATAGTCTGAATAAAAATAAGACTGAAGTCGATTTACCGACTTATAATTTGTTATACTAATAGTCTACTTATTTTTAGAGAAAAAATATTTTATTCATGAATATGATAATGATTATAATATAAATATGGACATGTCGTTTCAATGGCATGCTTTCGAAGTTTCGTAAATGCCTAGGCTCTAGCCCTAGCCTAGGGCTAGGCCTAGACTCATAAATCAAAATTAAACTTATTATCTTGGCAAATTTTTTTTTGTGATAACCCAACTCGGTAATTGGTGATCCTCTCGCATCTCTGCCGGGCATAGATCAGGCTGATACCCTCTGCTTCTGGAGCATAGCGCAAGAGTCCCCAGCTGGGACTAGACTAGTCTATGCCGGGCACTGCCCATTTCATATTATTAAATTTTGACGGTCTGACGGAGACGGAGTATGAATTCTACGTCGTAAACAGTGGCGAGTTGATATATGTAAACAGTGGTAAATTAAGATAAGTATACCTATATCCTCTATTAGAAGTTCTAGGAGGTATTTTGTATACATGTACTTTGTTTTTTACACACAAAACACTTTCGTATTCGTCCATCCTGTCAAAATTAGGGGGTGGAATTATCAACAATTGTACAGCTGCTTCATTCTGATAACAGAGATAGAACTGTTGGGAAGCCATCTATTCTACCAGTCCAGTGGTGTAACTTGACCCTTACAACTAGTGTAGCAGCAAAGTGACCAAAAATTGTGTCAACCTTCCACCAAAAAAACAACATCACTTATCATATACCGTTGAAAAGTTTGACATCTCATGGCTAGGGGGGGATAACAAGCGCGAGATTCTGGACGAATTTGGCAATTTGGCCCTTTGTGCACCATGGTATAACATATTATATGACCTAGCTATATATTTGGATCTCATACCTTACAAAACGAACATAAGATTCATTAGCAGCATTCTTATGTATTTTTTTTAACTGGTTGGGATAATATCCCATATGATGAAAAGCTAATGAAAAAAATTATACATTAAAGACCCTCCGTCTTCAAAAGCACCAACATGGTTGAAGTTTAAAGTGCTCAAAATGTATTTACATTGTAACTATGTGAAAACCCTTTCCAGCCTGAGTTTTTTTGATGAAATTTAAATAAAAATAATTACTCAATACAAATAATAAGATATCTTATGAACGGTTATTCCAATGCACATGAAAACACTTGGGCGACCAATAAAAGCTTCTTATCATACCCCTCGAAGACGTACCCTTACTCCCTAGAAACGGTTTCCATGGCAACAGTACACAATTTTATGTATTTTGTATTTTCAAGACATACGAGATCGAATTATTATAGAAAAAAATTATATTTATATATTATTATAATTATAAGATGTCCGTGGGACATGTTACAAAACGAATCCTCAATATAAGATCAGTAGCTGTTGTTACTATGGGTATATACGTCAACAACCATTAACCCTTTTCATGCGAACTATTTCATTATAAATTGCGAAATAAAGTGTAAAAAATGAGTGATTTCAGTAGCTACCGCTGAGCTTGCAAGACATTTTCAGCAGTTCAGGATATCAAAACGGGTATCATTATTACTATGGGATTGAGCTACATGTAGACTCTTTAGGTTAGATTATTCAGGACCAGTTCAAGGTCATTTCACTTCACATGATTTTGGGGAGCTGCCACAGATGATGTTTCTATAGGCCTACATTGCACTCATCCAGAAGTGGGCAATATGACTTGGCTTGTATAATTTTTTTTATTTGAATTCACGAAACTTTGACCTTGCAATGACCTTCAGGTGACCTTTGATTGACCCTAATGTTGCATGATCACAAAGTCCCGCCCCTGCCGAATCCCACATGTATACATATGTTTAATACACCTTGTAGATCCACAGTTACAGCCATCATAACAAAACATGTTTATTTCCATTAAATGGCCGCCATTATCCCTGAGTCCTGGCATGAACTTGAGAGTCAAAGCGTTAGTACAATTAAAGCTGAAATATGAATGGGATAGAGGGTAAATATATATTTTAAAATTATTACCGAACTAATTAAACCTTGCACAATACATTCTGGCCGAAATTATACAATTTCAAATGTATTATGGCAATCTTAAGGCCCTGTGAATGTAAAAGACGGGCATGGAGAAAAATGACGTCATATTTCACCGGCCCTCAGGGGCTGTACAGGCGCGAAAGGGTTAAATATGTTGTAAAAATCTGCATGAGTGTTATTTTAGATGTCTTCAGTAAATCCATCTAGCTACAAAAAAATAATTGAATTGAAAGTAAAAAGAATAACCCTTTGTGTACCACAGCACATCATACTAGGCCCATTATTTGCCTCGATCTTCTATTAGATTCTGATTTAATAGACACAATATGAATATTTTTAAATCCCATTCATTGTGATGGTGTTATTGATATTTTAATTAGATAAGGTGAATAAAATCAGATAAATAAGATAAGATACATCAAAATTAATGTAAACAACCATTTGTATTCAAAACCACAACAAATATGTCGTTCTATTCGTATCGGATCTATTTTTTAGGCAATCTAATTTAGACATTTGAAATTCTATATCACATATATAAATATCTGAAAACAAATTTGATATCAATTTGCCAAGAAGTATATTTTATTTAATATGATTTTCGCGTTATCTAAACAATTTTAACAAAATGTGTTCTTCGTCAAAAACAAATTAAAATAAAATTGTTAAGAATACAACTCCGGCCTACTAATAGTTGATAGGCTAATGCACGTAAACAAGACCGGATCTGCAAATCAAAAAATACATCTTTGAGTATAAAATGTGGGTTAACATTTTCTCAACTACAATTTTTTTATGAAGAGCTTAATAATTTAACAGCCTCATTTGCGTGCTCACGGCAGAAATGCTGCTATTTGCCATATCTGCTCGTCTATTTTTGGTGGATTTGAATAAAGTTACACATTCATTATTAGGTTATAAACATCAAAGGGTCATTTGGACACTGTTTAAAACGCGACGAAAAATAATCATACATGATCATACGATTATCCACGAAATCTATTAAAACCACCAAAACAATATTTTCTGTATTCACAATCACTCGTTTTCATCACTTTCATCACTACTGGCAATGTAAGCCATCTGTGTTTCGCGAATAATCGATAGAGGTTAGAGTGTTGGAATATGTCTTAAAGAGATATAGTAGGCCTACTGGTTTCAGGCGCTAGATAGAGGTTACAGTGGTGCAAAATGACAGAGCCTTGCGTGTTAGATAGAAATTAGTGATGGAAAATGGTATAAAGGGAACGTTTTATGTTACTTCGACCTTCGATAGAGATTAGAGCGGTGTAAGATAGTATAAAAGGCATTTTCCATGTACCGCCTGTAATAGATAGAGATTAGAGTGGTGGAAGATAGCATAAAGGCAATTTTCTGTGTTCCTCCTATTAGCAATAGATAGAGATTAGAGTGGTGTAAGAAGACATAAAAATACTTTCCGTGTCCCTCATATTCATTCTAGATAGAGTGCAGCAATACCATACCACTTTATTTACATGTCAGGCAACAATTAATTTTATTTTTTTCATTGCGAGAGAAGACTCGATTACACTTTTGTACTGCTTCAATTGTTAATAAAATATTTTTTACACTAGATAGAGATTAGAGTGGTGCAAAATGGCATAAAGAGAGCTTTCCGTGTTCCTCCTACACTATGTAATATATTACATGCACACCTAAGCCAGCAATAATGGGATAAATAGGAAAATACCCTGTATTTCGTTGTATTAAAAATTGACCGAAAATTATACGTATACCTAATCCAAGATATCTGTTATTCAATGTTGAATGTTCTGGATGAGTACTAGTAATAAATCTTTGCTTTACGTCACCTTTCGGCACAAAAGGTCTTTTAAGTGACATTGTAATACAGTAAAAACGTTGTAGTCAATTGATGAGATGAATGATGTACAGATGATGATGTGATGGTGGGGGTGATAGGGCATGGTGGGTTATTGAGAGCGTTTTCCTTCGCTCGCCCGATTAGGGGTTTTGGGCATGTCTAGGGGATATACCTCCAGACATGCCCAGACGGCCGGAGACTTGAGTTTTCCCTGTGCAATTTAATGCTGAAACTGGCATTTTGCGCAGCTCCGCTATCCTCGGGTCGGATAGTCCCCAGAGTAACAATAGGAAGGATAACTCCCTCTGGGTAACTCCATTCATCTGACGTGAGAGACCTAATGTCAAACATGCTATTGCCGGTTATTTAAGGCTACCACAGCCTACATCAGCGCCAGCACTGATGCGGGTGCTGCATTGGCTCCGCTGTTGAGCGGAGGAACCAGGGCTCGCCACTGGCAATCCGCCCTCAGATTATGGCCAGATACGAGGAGGCTGCAGCTGCCCTTGGATGATTGCTAGTGTAGACTAGTGCTTCCGTACAATGCCGTACACAGCATCCAACAGACGAAACAGATCCCTAATGACCCTCTCCGGATGGGGACGAAAAGTACTACTACTAGCAATCATCCCAGTACCCCTGTTCTAGATGAGAGGGGTAGAATAACCTGGGCTTCTCATATTAGATGTCATTTGGAAAAATATAGTCTTAGTTTTGTGTGGATTAGCCAAGGTGCTAGTGATGTAGATATATTTATGGAACTTTATAAAATAAAGCTAAAGGAACCTTTTTAAAAATACATGGCTTACCGAATTGGAAATGTGAGGCATGTGAGGGTAAAGTGCCTTGCCCAAGGACACAACATCGAAATAACGTCCCAATATGGAGAGGGGAGAAACATGATATTTCTCTGAAAATCCTGCACCAAGCAGGATTCGCAACCGCACAGCAGGCAGTGACATTGGCAAAGCTCCGCGCTCTAGTTATTACGCCACGTCCCTCTATAATATAGAGATTGAGATATAGAGATTGGTGTGGTGTAAAATATAGCGATAGATATTAATTAGTGTGGTGTAAGATGGCACAAAAGGAACTTTTCTTGTTCTTTCTACACTAGATAGAGATTAGTGTGGTGTAAGATGGCACAAAGGGAACTTTCAGTGTTCCTTCTACACTCAGACTAGATAGAGAGTGGTGGAAGATGGCATTTAGCCTACGGTCCTAGCAGCGGAAGATTTAATTCTATATAGTGATAACAACAAAAGAGTTTAATTAAGTACGGTTTTGGAAAAAAAAATTGTCAATTGTATACGGACCTAGCAGCACAAGGGTTAATTATATACGATCCCGGCAGCACATTCTGTAATTATATATACGGTACTAGCAACACAAGGGTTAATTATATACGGTACTAGCTGCACAAGAGTTAATTATATACGGTCCAGCAACACAAGGGTTAATTAATTTATATTTTATATATTCACATTCCGTCTGATGTAGTAGTAGTAGTAAATCATTGCTTTACGTCACTTTTCGGCACAAAAGGTCTTTTAAGTGACATTATAATACGATAAAAACGTTGTAGTCAATTGATGAGATGAATGATGTACAGATGATAATGTGAGGGTGGGGGTGATAGGGCATGGTGGGTTATTGAGAGCGTTTTCCTTCGCTCGCCCGATAAGGGGTTCTGGGCATGTCTAGGGGATATACCCCCAGACATGCCCAGACGGCAGGAGACTTGCGCCTCTGAGATTTATTGTCTGACGTAAAAACGACAATGTTACCAGCGACTGTGTAGCTCGGCATTTTAATATATTTTATTTATTAGTACGACATGCACTGACCATTATGATCATACATGAAAGGGTTAATTAATTATTAAAATAATATCAACATTGCTAACTTAGACTATCGATAAATTTAAGGTCAGTGTTAGTTATGTATAATTATTTCACCTATATATCTAAATTCGAAGCTTATTTGTTCTTAATAATATATAAAAAAAATTCCAGTGCGCGAAGGGTGTTTTTTTTTAGTAAAGTATTTCGCAACATATTCCGAGAAATCTATAGGGCTTCAAGCTTTTCTGTTTTCATCCCGGCACCACAGACTGCTTTTCAATAGGCCAACTTTGGGAATCAAAATGTCTGTCTTTGAACATATGTTCACAAGAAAATGTTGTCAAAGGGATGTAGAAACATTACTTTATGGTAATTAGTGATTATTTACTGCATACCATTGATTGATATATTTATGAAGACAACATTTTTTCACACTTTTAAGGACATCGCATTATTTTTTCTGGCAGTTAAAAGGTGCTTGAAATAATCAAATCATGTACATAGAATTATTTTTTTAGTCATGGTAGGCTAAGTATTTATGTGCTAGGTGCCAAGTGGCAGTTTGCTGCATATTATTTCAGGTATATATCGATGACTATAGCTGAAAATTAATCTTAACGAAATATGTGATGTTGGCTCACAAAGGGTTGATTTGCCAAATTTGTCCAAACTTTCGTTCTTCTTATCCCCTCCCCCCCCCCCCCAGCCATGATCTTGAGATTTCAAGCTTTTCAATGGTGTATGATAACAAATGTTGTTTTCGCATGAAGGTTGCCCCCTAAATAAAGTCTTTTTGGTGGGTCTGCTGCAGCACTAAACGCTGAATTATTTTTCAAAACACCATGGAGACCAAAGGTGTTTTTTTCAATTTGAAATCATCATAAATGTCTTAGTTAGCTCTTTCTGATTTATTTGAATACCTATGTTATGGGTCTACGACAATTAGAAATATTTTAAATCTCAGCCCTATAGTGCGGGGATCAACTTTATAGAGTTATAGACGTCATATTCTGACGACTAAAGTCAATCCCCACGCTGTAAAAGTTTAAGTACCATCCAGCTGTGAAACTGGAATGCGTGGGATAGTCAAGTCATGGAGATAGTAGAGCCTCTACTATGTCCATGGACCATGGTCACGTGTAGGCTACAGTAGGTCCAGCCTATAGACATGATAAGAGTACAGGGTTGCACGCCTATAGTAGCCTATAGAATACAGGGTGACGGCATTTAAATATCCACAACTAAACTGATGACAAGATACTACTCAAATTAGAAATTGACTTAAGGCTGTTTTAACGTTAACCCAGCATCTGCGACGCTGGCCCAACATTGAAACAACATTGGCGGAGTGTAGGCCTACATAGGCTGTCCTGTCAATACACATTCGCGGGTCAACTGTTTCGCAATCCCCGCAGTAATAAAGTCTGTTAGCTTGCAGACCCAAAGCCAGGTATAAGAGCTTTGAGCTTAGGTGGAATTATCAACTCGCTCATTAATGTCACTCAATTACATGCTATGATTTGGGAATTTGCTCTTATATAATGCAGCGGTGGGTATACAAGGCATATTTAGTGTTATTATGATATAGGGCGTAGGCTGATCTACGGCCCACGGGCACTATTGCATTCTGGGGGACCCATGCAGGCTACGTCCTGCAAGTTTCAAATAAAAGTTGACTTGACCTTTAACCATGTTAACCAAAGTAGCCTAATTAAGAACCTACCGATAGCTAGCAAATGAAATGAAATGAACTGAATCGGGCTTTAGGCCACCTTTGTACACATATAGGCTAAACTGGACCAGGAAAACCTCCTGGGGATGGTGAGATGACACTGCCCTCCAGACACAGGATTCGAAATTCGAGCCCTGGCGCTCTCAGGCCGAGCACGCTACCTCTCGGTCACGGAGGCTCCCTACAATACAAAACATTTTTGTTTCTTTCAAACCGCCGAGACCAGGAACCGAATCTGAACTCTAGCATGAAAGGCAGCGGTGCTAACCACTACCCTAGTACCAGTAAGATATAGCCTAATTAAATTATGATAGTGACAAACACGATTTAAAGTGCCAATGTAACGTTGCCAGAATTTCATCAGGGCCAGCAGAAGAGTGGATCTTAAGGCCTCCTAGTAATTTATGCACACCCTCCTCACTCACAGTGATGCGGGCCAGGTCAGGGTGGGTGCTGTGGCCAAAGCCGGCGGATGTGTCCTCTTTGGTGAAACTGATGAGAATTGATCATTCAGGATATTGGCTTTCACCTGAGAGTCGCTGAGAGCCACCATATCTCCATTTAGCGGATCGAGCACGTACACCACTATTGTCACACTTCTTGCTTTTGATGAACGACCAAAAACGCTTCACCAGTTATCATAGAGTTGATAGGCTATGTGAATAGTACGTGGGCCTATGCCTTGCAACACTCAGATTGAACTTTGTGTTTGGCCGCTTTGAATTTGGCTCTGGCCTCAACAGTTCTAGCTTGATGGCTCTGCTATGGAATCGTTAATTACGCCGAGCAAGATGCTTGACCTTAGGGGAGATCCAAGGTTGGTCAAATCTTTGTGTGGTAATTTTAGATGGAATATGGTGGTCCATGATGTATTTACACTCGGAAGAAAACTGGGACTACTGAGTGTCTACTGGCGTCTGGGTGGTGTTTTTTGACGTGAAGGCTTTAAAGAAGGAGGCTAGGTAGATCTCGACTCCTTCTTTGTCAACTTTACCCCACATGTATATTTCCCTCTTAATGGGTTTTTGTCTCTTGGAAAGGATGTCGGAGTCCACAATGACGGCGGTGATGTCGTGGTCGCTGCTGCCCGACATTGGTTCGCATCTGTTGACTACAGTTTAGCTATCAGTAAGGAAAACATCTAGAGTGTTGTTAATTCTGATGGGGAATGATATTATTTGAAATATCTGTATATTATCAGAATCACATTGAGAGCTTTCGTTGCAACTGGTCACAAGTGTGCAAAAAAACAAAGAAAAACGTGACACTTAAGTGTCTAAGTCATTAAATTGTCCCGTTAAAGGCCCCATGTAGTCCCCAGACCTACACTGCACAATGTCATGTTTCATACTATTTAAGATGACTTTTAAATATTAGAGTGCTCAGATCACATTTTTAAACCACTGGGAACGATTTTCCCAAAGGCAAAAGTAGGGGGTGGAGCTAATTCGTGACGTCAAAAGGTGAAGACATGCCTGGCTGGTTATAATACACGTACATATGTACCTGATGATGTATTGTATGATTTTATAAAACTGACTAAAGTCAACCCAGAACGCCGGTCCAACGCTGCCTGAATGCAGGAGCAGCACTAGAATTGATGGCCATCACCGAGACCGCTCCTGGCCAGCGTCTAGCATTCACTCGCCCCTTGTGATAATAATATCACAGTACGAATTTGATTGAGTCAACATTTTTCAGGACATATCTCCCCTGAAATGGTCTAGCTATCTGGCGCAATTTATCGGATTTCAGTTAAAATTAGTTTTATCATGGCCAATAGTCGCCATTTTGAATGTGATCGCCTTGACATTTTTCAGGGTATATCTTTCCCTGAAACCACACATTTTGTTTCATAGAAATTGTCTAGCTATCTCGCACGGGCTTCCAGATATTACACACACTATATATTGACCTATGTATTATGAGTATAAAAATAGTGCAAACTAGAGGTTTTTTTTATTTTTAGCAAATCATGATAGGAGGTCTTTCAGTCTGAAATTGATTTATCTCTGGAGGCAATCATGAAAAAATGGCTGACAAATGGCTTAAAAACATTACCCACTGAATTCCTTGGCTCTGAAAGTCATGACGTCAAATCCCAGCACCAGTACAGAAAAGAACAAATCTGATTGCTCATTGTTATATGGTATATAGTTTATTATGTTACATCACAATATGACTACATGGCGATGTTGTGCTCCAAACAGTTGTAACTGCTTAAAAAAGTAAGTAGTTACTGCCCTTCGATTTTTCCCGGCAGTGTGGTAATCCACCCCAGCCAACTATAAACCGCAGGTATTCTGCCGTGCAAAGCCAAAAGGTAGCATCTATACTGTATTTTGGCTTTGCAGAGCAATATCGTAAGTTATTATACCAAAGAACTTGAATATTCTTTGATTATACCATTACATCATATTCTGCAATCAATCATACCGAACATTACGAACGATGCGTACATTCGATTCTTTTATAGCAGCAAGAGATAAAGGAAAGGATGAGATAAATTGAGAGAAATAAATATTCCTCAGTATAATTGATCAAGCCTAAATACAAGAGAAGAATATAGTTTAATCATATAATATTGAATATCATCCAATGCGATATAAATGTGCAGTGTCTTAACTCTTGCCATAAATACACAGAAAACATGCCCAAATTTGTAAATACTTTGCAAATCTACCATTCTTAGTGGTGAGTCATATTTGAAACATTATCGGGAATCAAGAAATATCAAATATCTGTGTAAATCAATGCACTTTTATGGTTCAAAAGAAAGGCTCTTAATAAGAAATAGTTACACTAATAGAAAATTCTTATTAATAATATGTTCTTATATTTAGAGCAGCACATTATTGCGTCCCTCCCATCTGAACTAAATCAGTCGCATCACATATTAATCATAAAATAAGCAAATGCAATAATGTAAAAGAGAACAAATGAGAGTACATGTACCGGTATGTATGAGGTTCAGACGGTCAGTGGCTATCTTTATTCAAACCTAAGTTTAAACATTCTATGATTGTTTAAAAAGAAGGGAAATACCTTAATATTACCATCTTTATACACATGGATAATTAATTGTTTATTAAATTTTTAAATAAAACAAAAAATACAAAATTTATAGCACAATAGTGCATACTGCCACGTATTATACAGATAGTATAATTCATTTCTAAACATTGGCAAAATGTGGTATGCAACTGATTACGTACAGACCGGTCACAATTTATGGCATCAGAAAGGTAAAATAATTTTTTTATGTGTAATGGCGATTATGACCCTTTGGTGCGCTATGCCATCTATATGGAATTTCCAAGTCACAGCAAATCATAAATATATTTCACAAATATAGTGATCTTGAACATATGACTAATAAAAAAAAATGATACAGTACAGTTAATTCCTCTGCAAAGTCAAAAGGCAGTATTTGCTTACCTCCTTACAGCCTTTTGGTTTTGCATGGAAAATGAACATTGAAATCTGGAATAGGCCAACAATATAATATAATAATTAATTGAATTTATAGCTCGGCTTGATAGACCAGCCAAGAGACAGCTGTATGAATATGAATGCAATATCAATTACTACGTATGTAAATACCGGTAATAAAAGAGTAGTTAGCACTCTTCACGATCAATTCTTAGCGGTACCATCGCTAAGTAGGCTACGACTTACACTATAATTGTTTTAAACGCTTTCATTAACCGATCAAATCAATGTTATTGAGAATTAAATATGTGTTTACACATCAATAATTGCAAATGTTTTCTTTTCAGTTGAACAAATTTAGGTATTTTTTATCCACTTGAAGTTGTGGTGTACGGTAGTAAAACACAACTTCAAGTGGGTGAAAAATTAAATAAAATAACTTAATGTGCTACACCACCAGCCAAAATAACAAAATAATAGGAGCTTATGAGAGTGGTAAATCCATTTATACTTTTTCTACTATTCCTATAGTTATTGCTATAATGAATGCCATTTACATAGTTGTCACAAACTATATTATATCATGATGTTATTTACGATTAAATTATAGAAATAAAGCATAACTATACTGCGTTGATGTGACAATAACAATTTACATAATTTATCATCCACTGTGATATCTATTTTTAATCCGAGATGTGATTGATAAACAAAAATAGAAAATAACCAACTGGGGTCCTTGGGGGGCTGTGCACACGACCCCCTGAGAAAAAATTGTGTTTGTGGCTTCTGAGAGCACCTCAGATGACATTATTTTTCAGACTGGATTTATGATATTCACAAAAATGACATTTTTGGTTCTGAAAAAATGAAATCCCCGAAAAATAAAATCTCTGTTTAATTGGTTACTATGGCACATAATACAAAATAATCACCCTCACTAACAATACTAGTGATAGACATGATTTCAATTAATAATATAAACATCGTCTGGTTGGTGGGAATCGAACACAGTCATCTGGTCATGATAAAAGTGCTTGTCAAATTAGGTGCAAATTATTACACAATTATTATCTGTTTCACAATTTATTGTGCATATAGACCTTGTATATGTGTACTTATTATGTAGACACATACAAGGTTTCGCACTGTGGACAACTAACCACGTTTGAATAACTGACTCTGTACATAGAATGGCACAATTCTTGTATCAAAATAAAAAAATAGAGTAATTTTAAACAATTGAAGTTGTGGGTCGCGGCAGGAAACAGAACTTCAAGTGGGTGAAAATTTAAATAAGATATTATGCTAGTTAATTTATTAAAAAAAATCCATGTGCTGCATAAGTGCGACAAGCTCAACCCTAAAAACGCTGAAATATATTTTTGTATAAACAATGGATTTTTTTTTAATTTGAAGTCATCATAAATGTCTTAGTTAGCTCTTTCTGCTTCACTTGAAGCATTCGAATACCTATGTTATGGGTTTACGGCCATTATAAATTTGTAATTTCAATGTGGGTATCGACTTCAAACATTAGAATCTGATGTCTATAGACTTCAGATTCTGACGTCTAAGGTCGGGCCAACACTGAAAGGTTTTAAAATCTATGATCATTGTAAATTCTAAATAACTTCTGTCACGATTTGTGCGGTTTAGCCACAGAAGATCAGCAATGACTCAGCACGTTTTATAAAGTACTGTGCCACTATAAAAAAACATATATCATGGCACAAATTGGGACATAGCATATAATGACCAAATAAAAACATGTTGGTCATCTATTTGTATTTGTACAGTAAAATTGGCACATGCAGAATATAAATATACAGCCAATAATATGGCTCCAAACTGGAACAAAACAATTACTCCATAGGCTAACAGTATCACCCCCTTTCCACACCGCAGAGATTGTCTACCCGGCGTAAAGACTTGATAGATTGTTAAAATCTTTCTTAAATTTCAATTACTGTTATCCGACATGGGCTACGTTAATAACTAATCAATGCATGACTTGGTCCAGCATAATAAAATCACAGTTCAGACTGTATATATGGCGTCACGAAAAATAGCCATCAATTGATGTCAGGACTCCTCAGTTGTAGCTTCTGTCCATCAAGAACAACAATTAGAAATTTTAGTCTACTTCAATGACCTTGATATTAGGTCAAGGTCACCAAGTATTGAACTTGACCTTACGATTAGTGTAGTGCACGTGACATGAGGCTAAAAAATGAGGGTCGTACATCAAAGTGTTAAGAAGTTATCGCGCTTACAAGCCAACTTTGCTTAATTGTGACCTGGTGACCTTCAAATTAGGACAGGTCACAGAGTATGAAACTTAACCTTAAGATTATTGTAGTGTGTATGTGGCAAAAAATTGTCAAGGCCTTATGAAGTTAACACGCTTACAAACACCTGCACTGGCCGCCTGACAGCCAGCCATGGGTATCATTGTACCCCTTAAGCCTTAGGGGCTGAGGGGTAAAAATGGTGAGGCGGACGCAAAATGTTTTAAGGACAACAAATCCCGGGGAACATAAAAAAACATTTATTAAGTTTTAAAAAAATGTGTAGATGATTAGAATCAATGGCTAAAACAAAATGGAGAAGGCAGATGGACAAGTCGATATCCACACTAAATATGGGACAAAGTGTCAAAAAGCAACCTTAGTGAAAACCAGAGTGTCAATGACACAGAAGCTCATCCTTAATTGGGGCAAAGTGATAACAAATTAAAATTTCAGAAATCCGTGAAGAAGTTCTATGCACATGCACGAGCTCTTTCGAATAAACTAAACAAAATTGAAATTGGACAAGAATTGAGGGAGGAGAAGAATTTCTTGTGAATTGTGGATAGAGTGCCCTAATTATGTCTTAATTAGGTCATAATTTAAATAATAATTACAATTTCTGAAATCCATGAGGAGGATTAATGCACAGGCACAAGCTCTTTCAAACAAACGAAAAAAAAATTGAAATCGAATAAGAATTGAGGGAGGAGAAGTTTCTAGTGAATTGTGGACTGAGTGCCCCAATTAGGTCCCAATTTTTATTAATTACCATTTCACAAATTCGCGAGGAAATTTAATGCACGGGCACAAACTCTTTTAAAAAAACCAAACAGAATTGAAATCGGATAAGAATTGAGGAAGAAGCATTCTTGTGAATTGTGGACAGAGCGCCTTAATTAGGTCTTAATTAGGTCATACGTTAATTATTATTTTTCAAATCGGTGAGCAAGTTTAATGCACAGGCACAAGCTCCTTCAAAAAAACCAAACAGAATTGAAATCGAATAAAAATTAAGGGAGGAGAAGAATTTGTTGTGAATGGTGGACAGAGTGCCCTAATTAGGTCCTAATTAGATCATAAGTTAATTAATAATTTAAATTTCTCAAATCCATGAGGAAGCTTAATGCAGAGAACACAAGCTCTTTCAAACAAACTAAACAGAATTGAAATCGCATAAGAATCAGGGGGAAGATTTTTGTCTGAATGGTGGACAGAGAGCACTAATTAGGTCTTACTTAGGTCATAAGTTAATTAATAATTATTAATTCTGAAATACGTGAGGAACTTTAATGCACAGGCACAAGTTCCTTCAAACAAACCAAACAGAATTGAAATCGGATAAGAATTGAGGGAGGAGAAACATTTCTTATAAATAGTGGACAGACGACAGACTACAGACAACAGACGACAGATGACAGACGCAACACGATGGCATAAGCTCATCTAGGCCTAAACGCCGGATGAGCTAAAAAATGTTGAAATCTACATTAAAAATCATTTGTATAAATAAATATTGTGGTATCCAACAAATTAAATGCATATACAGAGATTTAAAATAATCTGTGATAACACTTGTAAAAAATTTTAGAAGCACAGCTCACGAAATCAGAACAAATACACTCTTCTGTAAATGATTATTCAATATAATGCAATGGGAATAAATTGTGCTGTTATAGGTATCACTATCAATCTTCAGCAGCCTTGCCTTAATTATATGGTGCTAGGCCCACAGTCGAGATGTTGCACATGGCTATGAAGGACTGCTAAACATTGATGAAGTTTCTCTAAAAGAGTACAATGCCTGACTACAAGGCATTATGACATGCACTTGACTTAACATTTGATTTTCAAAATAAAAAATACAGCGCCTGGTGACACAATCAGACTGTTACCTTACGGGAGCATACATAATGCTGATACTGGACTATTGATTGTAACCTCCACTGCTGAACAACAATTAATGCTTGAACACTACATGAAAAAGGCATAATACATCCTGCTAAAACCTGTACATACACTCCTGCAAAGTTGCAAACTATATTTGTTTCTGAATATGACGGTGTCCACATATCATATTACTGTATCACAAAGTCATGCTAATGTACCAGAACACACCCATCTAAGAAGCTATAATAATTTGTTTTAAATTAATCCTTTGGGACACTAATGACAGAGGAGCATGACTTGATATGGCTCAATAAGTAATCATCATTCCGGCTTCGCAGCTGACAGTACATTGTCTGGTGACAAGGGAAACTGTTTCAATGTTGGGACTACATTGGAGATGCTGGCCCAATACATATGTACTACGACAGGGTTGGATCTATGTGCCAAATTTGCTGCAATTGGCAGATCAGTGCATTAATGCTGCATTTAGTCAGCCTTGAATTTCGCTGTATTGATGTATAGGAGCGCATAACCTTCTGAAGTTCAAATTGGGCCATTATATGACACCTTGGTCACAAAACAGCTTTTATATACACATACAAAACACTCTGATATCATTCTAACCTTTAAAGCACTGAGAGCTGGTAAATTAAAATGCTCAGTCGCTTTTATTTGTTACAGTGATACACAACTACGAACAACAAAATATTACTTCGATTAATTAGGGGCCGTCACATAGTGAGGTTCCCAAACTTCAGAAATTTGCATAGCATTTCGCTGTCTATGCTGACTGTCACAGTGAGTGTCACAGATTTATGAGAAATTCCATGTTTAGAAACTCTTTACATCACCAGAAACGTTCATATACATGCTAACGAAGCAATTAAACTATATATATAGTAATAAATTTATCCTGAAAACAATATTTGAGTATTTGTTTTGAACATGATATGAATGACACAGGGGAGTCATGAGTAGTGTCTATTATAACAGCGAGAATAAGTATTTAACAAAATCAGGTCATTTCAAACACACCGAAGGATTTTAAACCATAACTCTTTCCAGCCTGAGTTTACCATTGTCATCTTCATCCACCACAAGCGGCGAATTGCTGTCGCATTTCACGACTTGTAGTGGATGAAAATGACTTGCAGCTGGTGACAAATGAAAAAATGTACTGTTATTTTTAAAACAGTTTTATGAAAAGTTTTGTTCTAAAACCACCAGGTTTCAGGAAATTAAGCCATTCTTCAGAGATGATAAATGATGCTTCAAGGCATTGTGAGGGCTTGAAGTGCTAATAACATAAATAGCCGTTTATAGTCAAACAAGAACATTTAGGGAGAAAATGGCATGGAATTTGTCAGATTGGTTTATGTTTTGATTCAAATTGTGTATAATTAATTTATTTTAACCCACTTCAGGTTGTGGGTCGCGGTAGCGAGACAACTTCAAGTCGGCGAATAATTCAATTCAGCACTTCAAGGGTTAATGAACAAAAGTCTGTGCGACAGAAATGTTCTTTTTCTTAATTCCTAAATATTATTGTGAAAACCATGGAGACCAAAGTGTTTTCTTAATTTGAAATCACCATATATATCTTAGTCAGCTCTTTCTGCTTCATTTGAATACCTATGTTATGGGTCTGCGACCATTATAAATATCTTTACTCTTACAGTGCGGGTATCGACTTGAGAATCTGACGTCTGCAGATTCTGATATCTAAAGTTGATCCCCGCGCTGTTAGGTTTGGGCATACTATAATATGTTGATTTGCACAAAACTATTTGTCATGCAAGTGCAATTATCATATAGTGCAAGAGCATATGGGTCTGCGACCATTATAAATATCTTTACTCTTACAGTGCGGGTATCGACTTTAGAATCTGACGTCTGCAGATTCTGATGTCTAAAGTTGATCCCCGCGCTGTTAGGTTTGGGCATACTATAATATGTTGATTTGCACAAAACTATTTGTTATGCAAGTGCAATTATCATATAGTGCAAGAGCATTAGGGTTGAACCTGGAATAAAATTGCAGAAAGCTGATTTTTTCAGGAATGATACATGGAAATCTCCCCAGACGAATTCCGAAGAGGCCCCAAAAATCCCCCTTGTGCATTTTTTTTAATTCAAGATGGCCGCCACCATGTAACGCCATTTTCGAAAAACAGGGGTATACCATAATTCCTCCCTTTTGCAGTTAGAAAAAAATATTTAGGTGTCTCTACTTATGTTTGGGGACACAAAGAGCTCATCCAGATGATCAGAATGATATCAGTACTTTTCTCAATACCAAAAATCCAAGATGGCCACCATATTGATATATGTTGAGTATGTTGAGCGATCTCTTAAAAAAACGAAAATATAAGGTAACTATCTCGTTGTTGAGTATGTTGGGCGATCTCTTAAAAAAACGAAAATATAAGGTAACTATCTCGTTGTTGAGTATGTTTGGCGATCTCTTAAAAAAACGAAAATATAAGGTAACTATCTCGTTGTTGAGCCTAAAATGTATTTTTTGTCTAAACCCACGGAGTCTAGCACTTATTTAGATCACCAATATTTTATTATATTGAATTTATCAACATAAATCCCACATAGTTTAATGTTATGTAACACCATATAACGTCATTTTTCCAAAAAAAAACAGGAGTATACCCCAATTCCTCACTTTTGCAGTTAAAAAAAATGTTTTTGGTGCCTCTACACATGTCTTAAGGCACAAAAAGCTCATCAAAACTTTTTTTCAGGTTCATGGAATCTAGAATATATTTCCATCACCAAATTTTTTAATAGAATGTGCTTATCAACACAAAATCCAACATGGCTGCCATATTGGTAAGCTCTTTTAGCGCAGGTGCCACGATTAAGCGATGTCCAACTGCTTTTTCATATGGGAATATAGATATAGATTTATCAAATTTACAAAATATCATGTCAGAAATCATTGATTAAAAATTCTAACATGTCTCATTTTTAAATATAAGGGTATTCTCATTCATTTGAAGCTTGAGGTAGCGTAAGAAATTCCAGTTTCAAACCCAGCGACTAATTCCAATGTAGGTATATTATACAGTAGGCCCATATAAAATATTTTTCGATTTTGGTATAGTATTAGTTGTGATTATTCTAGGATATGAATAATAGCTGATTTTGTGTGAATGTACATAATAACAGAGCTAAGTACAATATTACACCAGCTTGAACATGTGTCCTACAAGACTGTCGGTTATTCACATGTACTACTAAATAAGAAAATGTTTTAAATCACATCATTTTACTGGCAGAGTTTGGCCATCTATAGGCCTACGTAATTTGGTTAATTTCCTGAAAATGGTAATCAATACCTTGGATTATAGATTAGAATATTCAGATATTTTATTTGAATATTAGTGTATTACCGTACGTAATAAATATATGACATTGTATGATATTACAAGAATATGACATCAAATTAGAAGATGTGACAGTTTAACATCAGGATATGATAGTTTTATGTCAGGATATATGAATATGATATCAGGATATGACACTTTAATATCATGATATGTAATATAATGTCCAAACATTGGTGTTTAATATAGCAAAATCACGTTATGATGGCTCAATACAGTTTTATAAAGGCAGTATACAGCGGCTAAACATCACGTTGCTGTATTAAAATGAAAGGATATGGCATCATATTATCACGAAATGCATCACAATTTCGTGATATATCATTTTAAAATCACTATGACATTTTAATGTCAGGATATGACATTTGAATATTAGAATATGGTACTTGAATATTATGATATGATTATACATTGATGAAATGCCACACTGAGGTCACAATATAGCATTGTAATGGGATGATGTGTCATTATAATGACAAAAATGCTATTTAATATCGAATATTGTATAATAGACTTGTCAGATTATGACATTAAAATGAGAAAAAACATAAAAAACAGTTCGAAGTTAGGATCTGGCATATATATGACAGGATATTGGATTGTAATTTATCAGAATATGACACTTTAAAGTCATGAGATGATATTATAATGTCCAAATTTTGTCCTTTTATATCACACAATAAGATTTGAATGTCAAGATATTCTATTTTTTATGATAGGATATGACATTATCAAATCAAGATATGGTGGGCTTGGCGGCATTCTAATGTGACATTATATGACACTACAAAATTTTAATGTGACCATAGAATGTCAGGATATGTCACTTTAAAGTCTGGATATGGCATTTTAATGTCAGGATATTATATTGTCATGTCAAGGTATAACATTTCAATACCATTATATTGAGAGACGCACGTTACCATATGGTAATACAGAATCGGCATAGAACATTCCAATATCAGGATGGCACATGTCAGTTCAACATATATATCGCAATATAATTCAGTAAGTAAAGGACTCTACATTGCTCAAATACCGGTACTCCAAAACTGCCAACAACAAAAGCACTTCAATAAAATGGAAAGTAAGATAGGGTTAAGACACACGCCCTTTGCACAGCATGTGTCCTTGCCCTCTCTTACTTTCATTTCCTCTTACACTAAAATGTCATATTGTGATGGTAATATGCTATATCATGATATTATAATAATATTGTGACAATGCACTGAAAGATCCTGTCACTTTAATACCATACCGTGATGCTTAACCACCATATCCTGCATTTATAAAGCTGTATCCAGACATCATAGAGTCATTTTACTATAATAAAGAGCAATATTTGGACATTACAAAACCATATTATGACGTTAATGTGTCTTGTCCTCCTATTATCGTGACATAAAAAGATCATATCCTGACCATAAACTGTGACATCAATTAATTTAATGTCATATACCGATATTCTGATGTAAAATCATCTCATTACAACACCATACAATGCCATAACTTCAATACGAAATATATATATCCTAATATTCAAAATGTAATATCTTGATATTTAAATGATATATTTCATGATATTAAACATATTGACATTCGCAGATCATGGACAAAAGTAAGTATTTAAAAAAGCATTGTTACAGGACGATTATCAAAGATGCCATGTACATGTAACGTGTGAGGCGCAAGTCCTTATCTTGTAATTGATTTTTGCTAGAAAGCCTCCCTTCAACGTCACCTACTGCCCCAGCCAACACAGGGCATTAATCCAATTCTGTTTAATTTTTGGGCCAGCGTCGAAGACGGTCAGCCAATATTAAAACAGCATTGGATGAATGCCTCGTGTTTAAACTCCATTATGATACAGAGCATATTTTGCTGTACAGGAGGGTGTGGAATCTACAGTCTGGGAACGGATTTTATCTCATGGTCGTTTGTCACCAACGCAAACTGAAAGAGCAGTCGCTCCAGAAAGAGTTCTAAAAAGAGTGAGTTGCGGGTGCAGAGTGGCTTGTTTAAAGGGGGGGGGGGGGGATCTCACAAATTTTGTATTGGCTAAACATGTAGAAACTGACAGTTCGGATGATTGAAGCGCAATAATTTCATTATTTACCGGAGATTAATTTGTTAACTTGACACATCTCAATCTACATTTCTAGTGGGAAAGCGTCACCCACCATGGTAAAATTAAATACCATGTGGGATTCATGTCGATAAACTCAATATAATAAAATATGGTCATCTAAATAAGTTCTAGACTCCATGGGTTCGGCTAAAAAAATACATTTTAGTTTCAACAACGAGATAGTTATCGCATATTTTCGGGTTTTTTGAGAGATCGCTTAACAAAATTTTATGGCGGCGATCTTGAATTTGTGGTATTAAAAAAAGTACTGATATTATTTCTGATCATATGGATAACCTCCTTGTACTTTAAAACATAGGTAGAGACACCAAAATCATTGTTTTAACTTCAAAAGTGAGGAATTGGGGTATACCCCTTTTTTGAAAAAAAATGGCGTTACCTGGTGTTATTTTCAATTAACTACTATGTGGGATTTATGTTGATAAATTCAATATAATAAAATAATGGTGATACAAATAAGTGCTAGATTCCATGGGTTTGGCAAAAAAAAACATTTCAGGTTCAACAACGAGATAGATATCTCATATTTTTGTGTTTTTTTAAGAGATCGCTTAACATAGTCAGAACAATATGGTGGCCATCTTGGATTTTTGGCATTGAGAAAAGTGCTGATATCATTTCTGATCCTCTGGATCAACTCTTTGTGCCTTAAAACATAAATAGAGACACCAAAATATATTTTTTCTAACTACAAAGCTGAGGAATTAGGGTATACCCCTGTTTTTCGAAAATGGCGTAACATGGTGGTGGCCATCTTGAATTAAAAAAAATGCACAAGGGGGATTTTTGGGGCCTCATCGGAATTCGTCTAGGGAGATGTCCAGGTATCATTCCTAAAAAAATCAGCTTTTTGCAATTTTATTCCAGGTTCCTGTGTTTGTTCCACTAATGCTCTTGCACTAATATACATATATAATATTATATATACATATAATATATATTTTCTTGAATTGCATTATATATAATATATAGGGGTGACCCGTTTTTTTTTATAAAAACAGCATCTAGACATTGTTGATTATTGATCATATAATAGATATGATCACCCTTGTTATGAGCGTAATCATTTTGACACTTAACTGACAGGGTTGGGTTGTACATGTAATCATAATCCCCAATTACAAAATAATCAGATAACACACGTTTCAAACATCATTTTCACAATATTTTTCACATATTTTTGTAAAAAACATCGAGACCAAAAGGTTTTTTCAATTTGAAATCGTCATAAATGTCTTCGTTAGCTCTTTCCGATTCATTTGAATACCTATGTTATGGGTCTGCGACCATTAAAAATATTTTTACTCTTACAGTGTGGGGATCGACTTCAGAATCTGACGTCTTCAGACGTCAGATTCTGTCGACTAAAAACGATCCCCGCGCTGTAAGGGTTATGTAGACGTCAGATTCTGTCGACTAAAGTCGATCCCCGAGCTGTAAGGGTTATGTAGACGTCAGATTCTGTCGACTAAAGTCGATCCCCGTGCTGTAAGGGTTATGCAGACGTCAGATTCTGTCGACTTAAGTCGATCCCCGAGCTGTAAGGGTTATGTAGACGTCAGATTCTGTTGACTAAAGTCGATCCCCGCGCTGTAAGGGTTAAAGAGACATAGCGCCAATATCTCATGCTTGCAGGGTAGGTGCTCGAAGTATTAACTCTATTGACCTTATTAACCCTGACCAACCTGAATCAGTCTAATGCAACTGAAGTATGGATTTAAATAATTTGGAAGCTCAGTCTTTGAGGGAGTAAACTTAGTCAAGAGTGAGCTATCCAATTAGTTTAAAAGGAGTAACATAATTATGTAATATTGAGTATATGTCTTAGCTAAAAATAAAAGTTAACTAAATACATGTTAGCACCAGCAATGAAAATCATTTTGTAACAAACGACTAGGAACAGATTATGACCTTAGGCAATACTGCAGAGATGTTCTATCATTCTATGTAAATAATCAAACTACCTGATTTCTCCATCATTATCAATGATAGTTATCAATTAAAACTATTTCTTCTGACATATTTAGTTTGGCACTTCTTAAACCTGCTAAGCATCTGCTTGCATCTGCCAAACATTTTATCTTGCATGCCAAAGCTAAGAACTGTTTTTGTGCACAGGTGAAATATCCAGTGGCAGTTATAAGGATAAATGTACCGGTGTGGACTAGATATACATAAAAGCTTTACATTCTTAATTAAACAGAAATATCTAAAGAGATATATAAATATAACACACATACATACATACCTCTGCATACACAAATATACATCTAATATAGCCATCTTGAGTTATTACATCGTTGTATGACAATAAAAACAGCTTATCATTGAAGACTGTTTTCTTTTAGGAAATTGATATTAATGAAATATAATTCATAACAGCATGTACGCTGTTTTCCTGTCTGTAGAGAAATATACTTGCCATATGGGTTGAAATGATAATGAAATTGTCGGAAACCCAGTTTCTCGAGTTTATAAAGTGCGTTCCACATATTATAGAAATCCTGCTTACTGCTGGTTTGGGAAATGGGATAAACTTCTCTGGTATGAATCTCAAACACCAGTTGTTTGACATTAGTTAGTGAGCCATCAGATGCCAATGTGCGGAAACTTCTCCATTCGTTGTGCTCTATATCAATCTTTATGATATCAATGATTTTCTGAAATATAAAAAATCTTATCAGTTTATTGGTCATCAAGAAAAACATTTTCAGTTTTTAAAGAGAAATGTCATGTTACTGTGAAAACAAATTTAGAAAAAAATAATGGGAGGAGGAATTTCAAGGAGCAGCGTACATGAATTCGTGAAATTACACCTTTGCGTTGCTGAGTTTCTAGATTCAAATGACAAAAAATATTTAATAATTTAGAGCTAAAGTCATCGTGTGTTTCAAATCAAGGGATTGGCCTATGTCAGCATTTCACTACAAAAACAAGGCGTCCAATATTCAAATAGAGGAACAGTCTGTACTGTGTATGTTGTCTGGTTGTCGTTGTTATATACACAACCAGCTGTCAGACATAAACACTGCAGAGATGCATACAGGGAAGTGATGAAAGAGAGGGAATGGCGGTGTGAAAGTCGGGGGTCTCCCCATCCACTGACAAATGAGGGGGCCTAATGGCATACATGATATATCATGATGATAGTCTTTTATTTAACAAGGGTAAAAGTGAGTTTGGGAGGCCGTCTTGTTGCAGGTATGGTGATGCTTGATGTTGTAGCGCATCAGTCACTTCAGTGTGAGATGTGCCAGTCATGTGGAAGTGTGTAGAAGCAATAAATGTCAGTCCAATTGAAACACATGTATCATGCCAACATGCTAAAAGACAAATTCACCACTTTCGTCTCAACCTCCTTATGTGGCACACCATAATAAAGCCTAAGCTGTCCGTTTTCAAAAACAGGTTCGAAAATGGTGTGCTAACTTGTGACGTTGTGATTAAAAAGGTGAACTTTGCCTAAATCTCTTTAAATATTCTTACACCCATTCCCCAAAAAAATCTTTTTCACTTCGTGTGTCAACCCCTCTAGTTAATATTGAGCTCAGCCGTTACCAACGCGGATGGGCAGAGGAGGAGCATCATCATCAGCTACACGTACATCATCAGCTGTGTTATCAATCCACTCTCAAACTACTATACCAGTATAGCTACTCCAAAATGAATAAATAAATAAATAGATTCGCATTGAATGACCAATTTGGCGCTGTAGTCTAATAGTCTAGCCAAAATTGTCAAGGTCCATCTAAAATTTTCTTGTTTTGTGCCATACTGATAGAAGATTCTCTAGTTTATTTGTTACTTTGAAAGGGCCTGTGCAACTAAAACCTATGGTCAGATTCATGAATGAAATACACATGTCTACTAGTTTTATGAATAGAGTGAATTCAAGATAGTACATAAACTGCTGGAATAGACTGAGCTATTCAAGTAACCACAAAAACAGATACTTCTGATTTTAATTATTTGATTAACTGAGCATCTACCACAAAATTTGTTTTCAATCTGAGCATGTACAGCAAAATATGTTATCAATTACAGTGGTATTTTAATTTGATTGGAACATACCGGTACATAAAAGATCCCAGCAGTAGAAATAATTTAAAAATTGGTAATTGAGTCAGCTTCAAATAAGTGAAAAATACTAAAGTGTATATCTGGTAAACAAATAAAATAAAATAGCCCTCTGACGGACTTAGGGGTCTTGTCAAGTTAAAAGCCGTTCCTAATATCCTGATACTAGTGGATAGTGACTTTCCTTAAAGCGACACAATCAGGCTAACATCATAAAATAATTAGTATTTTAATTTTCACTTTTTAATATAGCCATATGATGTGAACATGTCCATAGACTAGAATTGGGTAGGTTTTAAAATTTTTGTGTTGCGCATTTACTAGTTTAGTAAAATATAAAGAAGAAATTCCTGATTTCTTATTTCAGACATGCATGTACAAAATAAGAAATATGGAAATTTTGTCTTTATATCTCACTTAACTGGTAAATGCACAACACAAAAAATTTAAAAGCTTACGCAGTTTTAGTCTAAGGACATGTTTACATCATATGGTCATATTAAAGTAAAAAAATATACTGCTTTTTTCATTATTTTAGCCTGATTGTGTGGCTTTAATTATTTTTGATATTGAAAATATGTCATATCCTATATAATATGCTTCATTAGAAGATCAAAAATACATGTAAAAAGATTTATTGATTTTATATTATATTTATTATATTTATATTATATCTAGGATTCTGGAATATCCTCCTAAATTAGATTCATACAAAAAAGGCCAGATAAGGCATAAAATGTGAAATGGGTGTTCACAATTAAAATATGATAATTCTCTGTAACTCACATTAGAATGTTTGAGCTGTTTTTGTATCGTTGACAGTGTTCGCAGCTTCCATCCATCAGGACTTACAATATCACGCCCTCCAAGGCCAAGCTGATAAAAGTGGATTTTCGTTGTGTGCATATGATCTTTCATATTCATGCTGAAAAATAAACAGTGAACTTGTGAGAATAAAGCGGTGTAACATAATCTGATATATTTAACACTTTTCCCGCTAAATTGTCTTACTATGACCCAAGTGGGTGAAAATCACTGATATTTGTTTAATTTGAGACATAATTGGAATTAATTCCAAGAACTGTGATACAGTGGTACCCCTGTTATGCGAACCCAGTTACTGCCACATAAAAACGGTCATATGAGAGGGGTGGTCGTTTGTCAGGGGCATGAATTATTTTGAACACCAGAAAAAAATGAGCAAAACACATTCGCTGTGTAAAAAAACGTTTTTATTTAGTAAGTGACTTTTCATTGACTTAGCTCAAATTATTTATTGCACTTAAGTTTAGAGGCAAAATGTCTTTTTGTTTACTTCTGGAGAATGAATGGTGGCCCCCTTACAAACCGCATCCCTACTTTGGGTACAACAGGCAGCCGTAATTCTTGCCGGTAACTCCCGCAGTTTCGCTCTAGAGCGGTATTTCATCATTATAGCTGTCAACGCCATGCGGCATTAGTACAGTCAGCGTGTTTCTCACGGGAGACTCAATATATGCCGGGGCATTGTTGTGGATGGTGTGCCAGCATTAAGAAAGTGTTGGCTTAATGTTGGGCCATTGGTGCAGTCGGCTGTTACAACATTGCTGTGAGCAGGCGACATATTCCCGCCAAACCTGATTACACAGCAAAAAACGATAGGATGATCCTGTGTCAGATTAATGTTAGGCCAGCGTCGTTGCAGCAGACAAACAAGCACTGGGTCGATGTGTCGTGTTTGATGGGCACTTCCTGGCAAATACACGAGACGTCTGCTTCCTGTTAGTTTAATGTTGGTCCAGCGTCGCAGACGGTGGATCAACATTAAACCAGTATTGGCGAAATGCTGTTGGTCTGATTGTTAAATCGCTGCAAGTCCCTTTGTTCTTCTCGTGACGGTAATTAGGCTGACACTTTTAGTTCTACAGGGGATCAAAATATCGTCATATATATTATTCCCTTGACATCGAAAATCTGTTTTAATCGTTATAATTCAACACTCGATTAGCATGATTAATAAATGTATTAGTATATTTGAGTTTGGCTTTCATGCATCTGGTTTAGATGCGCATAAACAAGGTTAGCCCAAAGCTAATAATCTAACATCAAATCAATACCGGCCGGCTGTGTCTACCGAGAGGACAACACCTGGTAGAAAACTGTAATATAACGTCTTACAAAGCCAAGAGGCGGTAACTACAAGTAATTACAAGTGAACAGTTAATGCCTATTAGCTTTTCACGGCACCATTACCGCCCTTCGCTCTGAACTCCTACTGCTCTAGTTAAGACTGTTATGACGACAATCTCAGCCCTACAGACAATAACAATACGGTGATATACAGTGATGTTTGAAATCATCTACCATCGTGAAATTTCATCAACATAACTAATTCTTTCTGCTTTCAGCCAACAAAGATGTTGCAATTTACATGAGCTTTAATTTAGCTCACATTATTATTCACATTGGGACGCAGAAGGTTAATTGACTTCATAATCGGGCGACAAAGCTCACACCAACGCAGGTGACGATACCTGGGCTGTCAGTTGGTTGCCAGTCCCGGCAAACACTCCTTTTTCAACCAGAAATCGTCATGGCTCACTCAGAATGCCTGGTTATAAACCGCCTCTTAAAAGTATCAATTTTTTTTAGATATTTTACCAAACATTTTTCAAGTTATAAACCGCGGTTACTAACCGTTAATATAGGGTAATACCATTTTTTAATTAATGCAAGTGCTGTCATTATAGCACCCGCTGGCTCACAAGGGTGTCAATTTTGTGATAATCATTCTATCAACACCCTCGTTCCCCCAGTGTCTCAGCAGTTCGAGTGCATCTCAGCGTGACTTCTCAGCGAATTCCAGACGCTGATCAATTGTTTTAGTGCAGGTTGATCGTCTCGTGCTTGCTGTGTTGTAATAGCAAAATGTAGGCTTTTACAGCCAACACTGGTCCTGGATCATTGCCGAACCAACATCGCATACACAATGGCCAGATATATGGGAGCTCATTTATACACACACAGCCGAAAACGGATCGTCTCACAATAATATTGTATCAAGTGTCTAAGATCGCACGTCATTGTTTATATAACACAGCCTACTTGCCAGTTGAGTGACGTCTCACATGCTAATTTTTCAGTCTTTTTTTTTATAGTAATAACACCCAACGGTCGTTTCTGGGGAGGTAAGTGACGGCCGTCAGCCAAATTTGTGCCGTCGTATAACGTGTTAGAGGGGTCGTCGTTCTTCAGGGGTCCTTAACAGTGTAAAAGGCATACGTGCACAGAAAAACAGTCGTTTAAGGGGAGCAGTCGTTCTTGAGGGGCAACGCTGGACAGGGGTACCACTGTATAACCTACTAATAAAACAGAATAAAATGTTATGAATGGCTTAGTCAGCTCTTTTCAATTCATTTGAATTCCTATTTTATATGCCTATGATCATTATACATGCATAATTATTTCAGTGTGTGTTCAACTTTTGACATGAGATTCTGATGTCAAAAATAAATCCCAATACTGAACGGGGTTTAACCGTTAAGGCACTGAATTAATTTGTAAAAAACATTGCAACCAAAGGTTTTTTTTAATTTAAAATCATCATAAATGTCTTAGTTAGCTCTTTCTGATTTATTTGAATACCTGTGTTATGGGTCTACGGACATTATAAAGAGTTTCACTCTTACAGTGCGGGGATCAATTTTAGTCGTCAGAATCTGAAGTCTACAGACGTCAGTTTCTGTCGACTAAAGTCAATCCCCACACTGAGCGGGTTTAATTTCCAGCAATTAACCTGGGGTCAAAAGAGTACACTTGGCATCCAAACTGATCTTCCATAGCTTCATCAAAACTCCAATCATTGTTGATTCTAGAAAAAAATATTCACTACTTAGACATAAAAAGAAATAACAGTTAAAGATGTAGTAAAACAAATTCAATATATTGAGCAAGAGCACACTCAACAATAGCTCGCCGCCATTATTGAGCTTGCAAAAGCAACAATGTAAATGTGACAAATCGTAATAAATCTGCCATTTTGTGTAAATTAATCAGTCATAACATTTTTTTAAGCTTTTTTGAGAACTGGTTATTAGCAACATGCACAACAAATTTGGGCAGGATACATGAGAAACTTATAGCGCCCACAAGAAAATGTTCATGCCAAAGCAGACAACGCCTCCGCCGAACTTCAATTGCAATAGCCCATCTTTTTCAACAAAATAATAGGCTGGCTAAAAAAGTGATACCAGTGGTACATGTATACAGTTTCATATAACATATCTTAAATATCTCCCTCTATAAATTACTTTACATTATATTCATTTTTATCATCACATACCCTGTAGCCTGGTATCACCAAATTATGATTACATCCAGAAAAAAATGATTAAAAGTGTAAAAAGATAAACATTCTTTAAATACTATCAAATTTTAAATGGATTAATGTATTGAACTGAACAAAAGGTAAATGATTATGTCTACGCGGTAGAGGCGACAACAAACTGAATCGCCTGAAAATTTAGTCGGTGGAGTCGCTCTAAAATAAAATTGTTCAGATGGATAGATGGACTGATCGACAGATGGAAGGATTGAGGTGGATAGACAGACAACACAAAGAAAAAATACTTCCTGCTGCAGGCTATCAAAGGCATAAATATATTCACTTTGTCCGTGATATCTGTCATAAATACACAGGATGTTTTCTCAGACCTGTTTGATATTAGTGTTCTGTAGTCACTGCTTTAGTGCAATCAATCGAACCAAAGAGTCAACCTAATGGCCAGAGTAATAGTCACTGCAGTCCACCTTACACACACATGACTACATACTCCTCTCTCAAATACCTGCTTATCCCCTAGAACCATTCAACAATTTAACACACTTGTGGTGTGAATTCTTCTGTTTTCCTGCATACCTCATGCATTTTTTATAGCAACCCGCCAAAAGAATCGACATTGGGTTCCTATGTAACAGTGTTGAAACTGCCCATCGTGAGCATCGAAACAATGATCCTAGCATACACACCCGGCTACATGTGAATCACTTAACATGCTTAAGAACCGAGTAACAACTTGGGTCTGAAATGACTACAACAAGCAAATGTCGCCTGCAGTTTTGCAAAAACAGGAAATGGAAAATAGGTAAGTAAGTAAGTAACCAAGCAGGCACGAGACGATGAACCAATGATGGCTCAATGTTGGTCCATCGTCTACCACGCTGGCCCAACATTGAGCCGACATTGGCTCGTCGTCCCGTGCCTGCTGGGAAGTCAGTAAATAAGTAAGTAAGTAAGTAAGGCAAAGGGTTAAAGAGTGACAGAAAGACAACAGTTCTAACCCGAAAGAGTAAATGATGCAGCTTCTTCTGGGGAAGTACGGCTTGGATATACAGACGTCCCAACCTCCGTCACCTGTGTTACCCATTCTCTGGACTTCTTTACACTCTATGGCATTGGTGGTGACAAGACTGCAAACCAAGCAATGATAAAATGTCATTGATGCAACCCTATAGATGCTGCCCCAACGTTAAAACAGCTTTAACCCTTTAACCATCGGTGCCGGGTTTTTTATTTTTTATTAGCACATTATGTACCACCTTAACATGTTAAAGACAAGACTACATAAGTCCAGGAGCTCCCGCTCCGAATTAGAATTTGATTTAAGCAATGGGTTATTAATGTAGTCCTAGTCTAGGTCAAAAATCAAGACGCAAGACAACTAGGTCTAAGAAGCCCAGTCTAAGAGTAAGATAAGAACTAGACAGTCTGTCAGAGATTGCAAACCTCCATTGAAATTAATGATCCTAATCAGTATCCCAGTAATGGTCTACCTATCTGGCATGGTTTACCCGATATCAGGCCAATCGAGTTAACTAATAGCTGATTTACGGTCATTTTGAATTCGATATAAATTAGTTAAAAACTTAGGGTGCATCCTCCCCCGAAACCTCAAATTTTGTTTTATAGTAATGGACTAACATCTAACACAGTTTGCAAAATATTGGGCATGTGAAAGTAAATAATGGCCGATAGGGGGCCATTTTGAATTTGATCGAGTCAGAATTTTTCAAGATGCATCCTCAGCTGAAATCTCACATTTCATTCTATAGTAATCGTCTAGCTATCTAGCATGGTTTACCAAATATCGGCCATGTGAAAGTGAATAAGGGCCTAAAGGCGGCCATTTTGAATTTGATCAAGTCAAAATTTTCCAAGATGCATCCTCAGCTGAAATCTCACATTTCATTCTATAGTAATGGTCTAGCCATCTAGCACGGTTTACCAAATATCGCCCATGTGAAAGTGAATAATGGCCGATAGGAGGCCATTTTGAATTTGATCAAGTCAAAATTTTTCAAGATGCATCCTCTCCTGAAATCTCACATTTTGTTTTATAGTAATGGTCTAGCCATCTAGTACGGTTACTAAAAACCGGCTATGTGAAAGTTAATAATGGCCGATATGCGGCCATTTTGAATTTGATCAAGTCAATTTTTTTCAAGATGCATCCTCTCTTGTAATCGCACATTTTGTTTTATAGTAATGGTCCAGCTATCTAACACGGTTTACCAAATATCAGCAATGTGCAAGTAAATAGTGGCCGATAGGCGGCCATTTTGAATTCGATTGAGTCGAAAGTTTTTAAAAGGCATCCTCTCTCGAAACGTCACATTTTGTTTTATAGTAATGGTCTAGCTATCTAGCACGGTTTACCTGATATCAGGCCTATCGAGGTAAATAATGCTGATTGTCGGCCATTTTGAATTCGTAAGTTAAAAATTTTCAGGGTGCATCCTCCCCCGAAAACTCACACTTTGTTTTATAGTAATCAGGTAATGGTCTAGCCATCTAGCACGGTTTACCAAATATCAGCCATGTGAAAATGAATAATGGCCGGAAAGGCGTCCATTTTAAATTTGATCAAGTCAATTTTTTTCAAGATGCATCCTCATCTGAAATCTCACATTTCGTTTTACAGTAATGGTCTAGCCATCTAGCACGGTTGACCAAATAACGGCTATGTGAAAGTGAATAATGGCCATTTTGAATTTTATCGAGTCAAATTTTTTCAAGATGCATCCTCTCCTGAAATCACACATTTTGTTTTATAGTAATGGTCTAGCCATCTAGCACGGTTTACCAAATAACGGCCATGAGAAAGTGAATAATGGCTGATTGGCGGCCATTTTGAACTTTGACAAAATGATTTTTTTCAAAATACATCCTCTCCTGAAGCCTTACAATTTGTTTTATAGTAATGGTGTAGATATCTTGAGTGGTTTTCATGATATTCCACAATATCAGGCCTGTCGAGGTGAATAATGGCTGATAGGCGGCCATTTTGAATTTTATCAACTTCAAATTTTTCAGGATGCATCCTCTCCTGAAACCTTACAATTTATTTGTTATTAATGGTGTAGCTATCTTGAGCGGTTTTCATGATATTCCACAATATCAGGCCTGTCGAGGTGAATAATGGCTGATAGGTGGCCATTTTGAATTTTATCAACTTCAAACTTTTCAAGATGCATCCTCTCCTGAAACCTCACAATTTGTTTTATAGTAATGGTGTAGCTATCTTGAGCGGTTTTCATGATATTCCGCAAAATCTTTCAGTCGGATTTACCGATGTTATAAATTAGGTCAAAGTGCTGGGTCAACTTCAAGGTCAAGGTCCAAAAACCTGAAAATGCACAACTAGGGACCTTAGAGAACATGTATGTGCAATATGACTGTCATCGGCCCAGTACTTTTCGAGATCTGCTCCGGAAACGAAGTGCGCGTCAAAACGTCTAAATAGGTCATAGTTCTGAACCAGAAGTAGGTCAAAGTTCAAATACCCCAAAAGGCACAACTAGACCCCTAGGGGTTTTGTGTGTAAAATTTGAAGACAATCGGACAAGTACTTTCAGAGATATGCTCCGGAAACGAATTGTTTACGGACGGCCCATCGCCGTCACATCATCATTTTCTCCTCTGCAACCTTGCGTATTGAATTCAGATTAAAAATATTTTAACCCGTCCATAAGCCACCTGGAAGTAACCCACATACCAAAAATTGTTATCCTAGCTTATTTTCTCACAAAGTTATAGGCAAAAGAAGAGGCCAAAAAAAAACGGAGGTAGAATCCATAGCTCCCTTCGCTCACCTACGGTGACGGCGGGAGCTAATAAAATGTGACATCAATCAGCAATATTTGAAAACAGTTGACCTCCATTTTGTCAAATCTGTCAAATCATTTTGTCAAATTTTCACTCACTTGAAGTTGTTGATCGCGTCAGCGAGACACAACTTTATGTGGGTGAAAATTCAGATTGAATAATTTGGCGGTTAAAGGGTAAAGTTTCATTATCTCGTGCTTGAACGTTTAGAAGTGTTGCTTGACTTCCAGAAAAATAAAATATAAGTAGAAGCTATGTGAGAGATTTAAAATTAAAAATGTAGTGGAGGGTACAAAAATTATTGATCACAAAGCTCTGCTTAATTCACAAAACAATTTTTTTGCACATATAGGCCATTAGCACAAAGCAAAAAGCACAGTATGATTATGCAAAAATAAACTGTTTAAAAAAATATAAGCAAATCTTAGATTTTTGTAAGATCTTTACATGTTTGTTTTCTGTGCGAGTACAGGAACATGGTGATGAGATTTAGCCCTGGTCCTTCGTAAATTATTAAAAGAATACACAAAATTTAAAAAATTGAGCTAACAAAGGGTCAATGTTTAGTGGGAGCGACAATGGAGCTCAAAGGGTTCAGCCGTTCTGTCTTGAAACTCACTCGTAAAACCTGTCCTCAGCTTCTGCTTCATGGACGTCCTCTATAACTTGACCTTCAGTGAGGAGATGATCCATGGTGAAATCTGGCAGAAAAACAATACCTGGATAGCGGCGGTTGACATCAATGCTGTCGAGACCTTCCCAGTTAGATTTTTTTGCTGAAGCCAGTTTTTTCCCATTAACACCTTCCATATCAGAGTGGAGATCTCTAATCTGATTCAGATGCTCTTCCACACTACAACATGTAACAGTAAGTCAATGCAGGTGTGATAACCAGAGGGATGCTGCTAATGCCTTAAGACTTTAAGCCCTCACGATGCATTAAAACATCATTGTACATCCCTGAAAACAGACTTTATTTCCCTACAACAAATGGTTATGGAAAATTTTTTTCCATGAAACTGGTTTACCAATACATGGCAATTTTCTTGAATTTTTAAACCACTTCAAACAGCTTCATTCACGTCAAGTCGAGAATTGCAACAGCAATTCGTGGCTTGTAGTGGATGAAAATGGCAATGGTAAATCAAGGCTTGAAAGGGTTAAATTATGTTAACACTGGGAAAATTTCTGTTTCATACACAGTAGAAACCTGTTATAATATAAATATTCTTGATAGGGCCTATATGGACACGCTATACCAGGCGGTGGTAGTCGTTTGCTAGTATCAAGGAATCCTTGCTGGTATGTACTAGGTATTACAATATCTATAACATATGTATTACTTTGGTCAATGAAACTATCTATATCTATAAATACAACAATGCCTTAACACTCGCAAGATATGATGACATCCTGTGCTCCGTGAAATTACTCCATGTGTGTAGTTAACACATCTGAGAGCGACATTAGGCTGGAATGGAAGGTGTGAAGGATCTACACAGACCCTGTGCATGCTATAGGGTCACACAAGGCATGATTAGAGTAGACGTTTTAATAACAAATATGCTGCTTTATTTCTTATAAAAAATTTGGTGTATTCTTGAAACTGATTGACAGGTATAATAAGTGTGTGGGCTTTGTATCATATATTCACTAGGCCTTGAGAATTAACAAGATTTGCTAGAATTATATCTCTTCCCAGACTGTATAATTCATGACTTAATGATCACTGAGTAAGTGCAATGACCATGCAGTCATTACTTTTGTTGTAAGCAAAACTGACACGCTAGGTACCATTCTGAAACAATCGTCATTTTGACACAACTCATCGTACAACCTACTTAATCGAGGTACCAACATCAGATGTGAAAAAGAGCTGAGACAGATCAAGGCTGACACTGTGCACACCATGGTTCTGTTAGTGTGTCACACACATTACTCTCTTACTAAACGCGAAATACCTGGATTGATCGATAATACATTGCCAAATAAAAATTTAAAAACAAATGTTATGGATGTATTCTCAATTAAATATCAAATGGCAAACAGGCAAGGCCAGCTTCTTCTATGTTGACCAGGGTTGAAGTTAAACAGACAACAGGACAAGGCACGCACTAGCACAGATATTTATCTTCACGTGTATACACTCTGAGGCACTGTAATGCATGTGGCTGTGAATATGACCAGCGCAAGCCGTCGATGCAGTGTTGTTCTAATGCTGGGCCACCATCGTCAATGGGACATCGGTTTAGCGTGTGCAGACCTCATTTACGTTTAGTCCTGGTGATGATAGACTGCTATACACTGCCTTATTTCCCAAATCAATAACTTTGCAAGTCTAGGAGCTAAAATTTTCTAATTTATATCATTATTTTCAGTATCGAATAAGTTTTCTGGTGACAAGGGTGCACTAGATGTTAACTGCACCACTTATAAATAAATAAATATATACAGTAGAATCATTAATATAACAGGGATTCGACCACATATAACCTGTTACTCAATTAATTAATTGAACAAGGGGAGTCAACTGTATCACAGCAAAATGCATGTAAACATCACCTTTCATGGCCTCCCAGACATTTAACAAACATTTATTCATACCGAAAATTACACCCACTTCATCCATAGTTATTACTCTTTCTAAACTGGATCTGCTGCCTCGAGTATATCCGTAATTCTAGTACAAATTCAGGTTTTGAGCAACACCATATTCATCTCAAAAAAACTGGTCACATGATCTCGTTTTGTGATGTGAGTGTACCAGACACAGTCGGGAGGTCAATAAAGATGATTTTGAGATGAATATGGTGTTGCTCAAAACCTGAATTTGTACAAGAATTACGGATATACTCGGGGCAGCAGATCCAGTTTAGAAAGAGTAATATATATATCAAACAGTTCATTATTGAAACACTCAGCATTAAAGGCTGACTTCAGTAGTGAAAGGGTTAAGAAGATAGGAAATAAAAAAGATGATTTAGAGCTTAAAGAATCAAATTACCGTTTTTTATCTTCTTCGAGTCTGCGCTTTTCGGCATCTAACTGTCGTCTGTCGCTTATCAATTTCAATTCTAGTTCTTTTCTTGTTTCTTCTTCCTCTTCTTGAGCTACCTGGTTTGCATTGGTTTTCAACGCAGCATCTAGTTGTGTCCGCATGGCAGCCACGCGCTCCTGCTCTTCCTAAAAATATTCCAAAATGCCAAATACCAGTATATACAATAGAATAGAAAAATAATCTTCTTTAGTGCCTAGATTAACGTGCTTTGCCCAGGGACACAACATCAAAACAATGTGCCAATATTAAAAGGGAAGAAACATGTAATTTTTCTGAAAATCCTGCAAAGCTGCAGGGTATAACCATTGCGCAAATCGGATGATCCCTCTCAATCTGAAGTCTACAGACAAAGTATAAAGACGATCCCGGCACTGTAAGGGTTAAAGAATACATGGACACAAACCACAAAAATATATCAGGAATTCTGATCACATTAACTATTAAAGCGCTGAATTAATTTGTAAAAAACATCGCAACCAAAGGGTTATTTTCAATTTGAAATCATCATAACTGTCTTAGTTAGCTCTTTCCGATTCATTTGAATACCTATGTTATGGGTCTACAGCCATTAGAAATATTTTTACTCTTATAGCGCGGGGATAGCCTTTAGTCGTCAGAGACTGACGCCTTTAGTCGTCAGAGACTGACGTCTACAGACGTCAGATTCTGACGACTAAAGTCGATCCCCGCACTGTAAGGGTTAAACATAATGTGCGTGTTAAGAAAACCTAATTACATCGATGTTTTCCATTAAAAGTGAAATAAACAGCGGGATATTACAAACTTTTAAACGTAATTTTTCATTTTGCCATATTTCTCGTTCTTTCTCCAGCTTGTTGCGTTCCACTTCCAGATGATGGCGCTCTGCTTCAAGCTGTTCTTTCTCAGCTGTTAAAGCCGCCCTTTGTTCTTGAAGAATTTGCTCATATGTATAAATCTATAAAAATAAAAAATATATAAGGATAGTATTAATATGGGAACAGTAAATCCACAAAAACTTCTGACAGTATATTTACCAAAAATCATAATAAACACCAACATGCTAATTGATTGCATTAGTTCAAGTGCCACACTATTAAAAATAGATGAGCAAATGTAAACAAGAGCACACTCGACAATAGCCCGCCACCATTATTGAAATTGAAGTTATTATTGTGGCCACAAGGTCGAATTATTGACGTAAAATGCGAAAAATCACAATAAATAAACCATTATGATTTTTTTTCAGTCATTATTGAACTTGTCCAAGAACTGCTTATTAGTAGCATGCATAACAAATTTGAAGATGATACATTAAAAAAAATTTCAAGTTATTGTGCCAACAAGGTCAAATTATTGACATAAAAGGTGAAAAATCGCATAAGTCGGCCATTTTTAATTTTTTTTCAGCCATTAGTGAAATTGTCCGAGAACTGGTCCTTAGGAACATGCATAACAAATTTGGGAAGGATACATGACAAATTTTTCAAGTGCCCACAAGTAAATGTTAACACCGACGACGCCGAACTTCAATTGCAATAGCCCACCTTTTTGAATTAAAATTAAAAGGCAGGCTAAAAATGGGTCATTGTAAAGTTTTCACAAAAAACTACAATTAGATCACCAAGGCTTATTGTGTCTATTCTGCTGTCACAGGCCAAAAAGCAGTAACTGCTTACTGGTACTTTACCAGTTCTTAAGCTTTTGACAGCAGTATTGGTGTACTATAAAGCAAGATCTGCTTCTCAGATAGTCAGTGGATAAAGTCAATGAATTCCAAAATAAGTACCATAAGACATATACAAAATCTGTATTTCATTAACCTTTTACCTTCTAGCCACACATAAATGAGCACAAAAATATTTCACATTAATACAATGTACTAATTTTACACCAGATTTTACGTTCCAAAAAATCAGAATCCAGCCAGTACAAACGCCATTTGTACCATCAGTACTTCTCTTGAGACTTGCTCACTTTAACCCTTACAGTGTGTAGATCGACTTTAGTCGTCAGAATCTGACTGTAGATCGACTTTAGTCGTCAGAATCTCTGATGATTAAAGTCGATTCCCACACTGTAAGAGAAAAAACATTTCTAATAACCGTAGACCCATAACATAGGTATTCAAATGAATCAGAAAGAGCTAAATAAGACATTTATGATAATATCAAATTTAGGTAAACACTTTGGTCTCCAAGGTTTTTCATAAAAAAAATTCAGCGCTTCAAGGGTTAGCTATGGCTATGTTGCAGCCAGAGCTGAGCTTAGCAGATAGCAAAAGAAGTATACCCGATAAACACAAAACATTTGTATAACATTTATACAATGCTGGACCAATGTCAAAGACATTGGACCGACGTTGTATAAATAATATACATCATAAATGTAATACAAATGTTTTGTGCTTACTGGGTACTGCCGGGAAAGGCAAACGCCATCACTACAATATTTGTGCAAATTGGGTTTTCACTACCAAACTACTTCCCAATGAATATCTTTCTATCCTGAAAATTTAGTATTGATATATCTTTGTATTGAATGAATCAACCTTGAAAAATGCTGTAACTACCAAAATCTAAGGCAAAAAGCTGTAACTGACAACCATAACCAGACAAATCATTATAAGTCACATGATGTAGATACAGCAGTTTTCCTGGAAATTTTTTGCAATTAGGTTAGTTTGGTTGAAAATATTTTTATATTTGTATATCTAGGCGACACAGGATTGAGAATTTAGATATATAGCGCATATATTTCACAGAAAATTTATAATTTGCCTGGATTATTAGCTCCCTAAAAATAACCAGGCAAAACACCGTAACGGCTATGAGTTTCCAGGGCAAATGCTGTAACTACAATAATTACAAATGCAAAAATAGTAACAAAAATATTTTGTTTTTTTATAAATGGCTGTTTGATTTAATAAAAATAGGCCTACTGTTCGACTTAAGGGTGATTTTACTTTTTATTTGCAATAAATAAAACTTACTACAAATGAACCAGCTGAAAAATTCTCAACCATCAATATAAAACCTTAATTCGTGCGAGATTAATGAGAAAATTCTTAAATCTCAGTTTGACAGTACAATATTTAAATTGGCCGTAGACCCGTAACACAGGTATTCAAATGAAGCAAAAAGAGCTAACTAAGACATTTATGATGATTTTAAATAGAAAATAACACTTAGTCTCTTGGTTTGCAGAAAAATATTACAGCATCTAAGTGTTGAGAAATTCCATGGGTAGGTAGAGAGTTAATCACAACAATAAAATAAATATCTGTCCAGCACAATTTAACACATTTTAGTGGAAAATGTACTCCCATAGCTGAATTCACCATACCTTTTTGCGTTGTTCTTTATCAGCCTTCGCTGTATCATTCTTCTGATTTCTGTGTGTAGTGTGCTTGACTTCCCACTCTTTAGGCAAAATATAGTCAGCCTACAAAACATACACTCAGTTCAGTAACCCTTAGAGTGCGGGGATCAACTGTAGTAGTCAGAAGCGTCAGAATCTGACGTCTGTAGACGTCTAAATTCAATCTTCGCACCGTAAGAGTAAAAATATTTATAATCGCCGCAGACCCATAACATAGGTATTCAAATGAAATGGAGAGAGCTAACAAAGACATTTATGGTGATTTCAAATTCAAAAGAAACCATTGGTCTCCAAGGTTTGTATCTAAGTTATAGAATTTTAATTTTAACCCACTTGGAAGTTGGTGTCTTGCTACTGCAACCCATTACTTCAAGTGGATGAAATTACTCTCATTTGTTTAATTTGAGACGATGTTTAAAACACTCATTTCATGATTGCTTGGCCAACAAAACAAACTACCGGGGTACTGTATTTATTTTAATAAACCTCCCGGGCGTTAATTAGCATACCCTCTATGTTTACAGGGGCAATTGGCGCTTCCTACAGTAGTTTTTTAATGATCACATAGTGTACATGATTGTGCATATTATTTTCAAATCAGAGGGGTGGGCGTTTATTGGATTATAGGCATTTACTAGAATGAATACGACACAAATGATTATAGTTGTGCTTAGTGCTTAACCCTTAAAGCGCTGAATATTTTTTAATTAAACCATGGAGATTAAAGGGTGTCATTCAATTAGAAATCATCATAAATGTCTTAGTTAGCTTTTTCTGATTCATTTGAATGCCTATGTTATGGGTCTACGGCCATTAGAAATATTTTAAATCTTACAGTGTTGGGATAGACTTTATACATCAGAATCTGACTTCTACAGTCGTCAGATTCTGACGACTAAAGTTGATCCCTGCGCTGTAAAGGTTAATGGGTTAACCCTCATACTTCTGGAACAGTATATAGACATATATATGTTTTCAAGCAAGCTTCAAATCAAATAACCTGTCAGTGAAATTGATAAAATATTTTTATAGTAGATGCTTACATAATAAAAGTCTTCTGATATGTCCATTTTTCATAGATAGATATAATTCTGGTAATTTGTGAAAATTGTGTCTAGATACAAATTAATTAAAAATAATGTGATATTGTTTAATTAATCTTTAACTTTAATTTTTTTGACTTGAATTGTTCTTGTTTATATTTATCAAAAAAATTAAAAAAATGTAAGGGAAATAACATTAAATACAATATTACTAAAAAGGAATTTTTTTTTTTAATAAATACCTGAGATTCACTGAAGTTGGTGAGAACATTGCGTAAATTCAATGCATCACCATCAAAATCAAAAAGAGAATCTGCTTGATTGGGGAGATGATCAGAGTCCCACGGCCGAGCATTAAACTGAAAATAAACACAAGATAATCTTATCAGGGAATAGCAAGTCCAAGTAAATCAATATGTCTTCCTTACAATGAAATAAATGCTACTGAAATTTAATTAAAAAATTGGGTAAGATATTTACCGTATCCCAGACTCCCAGTGCATTAACATGCATGCACTTATATTTAAAGATGCACTTCATTTTCGAAAATTAGTGCATCCACTTCTATCAAACATAAAAATAAATTATTTGACTTATTTCAATCAAAAAATAAACTAAACTAACGTTAGTAATAACAGACTTTGATGTTAAGCTAAAAGATGTTATATATCACACCTCACTTGTCCACTTTTTTCAGCTATGACGCCCATGCACTATCGCTTTAAAGGCTTGAACTGCCTGCGCATATCTATATTATGGACAATTCTCTCTTATTATCTAATCGTTATTAAATGAAAACAATAATGTAGTTTGTGTTTACGATCAGCATCATAAATAATTTAATTATTATGGACATATACTAGTAAGGGTTTATACACCTCGATACACATCAATATCATTCTCACCTGCAGTACATGTCTGAGTTATACACAGTGGTGCGCGTAGTAAATTTCGAATATAAGTGCATGCACGTAGTATTCAAATATAAGTGCATGCACTTATAAATGAACAAGACAATTGTTGGAGCCATGCCTAAAACAGTTGATTTTTATTTATAAGTGCATAAACGTTTATGCTCGGGGATACAGTAGTTTATCATGTTAATCAGATAATTCAACTTGGGAGATGCCTATTTTTTGCTACATGTATATGAAGCTGTGAATCCTGTTAGCAAACCCACTTTAAAATGAATGAAAAATAGTGACGATCAATTCAGCAGAATCACATTTCTCTCAGACAAATGTAGACATATCACCTGCTTGTTATATCCTGGTAATATCTTTGATCTTCCTGTGGGTTGTGATGAGCTCCAGGAGCCAAACGTGGTGAACAGCAAGGCTCCAGCCAATAACAACAGCACCAGAACGACAAGCCGACTTCTCCCCATCATCCGCGACACAGCAGCCGCCAGGGCAAAAAGCCCGTGAAGCCTAGGTGATACAAGACAAGCATGTCATGGCACAGAAAATGTGGGAAATGTGGTCCAATATTAAAACATCATCATGCACCAGGTATTTTATTCCTGCAATAACAATAAGTATGGGGCCCAGTGTTCAGAGGCCCAGAGCAGTTATATTATCCACTCTGTCCTTAGTCATTGACCAGACGTATCACGTAGACATCTCAAGGTAAAATCTGGGTAAAGACAATTTTTTATATAAATTGCATCAGACTTGTACTCACATGGCCACATACATATGTATCATTATCTCACCATAGTTACACTACATTTCAAATTAATTAGTCATAAATGGTCCATAAAATTATTACAATGTAATACATTTGATGTCTAGCACAACATATTATTTTTGGGTACAGAAACATATTTTCTAATCGTTGCAAAATTGTGTGAAGTGTCGTCTTTTGTGTTCTGTACCTTGGCATCACTTTATCATGTCATTATGAATTTGGAATAAACATATTTTAAAATATAGCCATTGATTCAAACAGTGTGTCCTGGTTTCCCCCCCCCCCCCCACCTCAAATAGAAGATAAACTGTTTTGAATTTTAAATAATATAATTCATTGAGAATGTAAAGTTCTTCAAACATAAAACTATTAAAATAAACTACTGGGATGTACGCTCAATTCCTCACCTTAGTAAACTATTTCCATTTTGATTTATACTTAACGTTAAAAACACTAAATTATTCTGTATAAACTGGTCATGGAGACCTAAGGGTTTTTTTTCAATTCGAAATCATCATACATGTCTTAGTTAGCTGTTTCCAATTCATTTGAATACCAATGTTATGGGTCTACGGCCATTATAAATATGTTTACCCTTACAGTGCGAGGATGGACCTTAGTCGTTAATCTGTCGTAGTAAACGTCAGATTCTGACGACTAAAATCAATCCCTGTAAGGGTTAAATACATTATATAACAAGAGCACACTCGATAATAGCCCGCCGCCGAATTATGATAAAAAAAATAAAGACGAATGTCATCACGTAAATAACAACCCAAGATATAAATGGTATGTTAAATAAGATAGATACATGTATAATATGATATACTATATAATACTTGCATAGACTACAAGGTCAAATTATTGACGTAAAATGAGAAAAATCGCAATAAATCGGCCATTTTGAATTTTTTTTCAGCCATTATTGAACTTGTCCAAGAACTACTTATTAGTAACATGCATAACAAATTTGAAGAGGATATGTGAAAAACTTTTCAAGTTATCGCGCCCACAAGGTCAAATTATTGACGTAAAATGAGAAAAATCACAATAAATCGGCCATTTTTTTTTTTCTTTCAGCCATTATTGAACTTGTCCAAGAACTACTTATAAGTAACATACATAACAAATTTGAAGAGAATATGTGAAAAACTTTTCAAGTTATCGCGCCCACAGGGTCAAATTATTGACGGAAAGTGAGAAAAATCGCAATAAATCGGCCATTTTTTTTTTTTTTCGGCCATTATTGAATTTCTCCAAGAACTACTTATTAGTAATATGCATAATCAATTTGAAGAGGATATGTGAACAACTTTTCAAGTTTTCGCGCCCACAAGGTCAAATTATTGACGTAAAATGTGAAAAATCGCAATAAATAGGCCATTTTTTTTTTTTTTCGGCCATTATTGAACTTGTCCGAGAACTACTTATTAGTAACATGCATAACCAATTTGAAGAGGATATGTGAAAAACTTTTCAACTTATCGCGCCCACAAGGTCAAATTATTGACGTAAAATGTGAAAAATCGCAATAAATCGGCCATTTTTTTTTTTTTTTCGGCCATTATTGAACTTGTCCGAGAACTGGTCATTAGTAACATGCATAACAAATTTGAAAAGGATATGTGAAAAACTTTTCAACTTATCGCGCCCACAAGGTCAAATTATTGACGTAAAATGTGAAAAATCGCAATAAATCGGCCATTTTTTTTTTTTTTTTTGCCATTATTGAACTTGTCCGAGAACTGGTCATTAGTAACATGCATAACAAATTTGAAAAGGATATGTGAAAAACTTTTCAAGTTATCGCGCCCACAAGGTCAAATTATTGACGTAAAATGTGAAAAATCGCATGAACTTGTCCGAGAACTGGTCATTAGTAACATGCATAACAAATTTGAAAAAGATACGTGAAAAACTTTTCAAGTTATCGCGCCCACAAGGTCAAATTATTGACGTAAAAGGTGAAAAATCGCAATAAGTCGGCCATTTTGAATTTTTTTTCAGCCATTATTGAACTTGTCCGAGAAGTGGTCATTAGTAACATGCAAAACAAATTTGGGAAGGAAACATGAAAAACTTTTCAAGTTATCGCGCCCACAAGTAAATGTTAACGCCGACGCCGACGCCGACGACGCCGAACTTCAATTGCAATAGCCCACCTTTTTTAATTAAAATTAAAAGGCGGGCTAAAAATGAGTAATTTTGATTCACTGTGAGGTGGGAATCACAGCTATCCAAAATATATGATGACATTTTCAGATAGTTAACCCTTATGCTGACGGGACCATATATATGCGTTTTTAAGCAAATGTCTGACCAAATATACTGAACTCGAATTGCTAAAATATTCTGTGGTAAATGCTCAGTTGATCTAAAAATAAAATTTTAAAGAGATATTTTTCTTCATAAATATAATTATTTTTAGTCATTTGGAGCTGGAAATTGAGTTAGCAATTCCAGCTTCAAATGAATGAAAAATATTCCGAAACAATTTGCCAGTAAAAATGTTGAAAGCTTACACAAATCACACTTTATAAAAAAATAGTTCACATCCTTTAATATCAAGGTGAGAATTTGAACCTGTAATTAGATTGAAAGCATCAAATATACAATGTCCAATATATATGTATATATTTATATCTAATGGCTGAGTATAGTACATAAAACTGCTAAACCATGCAGGTTATTAAAACTAGCAAGCACACTGGTAAGTCATGTATATATCAAAATAATAACTGTTAAATATATACAGCTTTCATAAGGAGGTTGCAAAAAATTAGGAGACTATGTAAATATTATCTGAAAAGCATGCAATTTGAAAAAATAAACAAAGCAATTTTAATATCGAAATGATAAATGGAGGGTAGGATGAAATCTTGACTTTTTTAATTGATGTTGACATATATTGTGATGTTAACATATACCCTCTGAAGTCACCAATGAGAGATCACATCATTCTCTCAGTCCTGAGGTGACAAGTGAGGTTTATTGCCTCAATGCTTGATCCACTCTTAGACTCATAGATAATCATTCAACGAAGGAATACAGTATAATTTGAAAGAATATTTAATTGCATTAATAATTTTGAAATAATCATAATAATCTATGCCGATCAACACAGTAAAATATAATACAATACAATAAAAAAAGGAAATAATACAATAGCTGTTATTTTATTTCCAGTCTCAGAGATCAGCAGGAAAAAATCAAACACACTCCCCAAGATATTCACTCAAATTAAAGATCACTGCAATATCAGTGTTAGTATGATAACAAATTGAAAAGTTCAAGTTGAAAACTAGTCATCCCTGTGAAATGTTTTAACCTGAATATCAGTCCCAAGCTTAGACTAACACTGTTGCACTACATGTATTTTTTGCAGCAAATATAAACTAATAAAATTAGTTTATTAGAATGTCACTAACATTTGTAACTGGCAATTGTAATTAACAATTTCCTATCATTCGGCCTGAATTACTTGAAATTGACACTGACGAGGGTGCACAATTGGTATCACACCTTAACTTGTAATTCAGCGCGCCACGATGTAAGTTTGCGAACTTTAACCCTTGTCCTGCTATGCCCGGATATATACAGGGTTAAGGATGTTTTTGATCAATACAAATATCACTTAATTTTGATAAAATAATTTTGAGTAGATGCTTAGTTGATCCAATAATTTAATTTTAGACATGTCTATTTTTCATAAATAGTAATATTTTTCATCATTTGAAGCTGGAATTGCTGTAATATTTTTCGTCATTTGAAGCTGGAAATTGCATTAGCAATTCCAGCTTCAAATGATGAAAAATAAAATTAGAAAACAATTCAGCAGGACAAGGGTTAACACAGAATGCCTAGAGACACTGTTGTACTAACAATTTTACATAAGCTTATTCACACAAAACATGAGTCCCTGTACAGTATGCCTAATATAATATACATAAAAAACTGCTATTATAATGAACATCCAAAGGTACATGTAAGAAAGGCGACAAAATAATATAAACTGACTGGTAAATGTATTATCTGCTAGGGAAAAAATATCTGAAACTAGATAATAAAAGGTGGCTGAGGAGGAATCTACATCTTTTATTTAGTGAAAGCTTCCAATCAGCATTTCAACACATTTTTAACATATACTGCACATGTATACTGAATTATACTACATTTTTCTGGAATAAATAGCAGAAAAAAACTTTTAGGCTACCATGCGAATTTGCAGAGACATGCACATTCCCTAAAAAGGTAACACACAGAATTACCTGTCAGGAAAATACCCCGGTCGTGGGAGAGCTTTTCAGATCTCACAACTACACTGTACAAAGCTGCACAAGATCACTTTTCTGAAAGATTACAAGACTGTACTGTACATGTACACAAGAAATAGGTGGGGCTACATTCACAGCTACAGTTCATCAGTAAAATTCAATTTGCGTTTACAAAGTTTTTTAAATATTCATAAAGTGGAGTACAAAGCATTGTCTCAGTTGTTCTGATTACCCAGCATTAGCATAATAAAAAACTAGTAATTATGAAATACGGGAAGAAAAATATTTACGAGATTTTTGGAATACAATTTTCCAGGTTTGCTCAAATATTGAAATAAAATCAGCATCCACATTTAACTGTTCAGTGCACAATTTTGGACCAGATATACAGTGTGGCAGAAAGACTCTCTTGTAAAAATGAGAGAGCCCTGCCCGACTTGAAAGAGTCCCGAGGGTCACGCACACAGCACAAACTTTTTATATCCTATGTTTTAGCACATTTCATTAATAATTTTTTAAATTAAAAAATTATTTGGCTATTAATAATGGGATCCTATGATTTAAATTGTCTTCGAATTTTCCTCTCTTGCATTATCTGTGCATCAACTAAGTTTGCATTTTCATAATATCTGAGCTCAGGCTCACCTTGTTTTTGATTTTTATCTAGAAAATCCAGTCAGTGTGGTCACAGGCTATACACTGGCGTGAATAATCAGCGTGTCCCAAACCTTTAAAACCACGGCAGGCCATGCGGACTCGCCCCAAAACTGGGCACTGACCCTTCAACCCTTAAACCACCGGTACCGATTATGTTCTTTTTTAACATTTTTTATTAGCACAATGCTTATCAGCTTTTAAACATGTTGAAAATAAAACGTGACATCGATCAGAAATATTTGAAAAAAGGAGACCAACATTTGGTCAAATCTGAATAATTTTCACTCACTTGAAGTTGTGGATCGCGTCAGCGAGACACAACTTCAAGTGGGTGAAAAGTCAAATTAAATAACATGGCGGTTAAAGGGTTAACCCTTACAGCGCTGAAATATTTTTGTATGAACCTTGGGGACCAGCGCCTATCCCCACGCTGCAAGGGTTAATCAAATGCATTCCGCTCTCCCTCAGCTAGCAATCTATTCAACCAGTTTGACTAGACTGACAAGCTTGTCTCTTCATGAATTCATTATAATAATAATAATTAAAGGCCCTATGCATTACACAAAGGACATACATGTACATATATAATAAATTTTAACCCTTAGAACACTGATGTCGACTACAGTAGACATTCTTTCATTTTAAGAGCAATGTATAACTGGTTGTTAAAAATAAAATTGCCTTCCATTCTGAAACACCGATGTATGTTGGGACATAAATTTCACAAATTTACACAAATTTTCAGTCACTTGAAGTTTTGGATCGCGGTACCTAGACACAACTTCAAGTGGCTGAAAATTAAAATTTCTTTGCTCAGTGCTCTAAGGTTACTATGTATGCGTGACTAAAAAACACTTTTATTGTTTACCTCCATTTAGTAAATGATAGTAAACATAATAGCAGGGCAGGCAACATTGCACCACCTGGAGATAGAACCAGGCATTGCCAGAACCTACAATGCAAATATCAGAGGTACCGGTAATCAGCTGGTAATAGTCATATACATTGTATGTACCTGCTAATTTCATACCCGTCATGTACTTGAATCACAAGGCAGCGCCTGAAATTGCTCAAATGCAGGCGATAATTTTTTGGCCTGAAATTCTATAACAAAAGGCCGTCTACCACCATAATCACCCCCCACCCCCTTTTTGTTGAGCAAGGACGGGGGTCTGAGGGCTTCCCACAATGCTATTTGGTGGAATTTGGCAACATTTTTCTCTGTCCAAGCAGAAAATAGGCTGTCCGAGAGACGGCTGGACGGGTCTCTGGCTAAGTCTTTGCCCCGCGTGATAGACATTTTTCAAGGTGCATCTTTCACAGAACTTTCACATTCTGTTTTATAGTAGTGGTAAACCTATCTAGCACAGTTTGCCATTTATATAACAAATATTGAAGCCAATGATGGTCGCAAGTCGGCCATTTTTGAATTAGATCAAGTTGACATTTTTTAGAGCACATTTTTTTATAGTAATGGTCTAGCTTTCTGGCACAGTTTTCCCGCTATTACCCATATTAATTTTAATAATGGCCTCAAGTAGGCCATTTTGAATTTGATTGAGTCAACATTTTTCAGGGCATATCCCCCCCCCCCCCCTGAAACGGCACATTTGTTTCATAGTAATGGTCTAGCTATCTAGTGCAGTTTACCAGATTCAGATTAAAGTTAATTATCCCCAATAGTTGGCCATTTTGAATTTGATCGAGTCAACATTTTTTAGAGCATATATTTCTCCCTAAAACCACATATTTTGTGGTTTTCCAGATAATACCGACACTATGTTGATTTATGTATTAGGAGTATAAAAATAGTGAAAACAAGAGTTTTCTTATTTTAGCAAATCATGATGGCAGGACTTTTAGTGTGAAATTGATTCTGTGTTGAAAATGGCTGACCAATGGCTTGAAAACATTACCCACTGATTTCCATGCCTCTGAAAGTCATGCCGTCACATCCCAGCACCAGTATAGAATAAAAAAAACAAAGCTGATTTCTGGCAGTTATTTAAACGAAACGTGGAGCAGCCCTATGAATTTAATTTAATTTATCAATATCACCTTGCCTGTACGGATCCCATACAATAGGTACATCACAAAAAGTCATTTTGATTGTTTTTGTCATGATTTATGTGAATTTGTGAGACACCGCTATAAAAGCCATATTCTTCTATATCTGTTTTTTTTTGCTCACTATTACTGGTAGAAATGAAGTCATCATTGTAGAATTAAAAGCATTACTTGTTTTGAGTGGCACTTTTATCACCTTTTCTGGGGGTTCCTATCATCAGATCATTAGATTTCTTGCAATTACAAACTAGAGCCTGACGACACTGAAGAGCTTGTGCCGGGCTTCAGGGTCAGTGTTTTAAGGAAAGCTAAAATGCAGCTGTTTCACAATTAAGCAGCAAATATATTAATTAATTTCACATGACTATTCAGATGAAATATAATGAAGCAAACAATATGCAAATTTAATCTAATGGGCTAATAAAATTAACATGTATGAGGCCTATTCTATTAGGTATATGGGTAAGGCCAAAAAGGTGGGTCACATGAGTCCAACTTTACTATGTATGGTATTTCCCTGAATGAATTTGCCGTCACAAGACTGATTACTGTCTTTATACAGAAACACAGTGAGTACATTACACTACACAGTAAAAACGAAGATTAATTGAGTTTTCAACATGTTTTGCCATGTACCCACTGCAGCAGCAGCTAAAATGATGTACGTTTATGAACACCAAAGTGTGACACGATTTGAGTACGTGTTTTACAACAGTTCCAAATGAGTGAATATCGAGTCTGCATGGAGAGTGTCATTAACTAATATTGTGTGGTTATGAAGTCAACTACACTTCCAATTTAAATGTATTTTTGCCATGTTTGGCGTAGTCATCTGTTGTTTCTTGTTCGTTATGTAAATCCTACATCGTTTTTTTTATAAGGTTGTAGAATTATTAATGTTGTACTCACTGACAAGGTGACACACTTGCTGTGATCTATATTGATAACAATGCTATAAAATTTTACAACAATTTTGACACATATGCTATGTTGGCTATTATGGTGGGGAATTTGATATGTACGTTTTTTGACATTGTCAATGTAACGTACATAAATTATTTTTATTCCTTAATTTTCAGTTTGCTGATATCTCCATATTATTGCACCAGACAAAACCTTTCATAAGTTGCTTACATTTGCATGAGGATTTGAAACTCAGTTGCTGCTTTTTTTGTGTTGAAACGTGGTAAAGATGTCAAATAACCTACAATTTTACTTCATAATGCCAGGTTCTGCAAATAATTCCCAAAGATCACACATTCTTTCAATACCGTATTATAGCACACTAGTATATTAACTAGTATGGCTCTTCTTTGCTGAATAACATGATGTTCCTCAAAGTAATGGAAGTAAATTGCATTTTATGGTTAATTGTCAACATAACATACATCCCGGACAGGAATATAGGACACTTTCTAAAATTTGCCCTTAAGAAAATAATATTCCAAAGAAAACTTGGTGCAATAGAACTATGTTTCTACACAAAACAATGGATTATTTTCAAGGTCGTATTTCATGGAGGTTATGAAAGAGTTTTATTGACTTAAATAACATACACAACACATTTAGAGGTATACTTTTGTCTGAAATTATATTTTGAAGCCAAAAATTTGCCACCAAAATCTTCGTGATGTCAGCTATGTAGGTTGTTATTGAACAAGGCACGTGGTAGGACACTTACCTAAAACGTTTTGCAGCACACTAAAAATCTTGACTTTAGTCAATATAACCTACATTCACATAGCCTTAGGATGCATAATTATGGAAAATGGCAAATTATATGTAAAAACATACATTTGAATATAATGTGTGACCTCTGACACTACAAAAAAAGATGTTGATACCCATGATAAACAAATTTATAATTCTTCATCAAATGTCACACAAAGTGGACCACTTTTATGGCCTTACCCATATGCCATTGAAAATCAGTTTTCATCGTGATTTATGTGTAACGTTAGGCCCTAATTTATTCATGTCAATGGCTATTTTTTAGTGGCTAATCGTACGTAATTCTTCAAAATGTATCTCTATGGGCAGCCTCGTTCTCGAAATGACGGGCTCCCATTGACTCCCATTTTAACTTTCCCGTACGAATAGCTACTCCGTTTTAATATTTCCCCGTACAAATAGCTGAGTCCGTTTTAATTATGTTTTATGTGTGAAGGTGACATTTGCATTTTTTTTTTTAACTTAATAGGTGTATCACAACTCACAACACATGACGTCACCTAGCCCATGCACACGCTTATGTGGCCGACATTGTATTAGAGCTGATGAATTGATGTGTCTTTTATATCAGTGTTTATCTGACCATTTAAGCCCAAATCTCAAAATGTGGGTTCACAGTGCAACGAAAAAAGTTATTCTTAACACACACACATGGAGTTAGATATGTTCTCAATTAGACAAATTTAAAGTTATTGGCGTGAAATAAATCATACAGAAAACCACTCAGACCAACACCATGGTAAAAGTAGAGCAAGCTCTACAAAAAATAGCGCCAGTTCTCGCCCTTTTTTTCATATTTGTTGCAACAAATGCTTGAAGTACAGTACTGTGCAAAATAAATATTTGACCACATTCCACTGTTTTTAATGAGCAAGAAAATCCATTGCTAGATCAAAATCTGAGTTAAATTTTAAAAACGTCAAAAAGTTGTGACCTCAATGTTGCTTTTGGAAGCAGCTGAAGAAAACTACGGAAATTAATGATTTTGAGAAATTTAGTTTTTTGGAAGCAGCTGAAGAAAACTACAAAGATGAATGAGTTTGAGAGTTATAGTTTTTAGATACATCAGGACACCCAATGAGTGCCCCGCAATACAATAACAGTAGCAAATATACCACATACATGTATGCACATAACAATCAGAAATTTGGGCATAGCCTCCGGCTCCTCTTTATCTCCATGAGGGGGTCATGGAAAAAGAAAAATGTTGATGGATTTTCATTCTTAAGGCTAAAAAACTTCCATTTTTACCTTTGTTGTGACCCATGAGAAGCATAGGGCCGGCAAACAAAACTTCACCCAGGTTTTACCCTGGGCAAACTAGTGCAGCCTTCCCTGGGTATCTCAATTTTTGAGATTTCCACATTGTTTTGTCCAAACGGCCTTAATCAGTTGATGATGGCATCCAGAACTTCCTCATATGGCAGTTGTGGACATCAATGTCTATAAATTTTAATTTTTCTACAAAAATTGAAAAAAATGGCGGCTTCAGGACTGTCCGTGGAGTTGAAATGACACACGAATGAACAGGTCCAGTGACCAGGGGGTAAAATTATCAGAAGGGGCTACAGCATACCTGTTCCACTTACCTCTTCAAGCATTTGTGGCAACTATTATGAAATTAAAGGCGAGAGCTGGCATAATTTTTCGTAATTGCAATAAATCTAATAATGGGAACCCTCAAAAAAGGTGATAAAAGTGTCATTTAAAACAAATAACTTTGACTTTAAATATGTTTTCCAGCAGCCCTCCATTGTGGAGTATCAGGATGGAGGGGAGAAAGAGGCTGGCAGATCTAGTCGACCAGCTGACTCTTGAATGCTGCCACAGTTTTTGGTTCTATGGCAGCTGCACTGTGACAGCTGCCAGAAGAGAATTCCAATCAGGGATAATCCGATGTCAAAAATAAATTTTTTTTACATTCTAATTAAAGCCGCGGCTACAATTGGAATTTCAACTACCGTAAAATTTCCAATTGTAGCCGCGGCTTTAATTAGAATGTAAAAAATAATTTTCCATTGCCCAATGCCAAAAGTCCACTTGCGGCTTCTATTGGAGAATTTGCGTGAAATATTGAATCACCCACCGCGCGGCTATGAATCTCAATTGCCGGTAGCGATCACCCAACCCTTTATGTCCAATGCTCATATAAAGACATATGTCATATAAATCGATTAGATGCTAAAATTAGTCAGGAAGTTTATTTTACATAGCGCTAATTAAACATGTTTTACATTGCAATTCGTTCAGAGAATCTATTTAAAAGATACGCCATGCATAATTATATAAATAATAATGTATATCATGTCTATAGCACACTGAATGTCAGCATGTGGTATTCAGCATGTTGCGTTGTAGACAGTGCGACGCCGTGTAGACGGTGGTAAACACCGCCATAATCTGATAATTATGTAACAACACAGCCTGTCATTCGGCAACAAAACCCCTCTCCAGACGTGAGCTATCAGTCATGGGAGAGGCGAGCGCGTCGTCACTTGACCATTTGCTGACTGTACAGCTTGCACGAGATGTCGATGCAGAGTCGGCTAAATGTTGACAAATGATGTCTACAGTGCACCAGCAGTTGGTGATGCCCAAATAAGCGTGCGGCCACGCGCCCACCTCCCTCTCCTAATGTTGATGAACTGCGTGGGAAATATCAACTTTAGCCATACACTGTTTGTGTAGGCCGACATGGCTGGTCCACACACGGTGATGCTGGTTTAACATGCTTAACGGTGAAAACCACAAATAACCATTGTAGTGTATATCGGTATATGTAATTGCCTGGTGTATTTTATAAAGGACATTTACTACATATATATATATATATCGACCAAAAAATATTTCAATCTGTTAGACTGAGTAAGTAGGCTTAACATGGCAACTGTGACTAGGCCTATAGCGCTTGTAGGGTTACATTACCTGCGCTATCGTCACATGTGAATATAACACCTTATGTCTGTAAAGGGTTAGAAGCTATCTGGGCTTATATAGCGTGTGTTCTATTAGTGCGGTTAGAGTAGCTAGCGGCCGGCGTCTTGATAAACACCTGGTCATTGTCCTTTTTATAAGATATGAAAATAGTTTTGGTTCTTGACAAATCTCAAAAGTCGCCATGCGGCTTCAATTGAAGGTTTTCAAAGTAGGAAACTTTTTGTAAAAAAATGGTAATTTTTTTAAAGTTTGGGGGGCGGCTTCTATTGTAGATGCGGCTACAATTAGAAATTTTACGGTACCTCATTTAAAATTTTGAACATATATCGAAGTCTAGAATTTTTGCGTCTTGGTTTCAAGTCAGTCCAGCTCAGGTTCTGAATGAGAGATGTCACGCTGGCTGTTTCTCTATAATTTTGGGTGACAAATCTTGCAGCTGCTCTTTGAATTTTTTCTAATTTATCAACGTCTTTTTGTCTAAAGTAGTAAAAGGGTCCCAAACTGCTGAAGAATATTCTAAGGAAGATCTGACCAGGGAGAAATAGGCAGTCTGCCTTAATTTAAGGGGACATGCCTTCACATTTTTAATTCTACAATGATGGCTTCATATCTAGGCCTACCAGTAATAGTAAGCAAAAAGAACAAACAAACAGAAAAAAATATGCCTTTTATTGCAGTGTTTCACAAATTCACATATATCCTGAAAAAAACCCACAAAAAAAACATGTATTAAAATAACTTTTTTACTTTGTGATGTAGTCTAGACTACCTAGGTAGGTACGTCTGAAGCCGTCATTTTGGTGTTTTTTTCGTGTTTTTTCAGGATTTATGTGAATTTGTGATACACTGCAATAAAAGATATATTTTTCTTTGTTTGTTTGTTCTTTTTCCTCACTATTACTGGTAGAAATGAAGCCATCATCTTAGAAATAAAAGAGTTATTTGTTGTGAATGGCACTTTTATCACCTGTTCTGGGGGTTCCCATCATTAGATTTCTTGCAATTACGAAAAATGATGCCAGCTTTGCCTTTAATTTCATGATAGCTGCAACAAATGCTTGAATAGGTAAGTGGAATAGGCATGCTGTGGCAACTTCTGATAATTTTTTTTAAGCAGGTGCCATTTTTAAATTTTTTGTAAAAAAATGCAAAAAATGAAAATAGACTATGTCCACTGCCCTATGAGGAAGTTCTTTAGGATATCATTAAGACCGTTCGGACAGAACAATGTGTGAATCTCAAAGAAATGAGATACCTTGGGAAGGCTGCACTAGTTTACCCAGGGAAAAACCTAGGTGAAGTTTTGTTTGCCTACCCTGCACTTCCTCATGGGGCACACCGAGGGTAAAAATGGAAGTTTCATGGCTATAAGAATGAGAATCCGTCAAAAGTTCTGTTCTTCCTTGACCCCCTCTAGGACTTAAAAAAAAAACGGAGGCCGTTGGCTATGCCCAAATTTCTGATTGCTATGTGCATATATGGTGTATTTGCTACTGTTTCTGTATTGCAGGGCACTCGTTGGGTGCCCTGGTGTATCTAAAAACAAAACTTTCAACAGCGGCAACACCTCAGTAGTTTTTTTTCAGCTGCCTAAAAAAGTTCAAGTGTCTGGGTGATGTTTTGGATTCTATCACCCCCATAACCGTTGGCCACATTAAGGTGCCATCTTTTGGACGTTTTTATAATTTAGCTCAGATTTTGATCTAGCACAGCATTTTTCTTGCTCAGTGAAACTGAAAACTGTGGAATGTGGTCAAATATTACTTTTAGCATGTCGGCAGTTACGAAAAAAGGCTCAGCATAATTTTATTGGACAATTTTAAAATTTATTGAATCTACCTAACCTAGGTAGACTAGGTATGTCCGAAGAAGCTCTATTGTCTCCAGTTATTAAACTTAAAGTCTGTCCGACGGTGGAGAATGGTCCAAAATGAAAGTCAGCTTTTTGGTATCCAGTTCAAAAATACCACATGAAACCTATCAAAAATGATATTTACCTGTTCTATGTTCCATTTGGCATTTAAATTATCCATAAAATTAATGTTATCCAACATATTGCCGCTTTAATCCTCCTTTTTAACTTTTTGCCGACAGCTTTCAACTGTCACAGCTGCCATTTTAAATGTGATACCTTGAACCATGGAAGCGTCACTATGGCAACGATCCTGAACGGATCATTCTAAATTTTTTGGAGGGGTGCTTTTAATTCACCAAGCACTTGCTGACATGACTCTTGTGCGCTTGAGTTTTCCTGTACAAGCTAGGCATCTATAACGTTCTTTATGAGCGCCGAGGCCGATATAGCGCTATAAATATGGACGAAAATAAGCCACAAAAACAACCGACCATTGGGGCTAGTTGCAACTACACTGAACACCCCCGCCGGTTTTCTGAAGTGAGCTCGTCCAAATGGTGAGCGATAAATTGCGTAATTAACCACCGGCGCTTATGGCGTTACAGAGGCGAGATTAAAACGGCTGATTAATAAATTAAGTGGGCGAGTATTGGCAGTTTTTTTTATAAAAATAAATGCCAAATGGGATTTTTAATACACCAATACCATTTTTGTAATTTATAATGCAATATTGAGTAAATAAAGGGAAAAAAACTTACTTTTTTTGGACAATTCCCCACCGTCGGACAGACTTTTAGGGGATTATACTTTTATAGGGCCTATTAAACTTATATACTAATATAGACCCTCTAGGCTATAAAAAATAGATAAATTATATACGCGTCGACTTTGTCATGCTGGCGTGCGTAGCATCACCATCAGTGATGTATGTGAGGGGCGAACGGGTAAGGGGCCGAAGCGGGACGAAACGGCAGGAAGGGGGGAAAACGACTGGCATCGGCCCATCCAGACAGCCCTCACAACAACGCTTCACAGCTTCAGTCTAAAAGTGAAATAAATGATGAGCGATAATACAAAGAAATACAAAAAAGAACATTGCAGTATACGAGCTTGGGGGCCTTAGCCGTATTAGTTTACACTATTTTTGTTGTGGAAAATCTCCACTTTAATGGCAGAAGTTACCATTTATACATCTGCAGGTTATTTCATGGTGATTCGTGGCAAAATATTGGATATCACATCCTTATCAGATAAGCATCCGGGGCGGTACGTGAAAATGAATAAAAAATCTGCAAACTGTAAACAAAGTCAAAATAAACTAGGGACAAGGGCCAACCGTAAGACCAAGGCAAGGCAAATCGAACGGTGTGCAGTCAACTCATCCCCTATACCAACTAATTCCCCGGTATATCAGGGGATGAGTTGGTATAGGTGTTGACGGGCTGGGGATGAGTTGGTTATAGCTGTTGGAGGGCTGGGGACGAGTTGGTTATAGCTGTTGAGGGCTGGGGATGAGCTGGTCATGTGCGTTGCACCTTAGGCTTTGGGGATGAGTTGGTATTAACTTGTCTTTATAATGATATTTGATTATTTTTTATGATGATCACTTAAATGTATAAGTTATGTTTTAAAATCTGACTTGAATAAAATGTAATTTAAGCATATTATGCTTACACCTAACAATATCGCTGTTGTTATAATAACAGAATAATAACAGAAGACAGTGTTTAAAAACGTATATTAGGCTATATATATCATTTGCTGTTGTTATTTTGCCTGTCTATTGTTATAAATAGTTAATAATTCTTGATATATATTTTTATGGTCAACCCTTTAGGTCTTTAGCGCGACTATGATACTTTTTAATATTAGCCGATTATCAAGTCAGCAGTGTTCATATTTCGCCAGTCTATTGCTATAGGCCTACTTGATATATATTTTTATAGTCAACCCTTTAAGTTTTAGTTATCTTACCGTTTGATTCACAGTTATACCTAATTGTACTTCACAGACTGCCCCCGCTATAATAGTAGAGTGTTTTATAAACTGTGATTATGAGAACAATTGCCAGCACTAAATTCCTAAATCCCTTTAACAATGACCCGGCCTACCATCACACCTCCTTTGATTTGTGAACAGCGCTAAAAAAATATCCGCGCTGTTACCAGGTGACGCATATTACACATTCATGCGAACACTCACGGCTTTCACAAGTCAGCGTTTTTAGGGATTATCACTTATAAAAATATTATATATTTCTTAAAGACTATGGTTATTCATAATATCAAACATCCGATATTCTAAGAGATATACTCTAGCTGATAATAACGATTTTATCTGTTTCCCGTAAATGTGATATTGGCGGCTTTCACAATTCAGCGTTTTCAGGGATTATCACTTATTGCTTCCACAAATAAATATACCTTTACTGCTAAATAGTTACCTTTTTCTTTCTGTTGCTCGTAAATATAATTAAATATATCTGTCATTGTCTTAGTTAGTGTTCGTCATCTACATTTGTGAAGGGTAACAACAGCTGAAGCTTAATACTAGCAAGACAAAATTTCTTCTTATTGGGACCAAACTTCAGCGAGAAAAATTCTTGAATAATTTTCCATGCTTACTTCTAGGTCAAGACACAAATCCATCTACATCAGCTAAAAATCTTGGTGTACTTTTCGACAGTAGCCTGAATTTCCGCAAACACATATCCCAAACATGTAGGGCATGCTTCTATCATATCCGTGACCTGCGTCGAATTCGAAAAAGTCTGTCCTCAGATCTTGCCAAGCAAATTGCAGTGGCACTCGTCAGTAGTAAGTTATATTATTGTAACTCACTTTTTCACAATATGCCAGAAAAGGATATCGCTAGATTACAACGCGTTCAAAACTGCCTTGCAAGAGTAGTAACCAAGGCCCCACGATTTAGTCGTTCCGTTCCAATTCTAAAACGATTACATTGGCTTCCTGTCAAGTTTCGCATTCATTTTAAATATGCGCAATAACTTTCCGAGCCCTAAAAGAAAACTAACCTGCATATCTGGCTGATTTACTTGTTCGGCCGAAATGCTTAAAATATCTACGCTCCACTAATTCAAATAGATTTGTTGTATAAAGACTAAGACTGGGTCAACAGCTTTCTCTATATCTGGTCCAGCCTTATGGGACGCCCTGCCTGTGCCAATACGTAATGCCAAAACATTCTTAACATTCCGGAAATTACTTAAATCGCACCTATTTGACCTGGCTTTTCCACCCTAGTCCCTCAGCAGCTCGGCTCCCTGTTGACGAACCTGCTTGGCCTCGATTATGACACATGATCACGCTAAGGATTTGTGCGCCCCTGAGCTCGGTCCGCTGAGGATATAGGCGCTATAGAAGTTTTATTGATTGATTGAACAACTCGACAGAGTGATATGACATATACTGCTTATTTGTTAATTATTATCAGATATATACCGGGTATGTTTATTATATGTTTTATATTATGTATATTTCATGTTTTGTAGCCATGCGACCTGCTATGTTTAATTAAATGTTAATATGTCTACATGTTATAATATGTTTTTTTAAATAAAATATATTGCTTCTAATAATAAATGTGTTTTATTACACTCCCAAAGTATGAGTAATCGCTGACTACACGTATGTCTAACTTTAAAACAGTTCAGATAGCCTACAATATAGTCATGAGTTGGGGATGAGTTGGTAACACTTGGCCGATGTCTGGGGATGAGTTGGTAAGGTATTGACAGCCGGGGGGATGAGTTGGTTATAGCTGTTGGAGGTAGGTCTGTTAGTGTAAGTCTAGGGCTTATCACTAATAGGGGATTAGTGGAACAAGTCCCATCTCACTTCACTTCACTTCAGTCTTCATTCCCGTCGAGACGACGGAACACAAATAACTTGGTTAAATCATTTTACAGTTCATTTTTGTTTATTTAGTCTAGACATTGTAGTAACTTTAGTGCACACATTTCCACGCAGAACGGGACAACCTAGCCAGCGGCTTGGCGCTTCAGTCTAGCGAGACGTCTGCTCGACTCGGCGGCCTGGGAGTAAGTGGCGCGCATCGACTGATGCAGCGCGATTTGAAGGTGAGGCTAGGCGGGCCACCGCCTCTCATCAAAGGTCGGAGACGCCCGAACCAGCCCGAACCGTGAGACGCAGGTTCCCACATTACCCCCGGGTTTAGTGCAAACGTATGAACCAAACTAACTTGTGGAGACTGCATCTCACCAATGTGGGAACCTGTGTCTCACCGTTCGGGCTGGTTCGGGCGTTTCCGACCTTTGACGAAAGGCGGTAGCCCGCCTAGCTCCAATTTCGAATCGCGCCGCATTAGTAGATGCGCGTCACTTACTCCCAGGCCGCCGAGTCCAGCAGACGTCTTGCTAGACTCAAGCGCCGAGCCACTGGCTAGGTTGTCGCGTTCTGCGTGGAAATGTGTGCACTAAAGTTACTACAATGTCTTGACTAAATAAACAAGAATGAACTGAAAAATGAATTAACCAAGTTATTTGTGTTCCGTCGTCTTGACGGGAATGAAGACTGAAGTGAAGCGAGCCGGGACTTGTTCCACTAATCCTCTATTAGTGATAAGCCCTAGACTTACATATATATATATAAAAGCTATAATAAGATGGTATGTAGTAGCTAGCCAGTGTCCTTTTAACATATTTAAATAATAAAACGTATATTATGTTTTCTCTATTTTATAGGTGTCTATGCTTTTCATGTTTTGATAATTATTTATATATAACTTTGTTGTATGGCCATGTATATTGAATTTTTATTTTGGGTGTTGAACGTTTATTGTTTACTTGACTTCCTCTTAAAACATGCAAAACTGGTACAACATCCCTGCCGCCTGCAATTGACATCCTTGTGTACAAAACAATTTTATTCACATTTGCATGTTTCCACTATTATTTTATACATGTGAGTATAAAGCCTTGTAAATAAACAAGCAATAAGTGCACGTATGACCTTTTGCGTGCGATTTATTTGAAATGTGTGTATCTTTCATGTAAAAATGCCGGCTCGCCAAGGGTGTGTTTACAGAGGCGTGACGGCGACACAATTAGCAACAACACTTCAACACTTTAACAATCAAGTCGCGACACTTTTCAAATATGATTTTATTGTGTAACAACACTTACAAATACATTTCTGAATAAAACAAACGTTTTATGATTTTATCATCAATTACGAAGAGTAAATAGATTTTGTAAAGCATATTTAACACAATAGAAACATTTCAAGTAATTCTGCTGAGCATTACGATATTATAATATAGTTATTGAAAAGCTTACAAAAGCAATATCACAGATTATATATTTCTACTAGTGACGGTGGGTGATATGAAAGTCGCTACTATAGAAACTTCTGCACCTATAAACATTTGTTTATTGCAGAAAATGTTGTGTTTCATCCAGACTTTACAATAGATTATATTATTATTGTTTTTAGTTTATATGTCCTTAATTACAGCAATTATTACTTGACTTATGCCCCACTAATATCTCGGATGCTGCAATATGTAAGCTTCATTGTTATTTATGCGATCAGTTGTGGGCAATTCAAACGTATTAGAAAACTAATGATGCACATACATTTGTCTGTCTCACTAAACATTCTAACTTTGATCTTACTTTAATTCCCTCTATTTTACATTAGAAAAGTTAGTATTAATCCTAATTTTTCTAAAGAAAAATAGATGAAGTTAAGCTCAGATTAAAGTTTTGATGCGCAGTAATATACGCCTCTGATACACAAAACAAACCTCTAATCAAGTGCTGTAGTTCAAAAGTTTTCTCATTTATTTGTTTTGCTGTTACACTTGTTAACAAATATGTATAGGATGTAGGCCTACTTCTTGCATACGGCGTACATAGTAATTTTAGAATAAATAAATATGTAACAGCGGTCAGATTCAAACTTACGCAAAAGTTGAATTTTGAAATCGGAGGGTATCACATTTTAAACTGATTTTGTGGAAAAAACCCGCTTAATATAGTTTTGTACGTATTTTTATCTCTTATCTCCTGGTCTTGGACCAATATAATCCTGGCGAGATTAGCAAATATTTTACTGATTTTTTTTTTGGCGATAATCGATTAATAATGCTTATAATCGATCAGACTCAGATGAATTTATTAATTAGGATGTAAATATAAAAAACATACAATTTTTTAGATGTACATAAAGAGAAAACAATTTAAATGTATTACGACCAGGAGACCCGTACTAAGACGCTTTTAGGTCGCTAGCGTACGGGCCACCCATGAAATTAACAAAGAAAACATGTAATTTTTTAATAATAATTAGGCAGAAAAATTATCAAATACAATAAAAACAACAAAACATTTTCAGTACAATATAGTATCAGCATTATAGTAGTCTACAGCCAAAACTTATGCAGACAGAGAACCACAGCTGGTTCGATGCTAGGCCGTTTCAATCAAAGGCCCAGCATCAAAACAACACTGGCGCAATGTCTTGCGGCTGCCAAGAGATTTATTAAGTTAATATTATGTGCTATGCAAAAACCACCCAGCAGACAAGCGACGCCAAACCAACGCTGGTTCAACGTTGGTCCACCTTCTACGACGCTGGACCAACGCCACACCAAAATCGATTCAACGTCTTGCGTCCGCCGGGCACCCACATTTGAAAATACGAACCCGCTCTTCTATTTCTATTATGGACAAAAGAGAAAGCAAATCACAGCAGCTCCTTACTACACAAGTAGGGCCTAAGCAGTTACTGCAATTTTCATTTGCACTGTCCTGTTTTTTTATGACAAGATATGTATAATAACTAAAGACCTACATTTCCGTTAAAAGGGCGAATATACATGTCGCCTCGCTTTGATGAGGACTGATAACAACATATCCCTATTTATTTTAATGTTGCTTACTGATTCTATATTTTGCCCCTTTCAGTATAAGAATTTTACACAAAATATAATAAGATCTTGGGATAGTAGGTTATTTCATTGGATTCAAATAACTCGTTACTCACATGTGACAAATTGTTTCATTCCGGAGAGTGTACATGTGTAGGGCAGCATCTTGGAACGCGACAACGCAAGACCACAGTAAAAACATAATGTCCGATGGATAAATCATTTTAGGTGAAAAGATATTTCGCCCCTCCACAGAATATTTGTTCCATAACATTCTAAAAAGCTGTTTTTCTTCTCTTTTCAAAATAATTGAGATGCCCCTCCAACACCACCCCCACCCCCATTTTTACTAATCTCATAATCGGGTCCATTCGGCTTATGGATTTACACCAAAAAATCAAAACAGGTCTTGGCCATAGTAGGGACTTTCGTTTGCTTCAAATATCTCACAAATCGGTTTAGCAGCTCACACTGTAAAAAAGGCCTCCAGCTTGGAAAATGGCAGCCGAATTGTCCCAGTGACAATAAATCATATTCAGATACATTCCCAAGCTTTACTTATACAGGAAATAATATACCAATAACAAATTCCAAGGTTAAGGCAAGATGCGGCTAAAATAGATCAGAAACAACTTTATATAAAGGTGAGGGACATCAATTGTTATATCAGTACTTTAGTATTACGTAAATAAATAAATTATACTTTACATGTTGAGAACACGACACATCTATCCTTAATAGATGAAAATGTATGTTAGATACTTACATATATACATATATTGATTGGATTTAAAAACATATTTTTAATTAGGGACAACGTTGGGAGACCCTTTGAACATGCTGTGTCGCAATCGCAGGGGTCAACATAGGTCCATTTAGAATTGCACTCATGTGCAACTAAATTATAAACATGCAAAGAAACAAAATTAACATGTAGTCTATGTTTTCGTTCATTTAATTTTAATTTCAAAAATTATAAAACTATCTCAGATCATTTAAGAAACGTGGGGCAAAAAAAACAATGGAAAAATAAAATAATCGAACTTTTGTCCATTTTGATGACGAACACAGACGAACACAGCAGAAAATTTAAATCACATAGCTCAGCGCTAAGAACAGAGGAACATATTGTTTTCCTTTTTTGTAAATGAACATATATTGATCTAGTTTATCTATATTTAGTATATTCCAATATTTTTAAGCTAAAAAAATGGTTCTGAACTTCAATATCCACACTATAATAAAGAAAAGAAAATATAGGCTGCATTAGTACATACCTACAGTAAACAGGTAAATCAAATAAAATGTATGTGACTGTACATAGACGGCAAAATGTAAATTGTGGAAATATAACTAGCTGCATATTGTATATATAGGACATCGCATGCACAAAGACAAGGCCTAATTTATATTGTTGATCATTGGAAATTTAGATCTTTGTCAAGAATTAGAAGCAGAGCCTTATCAGTTCGTTTTGAGTTTTGTTTAAAGAAGTGTTTATCGTGCTTTTCAATGTTTAAATGTTGATTTTTAACTGTGTATATCATATTTGAGCTCTTGCTTGAAGCACCGTATATATATATAACATACTGACTTTGTGAATCGGTAATATTATGTATCACGTTATTCTTAACCCTTACAGCCCGGGAATTGACTTTATACGTCATAGTCTGACGTCTGTAGACGTCAGACTATGACGTCTAAAGTAGATTCCCGAACTGTAAGAGTGAAAATATTTATAATGGCCGTAGTATATGGTAGACCAATAACATATAGGTATTCAAAAGATTCAGAAAAAGCTAACTGGGATATTTATGATAATTTCAAATAACCTTCGGTCTTCGTGGTTTATACAAACATATTTCAGCATTATAAGGGTTCAGGATTATTATCCGTGTGAATCAGTTCATGTTTCCTTAAATCTCTAGAATATCTGAATTGTTGATGACATATTGCACATGCATATGGTTTAATACCAGTGTGAATCCGTCCATGAGCCTCTAAAGTACTTGGCTGAGTGAACCGTTTATGACATGTTCCACATTTATAAGGTTTAACGCCAGTGTGAGTCTGTTCATGTCGCTTTAGACTCCCTGGGCGTGTGAACTTCTGGTGACATATTGCACATTCAAATGGTTTATCACCAGCGTGAATCCTTTTATGCTCATTTAGATGTCCTGAATGAGTGAACATTTTGTGACATATTTCACACTCAAAAGGCTTAGCACTAGTGTGCCTCCATTCATGTCTTTTTAGATCCGATGGCCGCACAAACTGTTTATGACATGTTGTACATTTATAAGGTTTATCACCAGTGTGCATAATTTCATGTTGCTTTAGGCTCCCTGACCATTTGTACTGTTTATGACATGTTCCACATTCAAAAGGCTTAGCGCCAGTGTGGATTCGCTTATGTTTTTTCAGGGACCCTGCATCTATGAATTTGTTATGACATGTGTGACATTCAAAAGGTTTATAACCAGTGTGAATACGTTCATGCACGCTTAGATCTGATAAACGTACAAACTGTTTATGACACGTTCCACATTCATAAGGTTTAACACCACTGTGAATCACTTCATGTTGCGTCAGACGCCATGACTGTGTGAACTGTTTATGGCACGTTCCACATTGATAAGGCTTAACATCACTGTGGATCAGTTGATGTTCCTTGAGCTGCCATGCCCAGATGAATTGTTTGTCACACGTTCCACATTCATGAGGTTTAACACCAGTATGAACGAGCTCATGTCGATTCAGATCCCCTTGCATGCTAAACTGTTTGGCACACGTTCCACATTTATGAGGTTTAACACCAGCGTGATGGAGTTTATGTCGCTTCAGGTTGTGATTTCTAGTAAAGCTTTTTGGACACAAAACACACTTATAAGGTTTACCAGCGGCAACACCTGTGTCTTCATCTGTATTATAAGAACTTATTGAGGCTGTGCACATTTGAGATTCAAACTTGTCTTTCCTTAAGATCACAGTTTTCATATGCCACAAATCACATTGATTACTTGGCGCATCGAGATAAACAATACCGCTAGTCTTAATACTTTGTGACAGGAAATCATATTTGGCGGCCATTAAGAATGAATGACATGGTTCAATGTGCCCTGTTTTTTCATGTTTCATGATCAATGTTAACTTGTCTATATGTGATAAAATTCAGAAGCTTTATAAATAACCTCTTCAGATTCAGTTCCACATAACTTGCGCACTAAAGATGACCAGAAAATTACACAAATCAGTAAACATTTAGCATGTTGAAAACTGAACTGGGCATTTGCAATTATTTATTCCATTAGCTTCTTAAACTTGATTAGCACAAAAATATTCTTCTATTCAGATGTATTTTTCACACTGAAAAAAATAAACAAAATTAACGTGAATAAATGCTTAGTATATATTATAACTGAAGTAGTCTACACCAATGCAAAAACATGAATAATGACACGCATAATTACCGGGTATTTAAAAGCTTATAAATATAAATGCTCCATATATAGCTGGATTATTAAAAACATGTAGGCCTACTGAAAACGTCGTCATTAGCTTTTTGTCCAGAGTGTTTCGTGTCCCTGCCCATAGTGAAGTCAAATAAATGTTTCTTGTTTCCTGTAACCAACTGGATAAAGTAGAGTCGGTAGGTAGTGTTCCAGAAAAAACCGGATGTATACTTATTTCAAACAGGCCTGTCACCAGACTTAAAAAGGGGTGTCCGCACCACATGGAATGAGCTGTCAAGGGTGGTTCAGAACTTCAAAATTTAACATGTCAAAAAGTATAATTTTGGGTTCGATCGATTTTATAAGAAATCTAGCAACGTAAGACACTGCATGAGATTTCAAGGCCCTAAGTATGCAAGTCAGAATCCCTCACCCCCTCGTGTAGGAGGGACACCGTCACGGTGGTTTGGGCAAATGCAGAGAACAATTGAGTGTTGTCTGTATGCATACCCTGCTATTGTTGATCATCTTAGTGATGCTCAACACCAAAATGTTAAAGCTGAAGAACTGGTGAAACTCTTACTTGACTAAAATGGAAGTGGTGACATCTGTGTTCCTGCTTAATGACGTTCTTGTGCAGCTTGTGAAGCTTTCAACATGGCCGCAATGCAACACTGGTGGATACAATGTACCTGACAACAGAAGATCTAGTCGAGGCATTGGATAAACAAAATGATCGAGAACTGAGCACCTTGATGTAAGGAATTTTGTGATCGGAAACTACATGGATCAAAACCATTATTGCCTTTCTGAAAGGTACAACGATCTGGATTCTCCCATCATCGAAGCGACACACATCGGCAGTCTGAGACAATGGTCATGGACTCAGAATGAAGATGGTGGCAACAATGAGATAACTTTACTTCATGATCCTTTTGCTGCCAACCTCAGCCTGAACAGGTTGACCAGGACCTGTATCGTAAGCTGCTCACCGAATGAAAGGTTCTGCGCTCTTTTATGTAAGCCTACAAAACATAGGCCTATTCTAGAAATACTAACAGTCAATGCTGGGAGGACGTGTCCCATGCCATGCAGGGCATGGATTTAGACACTATAATATTGCTATTCGATCTTCTTGCACTGTGCCCAGCATCTGTCAATAATATCTTGCACTGTGCCCAGTATCTGTCGATAATAAGCGGGGCTTCAGTCAGCTAAAACTCATTAGGACAGACCGCAGACATAGGTTAGGTGCTCCAAGGTTAAACCACACCACGTTGCTTCGGTAGAATGGTGTTGGAGTAAATGGTAGGAATTTGGAAAAACAAAATGTTATATTGGCATTTCAGATTGATGCTGAGGTAATCTGGAAGTGGGATCGTCACGTCGCCATATTGTTTCGGGGTAGAATCCCCCCTACCACATATTACAACGAATTTACAACAAATAAACAACCTATTTCAGCATAATTGATAAATAAACGAAGCACTGTTGTTTTTCGTTTCAATATTACATAAAATAGATTGCAAAGATGAAAAAGTATTTTTGTGGCACATATTTCGTCAATGTGGATTTATACTGAGTAACTGACCACTGTTAGATAGCTCCGTAAGCTTGGTAAGGCATTTTTGTGGTAGACAGAGTTGCCTACGACGAGGACAAGAAATATACTCAGTCTGAATGCCGGAAGGCCCACTATTGTTACATCAATAATATGGTGGCTATGCCCTCAGAGGGTAAACCTCACTTTCTCAAAAGATTCTGGGCCTTCATCAAAAGCAGGAAATGTGACAACAGTGGTGTCTCCCCCCCCCCCCCCTTAAAAGGATGGGATATCTCACTGCGATAGCCAAGTCAAGGCGGACATCCTCAATCAACAATTTTCGTCAGTCTTCAACAACGATGATACATAATCTGTCCCTGACATGGGTCCTTCTCCGCACCCTGATATGGCTGACATCAACATCCACTGTAATTTATCTTTAAAGCCTCCTTAGACTGGGGGACCATTCCAACTGCTTGGAAACATGCACGTATCATGCAATGCAAGTTTTTAAAAAAGGTGAACGTGGAAAGTCCCAGACCACCACATCTTGTCTGACAAACAGCACGGTTTTCGCAAGCACGGTTTTAACGAGCATGCCAGGTGTCTAGATCGATGTCAATTTGCTCGATTTCTCAAAGGCTTTCGACAAAGTTCCCCATGCTAGATTTGCCAAGAAGATGAACCACTACCTTGCCATCCGCACCCAGCAATCTGTATTAGAGGGCAAGCAATCCCCTACAGCACCAGTGACATCAGCTGTCCCCCAGGGCACAATGTTGGGCCCTCTACATGTTCACTGCTACATTAATGACCTTCCTGAATATGTATCGTCAACAACACACCTGTTCGCAAATGATTGTTTGTTGTAGGCCACAGAGTCATCAAAAGTGAGGTCATCGGAATCACCAACAGGAAAAACAAGAAGCTAATAACACTGCGCTATTCCATCCACAAATCTGTACTCCGCGAGGTTAAAGCTGCACAGTAGGGCCTAGTCAACATCGATGATCGTCTGACATGGAACGAACAAGTCAACACCGTGGTGAAAAAGACTCCAGAGCCTTATTCCATGGAATATGCTGCTACAGTGTGGGATCCAGCCTCTGTCCGTAACATCCAAGCTGTATATCAGGTGCAGAGACAAGCTGCTCATTTTGTCACCAGCAGGTAGGCCCTACACCAGGGACGGCAGCCCAACATCCAGGGTTGCTGGGCTTGGATGGCTCACCCTAGCTCACCAACGGGCCTCAGCCCGTGTCCTGATGATACTGCATAGCTAACAATCTTATTGACATACCTGCAACCTACCTCACACCCATTAGGCTACAGCACCAACTGACCCGAAAAACCCCCAGATGAAGTACCATCAACCACACACCCGGGTGACTGCTTACCAGTACCAACAGTGGCAGCAATCTTTTTTCCCAGCATCCATCAAATTGTGGAACTTGGCACCTGCAGACAATGTCTCCAGACCTACGATAGACGCAATGACTGGGTGAGATGTGGACTGGCCCTCTCACTTATACATCAAGTCAAAGGTGTGAGCTGTACAGAGAAGAAGGCCTTGTTAGCGCTAGCATTTTGGGTGGTGATAAATTGACATACACAGATAATGAGATATGGTCTCACCACACAAATTCAGTGATTTTCTTTTTTGATTTCAGAATATAATGTAGCCTATTTTCTATATTAATCGGAAAAAAATATTGCATAAAATTGTTTCTTTCCATTAAGGTCTCACCACACAAATTCATTCGCGCATATAAGTTTAAGAATAAGAAAGATAGTCCCTTTTTAAAAAGTGTGACTCTTTGCAGCAGATCAGATGGTGAATTTTACATTCTGTGATGTTTTGTTGTAGTAAAAGCATCGAAATTAGGAAAGATAAAGATAACAGAAAGTCCTTGCGCTGCTGTAACAAGGCTCTTCTATAAAACGAGGTAATTTTTTCTAGGTCACTCGGGGGGGGGGGCAAGCAGATTCACATACCTTTTTTATTCTGTTTATTGAAAGAGAACAGAAGGATAGTTAACATTATATGTAGGGTTATTTACATTTCCCCATTCTAAGAGTGCTGGGGAGCCTGAGCTTATGGTTCATAATACATGTGGTCTCACCACCCTAAATAAGCTGAAATCACGGCAGGTGTATACTAATGATGGAATCATCACACAAAATATTTTCAATGCGGCTGTCTCAACCTCTGTTAAATTAAAAACAAATACAAAGAAGTTATATTTCTGTGAATATTTAATAAGTACATGATGTCTCCTTCATCTCGGATATCAGATATGACTGTTTCGTGATAATCTGACAGGGATACAGTGGGTTAAAAGGATGTATGTCTGGTCTGTGAAAGTGGGTATGAATTTAAGCGTAATTTGAACTATAGTGACCTTTTTGCACACTAGGGGGCCTAGCTCAAAATCTGTCTGGGTAGCAACCCCTTATCGGAGCTGTTTTTGAAAATGCACAGTCCAGGCTTCATTATGATATGTGGCACTAGATAGGGGGGAGGGCAAAAAGAAGTAAAATCGGCCCGTGGAATTGAGGCATTTTACATGTATTTCAATGGGACTGGCATTTGGGGTGGTGAGACCATGTGGTCGCACCACCCTAAATAAGCCGAAATCATGGCAGGTGTATACTAATGATGGAATCATCACACAAAATATTTTCAATGCGGCTGTTTCAAACTCTGTTGAATTGTAATCAAATACAAAGAAGTTACATTTCTGTGTATTTTTAATAAGTACACGATGTCTCCTTCATCCCGGATATCAGACATAACTGTTTCGTGATAATCTGACAGGGATACAGTGGGTTTGAAAGATGTGTGTCAGTCTCTGAAAGAGTGTATGAATTTAAGCCTAATTTTAACTATGGTGACCTTTTCGCACACTAGGGGGCCTAGCTCAAAATCTGTCTGGGTAGGCCTAGCCTATAGCAAACCCTTATCGGAGCTGTTTTTGAAAATGCACAGCCCAGGATGATATGCGGCACTAACGTTAGATAGGGGGGAGGGCAAAAAAACGTAATATCGGCCCATGGAATTGAGGCATTTTAAATGTATTTTAATGGGACTGGCATTTGGGGTGGTGAGACCATGTGAGCCTATGTCATGGGACGGGTATTTTGTGTGGTGAGACGTTAAACCATTTGTAAATTAATCAGTGATCCACATATTATCGCTCATTCTGTTTAATGTAAAAACGCCGGTCGCTTTCTTTATTGTATCGTCTATACAGTTTTACTACATACACTAACTAGACCCCCTATGAATAATATATCACATCAGTTTTACCTTTCACAGTTGTATGTGTGTTTAGTTAGATCCGAGGTGTACAGATAGTGTTTGTTTGCTTAGGATAGCTAGCCCCGAGTAGGGCTGCCTGGGCCTTCCGACAAGGATCGAATGGCATGCGATCAAATGTATCTCACAAAACCAATCAGTGCCGATCCAATTTCCACACTTTAAAATTTCAAAAAGGCATTTGATTGGATTGCTAGAGTTATTGCATTATAGTAGTCGCCCAAACTATTGTTTTCCTAAAATACTTTCAACTGTATTTTTTTTTTTTAATTTTCTTTCACTAGTCTAGTCTAGTCGAAAATTGAAGGGGTCGGAACAAAACCAAGGCTAAGGCACTTTTTCAGCAATTATGAGTTTGGGGTACCATAGGACAAAAAAGAACAGTCTGCCATGTGTCTAGCATACCGTAGCATGAAAATAACCAATTTTGCTGACATAAGCGGTCATTTTGTTCAGGACAAAATCAAGGCTAAGTCAACCATTGACTTGACAGCCTTTTTGCATAAACATCAGTGTCAAAATGGCGGAGAGCTACGGTATTTCAGCAAATTTATCCCATACCTTATAACTTAAAATACTGATAAAACGTTTAGTAATTAGTTGCATTTTTTATTATATGGTAGCTAGGTTGAGTCGGGTGACATCATGAATGTGACCATCAGGTTACAGCCATCTGGTAGGGCCTAACTGCCATTTGGTAACAGCCAGCCTGTGACCTGTGTCTGGTGACATACATCTGGTCAAAGTAATCTGGTTACAACTCTCTATTAACAGTCATCTGGTGACAGTCATGTGATGACAGCCATCTGATCACAGTCATCTGGTGACAGCCATCTGGTGACATCCATTTGGTCACAGTCATCTGGTAACAGCGATATTGTGACAGCCATCTGATGACAGCCATCTGATGACAGCCATCTGATGACAGCCATTTGTTGAGAGCCATTTGGTGACAGTCATCTGGTGACAGCCATCTGATGACAGCCGTATTATGACAGCTATCTGGTGACAGCCATCTGTTGACAGCCATTTGGTGACAGACATCTGGTGACAGCCATATGGTGACAGCCATATTGCGACAGCCATATTGCGACAGCCATCTGGTGACAGCCATTTTGTGGCAGTCATCTGGATGATGTTTTTAATGCTTTACAGCACATATACCCAGGTTACTTGAATATCATTATAACTCTTTTTGTGAGACATGAATAAGGAGCCATACTTGCTACTTTATTTTGCTAAGCTTGTCATACTATGCACCCTTCAACCATCTATTGTTTTATTGAGATGTCATTTGACTTGAGTATGTACTGTGACAGCTTCATGAAGCCTTTTTTGTCCATGAAAACCTGTCACGGTTTGTAAAATGCAAAAACGAGGTTAAGTCAAAATAATGACTGCTTAAACACGCAAAAAACACAACATCGCTAAAATTGGCATTCATCATATCACCATGTTATCCTCCAACATAGATTAATTGCCTGTTATAGAAATTGATGTTTTCGCCATTTTGACGTATGGACTTCAAGCTTGGTCACAATAATGTATAGCCATCAGAAACATATGCTATATATTTTATAGCTTATCCGACCAAACAGATTTTGTGGAATCAGGGGTAAAAGGAGGTCCCATTTTTCCCAGTCAAAATACATAATGCGATTTAAAAATCGCCAAATCTCCCAAACTTTTTATCCGATCCTCTCCAAATTTTACATGCCAATCCCCCAACCGATCCTTTTCAAGTTTTATCTACAAACTTTTTAGTGCACCATCTAAGACCACAAAGGTTTTTGGAGATCTAGCAAGATCAGATGTGAAAAAACCGGAAGTTGATTTTTACCTATAGGTAATACATTAGAACTTCGTGACGTAGGCCTAATAACGCAGTGAATAAGCAACATAGATTCAATCTGATTAGTACGTGTTCCCGAAAGCCTGGGGACAAGTTGTAGATAAGCCATTCTTAAGCAAACGTTGTGTCTTTAATTGTTATAGAATTGAGCCCAAATGGCGAATATCGTGATGACGTCATAACGATAAAACTAAAAGAGCAATCTTCAATTTTCTTTGTTTTTTGAGAAGCTTGACTAAAAACACCTGTTAAACGTCTATTACAAAAATTTTATATCTCCAATCGCTACTGGGTTATAGGAGCATATATAACACAGCTTGACGCAATTACGTAATCATGACCATACAATTAAAATACAATAAAATCACTATGATTTCTGAAAAGCCCCGGAGAAACTACTGTTAATGAAGTGTGCTTTTGCATGTACACGGAAAACGATGTACATCTACACAAGCCATTTTAATTTGCAACATGGCACCGAATTGGAATTAGTGTCAAAATATACATTTTTGGGTTTCTAAATTTAATCATTTTATCGAGTCCAGTACAGATTGCTTGCCGCAAATCACTTGACATTGTGAAGATGAATTTCATGAGCATGTGGATATGAGAGTGGGAATTAATGTCTTATCTGGAGCAGCCGGAAGAAGTTTAAGTGTTATAATTGGAAAATGTGCCTTGTTTCGTGATGTAGGATTTCAAACTTATACAAAACTTTACTTTACGAGAGTTGTCAGGGGCGTGCCCACGGGTAGGGTCAGAGGGGTCCTGACCCCCCCCCCCCCATGAGTTGCAACTTTTTAAAATAATCTGAGGATTTACGAGGCCGAGCCCCCGGAACCCCCATATTGTAAACATGTCTTTGGACATGTTTACATCATATGGTCATATTAAGAACCCAAAATAAAATCACCGATTTGTTTATGATTTTAGCCTGGGCCAGTCCCTTTAATATAAAAAAAACAGTGACTGCAAATTTTTATAATTTTTGTGCTGCGCATTCACCAGTTTGGCTAGATATAGAGACGAAATTCCCGCATTTCCTATTTTTGACATGGTTGGCAATAATTAGAAATCAGCAATTTCGTCTCTATATCTAGCCTAACTGGTGAATGCGCAGCACAAAAATCAAAAAAAAAAATGCAGTTCTAGTCTTTGGACATGTTTACATCATATGGTCATATTAAGAACCCAAAATAAAATCACCGATTTGTTTATGATTTTAGCCTGGGCCAGTCCCTTTAATATAAAAAAAACAGTGACCCAAACGTAATTAAAAGAAAGCAAAGTATGTTATTTTTAATAGAACAACATTTCACAAGAAGTTTTAAACTTATTTTCAGACGCCTATAAAAAAATTCGAGAGCTATGAAACTGGGGGATGGTAGTCCTCATAATGTAATTACACGAGGCTCTTAAAAATTGCACCCGGGTCTCAACAGCCTGAATGATCCAAGATGTGTGAAATGTGCACCCGGCTCGCAACAGCCTGGAAGTGACTGAATGATCCAAGACGTTTGAAATGACCAAGTTTTAAACTTATTAAGCAGCCCTCGCCGAGGCGGGCAGCTTACTGTATTCCACACGATCCGCCGCCTCCTCCACCGCCTCCGCAGTTATTTGTTTTCAAGATAGCTACTAATCTATCAACTTCTGCTTCCTCATACTTCACATAGCCATCACATAGGCCTACCACTGGGGAACTGTTTTGGTGATTTTGATCCCCATATCATCAACCCTTTAATTACTATGGCAACTAACGAAGAAAAGCTCGTTAGCGCGTTTTAGGAAAAAGTTTCCATCAGATCCTTTTTTAATTTGGCAAATATGTTCAGCTATGTCAGCCAATGACCTGATTAATTTTTGGGAGTAAACAATTTCAAAATGGCCGTTTAGTGGTCATTTTGAATTTTAATAATTTTGTGATATTTACTTAACCCCCCAAAAATGCAAAATAGCTGGACCATTAATATAAAACAAAATATAATGTCTCACACAAGGATAACCCATGACAAATTTCGCAGTTCTAAAATCCCAAATGGCCGCTAGTCGGGCCATTTAAATTTTTTTTCTCTTTAACTCGGAAATCTTGCATGATAGCTGATCCATGAACTTCTTTTTCCTTATACTTCACATAGCCAGCAGATAAAACCAGGGATTTTTTGTGACATTTTGATTCCCATATTATCAGCCCTTTAATTACTAGGACCACTAACAAGGGAATACTTGTTAGCACATTTCAGGAAAAAGTTTCCAGCAGATTTTCTTTTTATTAGGTAAATATGGACAACTATGTGTCAATGACCTGATTAACTTTTGGGAGCAAACAATTTTAAAATGGCTGCCTAGCGACCATTTTGAATTTGAGTTATTTTGTAATATTTACGCAACTCAAAATCAAAGCAAAATAGCTGGACCATGCATATAGAACAAAATGTAAGGACTCACACAAGGATAACCCATGATAAATTTTGCAGAAACAAAATGGCCGACTGACTGTCATTTTTAATTGTTTTTTCTCATTATCTCGAAAATGTTGCATAATAGCTAAAGCGGTAATATAAAATAAATCTTGAGACCATTTGCTGATCTATATTAAATTTAAAATGGCGACTCGCGATAACGGAGGGCTGCTTTCGTGTTCGTTTCCGAAAAAACTCTTTTATAGTTTATAACGCTGACAAGAAATATGTGGGGTTGTAGTCCAGATGATGTAGAATTTGCTCGGAATTAAATTGGAATTAAAAAAATATTCCTCATAGTGAAATTACCCCGGTGAAATTACGCAGGGCTCATAAAATTTGAACGGGGTACACAACAGCCTGGGACTGACTGCATGATTCAAGACGTGTGAAATGACCAAGTGTTTAACTTATTTGAAATGCCGACAAAAAATCTTAGAGCATTAAAGCTCTGTCGAGTAGTAGTCCAGATCATGTAGAATTTGCTCGAGTTTAATTTGAAATTAAAAATAATATTTTTCATGTTGAAATTACGCGAGGCTCTTAAGAATTGAACCGGGTTCACAACAGCTTGGAAGTGACTGGATGATCCAACCTACTTATAGACGGCGATACAAAAATCCGGGGGCTATGAAAAAACTCAAATGTCCTTTCACATCTTTTCTTGAAATTCCTAAACTATTTTAAGAGTATGTTTCGCCGATATGCTTTATCCCCGATTGGGATGTGGGGCCTGGTTTATTATATATTTTTTTTATTCATGTTGATGAAGTATGGGAGATTGTCTGATATATATGGGGATAATTTACATAAAAACTAAAATATCAATGGGTGTACATGCTGTCTTGTTAGTCTTGTTAGCAAAGTTATTTTGGGGAAGATTCCAATTCCGAGAACAGTGTCAACGTTCTCATTAAGTATAGGTCAATCACTAAGTTTCAGTAGATCTATATTGGGATCACCCGTCCGACATTATTTTTTTTTACTTTTTTCATGAATAGTCTGGGGTCTTATCAAAGTATGTTCTACGGCAGTCTATGTATATTTTCGAAAATCAATTTCTCATTAGTCTTCTCATTTATTACTATTTCTATAACTTCAACTTCCCATATCGTAGATGTTTTTAATGTTAATGATTTATGTTAATAAGATATTTTATTGTATATGTATTAACTTTTTAAACATTACGTCATTAGTTTTACTAGGCCCCAAACAAGCACACTTCCTGTGACAACCTTATTAGAACAAAACAAAACAGGAATCATTTTGTTATATTATATGGACACAGATTTGACTAATCATTTTTGTGCCATCCTTGAAACTCTCTTAAAAATGTTATGTAGCTTTTAGATATATAAAACTAGATTTATTTTGTAGAAAACTTTCAAATTGTGTCAAAATGCTACTATTGTGAATTGTGTAATGGGGCAATAAAGTGCTGTCTTCATTAGTCATAGGGGCTAAATCATATAATTGTTTAAAGCGTCCCAAAAGCACCAAATTTGGACCACTTATAGCCAAGGTCATATAATTTAACCTTTCGCGGGAGCCAAGCTGAACACCTGCTTGGGGAGCCATATTGGACAAATCTAAGATGGCCGTCATTCAAATTAGGGTAATGTCATAACTTGTAAACTAATATACGTAGAGACGCATGTAATACCACTTTTCTATGATTTTCGAATATGTAGAATTGATTGTTGCTGTTTTTAAGCTGATTTGGGAACAATTTAAAGCACGAATATATATATAAATGGTATTTTCGTAAAACTATATCACATTTTCTATATAATTCTTATGTTAGCGATTTAAATGACATTGATTTTCTATTAACAACGACCAATCCATTCCATTTTGTGCCAGAATAAGTCTTTGGGGTTCATGTGTATCAGCCATACTGGACAATTTCTAAATGCTGCAAACCAAAAAAACTTTAAAAAATCATTATTATACAGTGACTGAACACCGTGTGAACAAGTCCAACTGCATATTTGTTATTTACCAGATATATTTTTCAAACCGCCTTATAATATTAGTTTTTTATAGCAAATGGGACAATGATGAATAAATCCTAAAATGTAATCCGTCAAACTCCACTAGAGATCGATAAGATAAGACAAGATACATTTTATTTTGACTTGGCATGGTGCAGTATAACCAAATAGAAATTACCATGGGCTATTCAACCGATCAATATTATTTTAAATATTCAACAATAACAATATCACATATTATGTCGCATGTGAGGTATAGTATTTATCTATTATCCATTTCAAAAATAGGAATTGTATACTTTTTTACCCATTTAAGACATCATAAAAGACTTTCTAGTCACAATTTAAAATACCGTTTATTTAGGTTATATAATTATTTATTTTTGTTATATATCACTTGGTTCATATCACAGGGTTAAGAAATATTTTTTTTCTGTTTAAATATCATTTACATTATATATAATTAAATTGTTCGATTTGCATCTACCTATGAATATAATTAAAACAGTTAGTTAAATTATTAAAAGCCATGAAACTGGTACTCAAAGATTTGCTGGATTTTATTGTTTTTAACAGACAACAAATATCATATTTAAGTCGAATGGTTCCTTTTGCTTGTGTAATATAAAATGTATTGTGTGGTACATAACATTTTTGGATAATTTTTTGACATATTTAAAAAAATAGAGGCGTTTATATGTATCTGCAACCATTATCAGGTTATTATATCATTACTGTTCATGTAATTTATTAATAATATTAGCTGTCCAGTTTACATGTATTAAAAAGGGTTGTGTTTGTTATTATATAATCAGAAGAGAGAATTTTGTATATTGGTAATATATGTATATGTAAATAGATCCCGCGAGGTAAAAATTTATACAAGATTTTGTTCCACTTGATTCCACCTTTTTAAGTTTACAACTTATCATCTTTGATTTTAAAATATTTTTATGGCGCCAGGATAGCTTATGTGTATTGGTGATTGACTCAGAGCCCAGAGGCATATATGCAGTGACCCAAACTGTTCAAATTTTTTAAACAAAAATCCAAAAATGGACGATATGTCAAAGGCCGAAAAAACCTTTAAAAAACCCCATTTCATCCTGGCTGAAAACTGCCTCTTACAAACAAATGAAATAATAAGCTCATAATTTCGACGTCTGACGCAACTCTTTTGCTTCTAGTACGATTTTTAGAATATTTACTGCCTTTGAGCAACTAATATATAAGAAATCGTTTATGAACACTATAGAAAAACATGCTATTAAGTGTGTCTCTACTGTTATTAGTAGGAAAGTTATGCGTGGTCTTGTTATGTAAAGCTGCCATTTTTAATATATCTAATATGGCTGATACACAGGAACTCAAAGGACCGGTTTTGGTACCAAAATCTGATGGTTGGGTCATTACCAATGCCTGAAACAGACAATTGTGTTGCTGATCTGCGTCATTTAGGCCGGTATCAAGTCGCATATATTGACGAAAATAACTTTTACATATATTTTTGTGCTTTAAATAATTCCCAAATCAATTTCAGAACATCATAAATAAATTCTATATATTCGAAAACCATAGAAACGTGGTATTACACGCGTCTCTACGTCATTAGTTTACAAGTTATGACATGACACTAATTTAAATGGCGGCCATCTTTGATTTGTCCAATATGGCGCCCACGGCGGGAGTTCAGTTTGGCACCCGCGAAAAATCAAACGTACACCGCCCTCTCAAAATATGAATCCACCTCGACAATGAAATGGATGTACTGTGCTTCTAATACTTTCGAACACTTGTTTTCAAAAAATGATCACTCATTATAATTTTTTATCATGTGTCCTGTATTGCTGATCTATAACGCAGTAATATTTTGAAATTTTGTGCAAAATTATCAAGACTTGAATCCATACATGTTTAGCCTATGGTGAAAATAAGTTATTAAACACATGTGTTGGGATGATCGAAAAAAACTTCTCTATGATCAAGGCTGCTTGAATAAAAACACTATGAATTACATCAGGGAGTCAGAAGAGTCCTCGGTTGCAGCAAGGGGGCTCTACAATTTTTTTTAGCAAATATACAGACAAACGGGATATATTAAAGATAATCCTGGTAGAGGGGACCCCATGTCACAATTGCTCACAGAGACTCAGCTATCACAAAGTAGCCTCCAAGTAGTCCAGATATGAATCTTATAGAGCCTATCTTGGCTCATGTGATGAAAGAGCTCCGTAGCAAAACACCAACAACTTTACGAGAGCTGTGAATGGGGGTCCACCAGATCTAGAATGAAATACCCAAGGATTCCCTGTAGCGACTATATAACGGAATGACCCGTCGCGTCGATGCCTTAATGAGAACAAGAAGATATTCAACCAAATATTAAATCTTCAGTAAATTATCTTTTTCACAGACAAATTTAAGAATATTTAGGACATTTTTTGACAGTGCAGCAGTGATTTAAAAACAATAATTTAAAGAAATAGTGTTTATTTATAAAGTGGATGATAATATAGTACCAAAAATATTTTATTGCTATTTTTGCTAGTCAATTTTACCTAGGAGGATTGTTTGAGACTTTCACATATTATTTCTACATTTCTACCACGATGCCATCCCCACAGTATTTTCTAAAAAATGATTAAAATATCCTGTTTTTAACTACCATTTTTTGCTGACCTATTTTTTGAAAAAAACTGATCTTTTTCCCAGATTTTCTTGCACAATATTGTTAACGGATACTAGTTACATACTGTTGCCAAATCTCAGGCGAATAGCTTCATAATTCATAGAGTAAATTAAAATTGATCAGAGGCTATTTGCAACTGCAGTATGTATAATGCGGTGGATCCACATTTTTAGAGGGCGGTGTATATGGTCTTTGCCATACATGTACGTGGTCCAAATTAGGTGCTTTTGGGACGATTTGAACAATCCGGGGGTAAATATGGGTTAAGCCACCTGACTACATGGACACTTAAGATGACTAAAACAGAAAGTTTCAACGGCAGATTTCGCCCACACAAAATCGCGAACCATTTCTTCGGATGGTAATAATGATGACTCGGTTGCGATTGAATAGGCCAATAATGAATTTATTAGAATTAACAACATTTCACCCACACTTATTAAATTAATAACTATAGAGAGCATAAGAGTATTTGTAAAAAATATCATTATTATTCTCTGATATATTTTTTTTATTATTGTATTACTTTCTGACATTTTTTTTAGCAGCGCTAATATTCATTTATATTCATAATTTGTAGATACAGGCCTACATGTCTGCTCGCACATTGCAGCCTCTCAGTATGATAAAAAATTGTCTGGTGGCATTGTGATGTGCGTATTGACTTTTTCTCCTTTTTGCTGATTTGATGATGTGTTATTTGAGATCTTGGAGGGCCGTGTCATATCACAATTCTCATTGCTCTGGAACTGACTAAGCGAACACAGCTTTAAATGAGCGAATAAGTACATCTGTTATATTGTTATATATATATCTTAAACATCTCTGCATTTCATATATTCGAATACACAAATAGTTCAATACAACGACATAAGCCTACATACTTATATTCGACCATTGAATGATCAATATTTGAGCGTTTAGAATATAAACTGGCAAAGTGACTGCCCACTTTTAAAAAATCAGTTAAGGTCCTTTTGACTGTTCATCGTCATGGGGTTGTTTTAAAAAATTAACATTCAATAAATACATTTCGTAGCAGCATGTGCGTAGTTGTCCTGTGATTGAAGAGTTAAACATTCCAAAAGGGTTCATGTGATGATGAAACTGACGAAAACCCAACTGTTGCAGTTGCTGCAGCGGAGCCCACATGTTATAGTAATCCTGCTTGGTGGAAGTTCTATTTACCCCCTTAACTGCAACTTCAGGAGTGTGAATTTCAAACATCAGTTGCTTCACGTTGTTCAGCGAGCCATCAGATGTTAAAGCAGGAAACATTATCCATTCATGATAATCGATATCGAACTTTAGAACATCAATAATTGCCTAGAAAACAAATAGTATATCAATAGTTATCATCGAAAAAAAATATCCATTTTAAAGTTTGACTTAAGAAATAATGTTTTACTGAACATGTTGCCTAATAACAATATTAAGAAATTATGTTTTGGTGGGATTTAAGCTTGAAAGTAACAGGTGTTGTTTGCAAATAAAGCTATGATTCGATATTATGTACAGGGGGCCTATTATTATAGGCTACCTAATGCGACATGCAGAACACGTAGAACGTATGCAGCAGAGTGAGTGAATATCGCTTTACGTCGCTTTCTCCACAATCATGGCAATATCGCGACAGAAGGAAACCCGAAGCCTGGACTATGCTCTACTCTTATTTCGAATTACTTCAATGGTTCTTTATAGTGCACAGTACCATAGGCAGCACTATACACTCCAGGCCTTTGAACAGTTTGGATCACTGTATATGCACAACCACGATTACAAATATCCGGCCCGACCGGAATTCGAACTACTGCAATTGGGACCTCCAGGTTACAAGCCCCGATCGATACGAATGAGCCATCGGGCCGGTATAGGCCTACTGTACAGTAGACATTATGCGGAATGCGAATGCGTGATTCCTAACTGTACAAAACTTTTCGATACTGTATATAAAAATATAACGGGCTCTGTCGATAATCTATAATAGCGAATGCTCTCGGATGAAAAAATAGATTTGACGTCATTCAAGATTTCCCACACCTACATGTATTAGTATTCGCAAAACCTAACGGATAAAGAATACATTTCTGAATTATACACAAACGTTTGCTTAACCCTTTAAGGCCTCACGATGCATCAAAGCATCATTTTACATCCCTGAAAACATACTTAATTTTAGTACAACAATGGATTTAAGAACGAAAATTTCCACGAAACTGGTTTACCAATACGTGGTAATTTTCCTAAATTTTTAAACTACATCAAATCATTTTCATCCACTACAAGTCGAGAATTGCGCCAGCAATTCGCGGCTTGTAGTGGATGAAGATGACAATGGTAAATTCAGGCTTGAAAGGGTTAAGTAATACAGAATTGTCCATAGTGATCATCTTACCAAAACACAAATTGATTTAAGTAACTCCTTAGAAATTAACGAAAATCTATATTACAAAAAACGAAATAATCACTACCTCTTCTCTTTTCTCAGTTACAAAATGTAGATATAGCTTGTCCAAGACGTTAGACCAACGTTAAACCAACAATAATTCAATGTCTTGCGTCTGTTGGAGTACTTATGTCATGTACAAATTCGACCTAAAACGACCTACGTTGTACTTGTATTTTGATGGTGCAAACTGTAGCCATATACTCACACTGCTGTGTCCCAGACTTCTTCTCATAGATTTAAAAGTCATCATATCCCACCCTTTGGTAGATGTGGAATCGCTTCCACTCAATCCAATGTTAAAGAAATGCACCAGCTTGGAGCGATTGTGATTATGACCGCCCATGCTGAAGTAAAATAGAAAATAATAACATAAAATGTGTAATTATAGTATGAGATGATCTTCCTTTTCAACCCTCTTCCCGCCATTGTATATAAATTAAATGTTCACCCATTTATAATGTGTGTCGCTGCGATCCATAACTTGAAGAGGAGAAAAATGAATTGAATTGGTTGAGCTGTAATTTATACTGATAAAACACATATCACATGCAACACCCTTTACTTAAAAACGATTAGAACCCTCATTCTAGTGACTCGTGCTCAAAGGGTTAACGGCAGTTGTTTGCCTTGTGTGATAGTTAACGACAGTATCCAACCCTTAAAGTGCTATGCGCGATTATAATTGTTTGCAATTTGTTTTATCAGCCGATCACATCACTGTTAGTGGAAATGAAATGAATGTTTACACAATCATATTTGCAAATATTTGGTTTCAAATGAAACAAAATAATATGAGCAATTTTCCCCCTCTTGAATTTAACAATAGTTAGGGTCGCGGTAGCGAGACACAACAAGTGAATGGAAATTTAAATTCTATGATTTAGCGTTTAAATGGTTAAACCAGTTGGTTGCCTGCCTTGCTTGCTCATTGTTTAATTTGTGTTTCCCGCCAATACACAGATAGGCCTACAAACCACTGGGTGGTGCACAGGCGATTTCCTGACTCCAATAAAACGGTAAATATTAAAAAGGTCCGGAATATATTACCTCGGTTAACCTTATAAAAAGTCCCTGAACCAATATGAAGTTGTTGCTATTTACTAATATACTGTACTCGAATTATACTAATAATCACAGCGAGTCAATTACTGACGGTAATATTAACAAAATGACCGAAGGGGTGTGGTTTGGAAGTACAGTTGTATAAGATACAATGAATTAACGTGTATAGTATCTATTACATTTGAATATCCTAAAATTTCGCCTTACCTAGGGTCAAAGGCATACACGTGACATCCAAACGTCCTGGATATATCATCATCAAAACTCCAGTCATTATTTATCCTGAAACACAATTAACAATTCTTTATGAAATTTACGATATCGTCACAATGAAATGAAAGGGAAGTATCTGCTGAGCTTAAATAGTCAGATACAGCCACCTTATTCCAAGTGTGGGAAATATTTGTGGTCATTGTTTTGTATAGCCAAGATTTAAATATACGATGTTATAATTCCATAGCCGACATGGCCAGGTATACACATGATTACATTCAATTCTATAATGTACACTTTCCTCTCACCCAACAGAATACACTATACACTCGTCTTGTTTCGGTGTGTACGGCTTGGACGTACATACATCCCATCCTCCGTCAAGCTCGTTCCCCATCCTGCGAACTTTTTCACAATATAGATCATTTGTAGTTACGAATCTGTAATACAATGGTAACAACATGATAAAGGCTTGCAGATTGAAAATACAAGGTATCTATGGGTAGAACCTGGGGTAATGATAATGTTCCCAGGACTTAGGATGTCCGCATTCAAATTATTCTTGAACAAATTTCATTATATGATCGAAGCTCATATTGTTGGAAGTGTCCCTGCTAGTCAGCCATCCAGGCAGCATACTGTGCCGAAAAAATGGAGTGGTGGCATACCTTTGTTACAAGCAAACCAACTTCAGAAACGTAATTATTCAAGAACAATACCTGGGTGGCTGGCGATGTTTTACTTGTCTCCTTTAGATAGAAAAACGCAGTTCAAGATGGCCGCTACATGCACTAAATATTATGCTAAAAATGGTATATCTTCACCAATAACTTTGAAAATCGTTAATGCAATATATGGATTCGTATGTTTAGAGGGCCAGGGAATCTGACTTAAAAAAATAAAACACATTTGAAACTTTTCCTATCTACTTTGTGTTTGCTGAGATTGCAACGACGACTCGTCAGTGAGTAACTCACTTAAAAAAGTGTTCCTCTGCCTCCTTCGCTTGCATATTATCTACAAGCTGTTTCAAAGGGTAATGTGGCAGGAATACAATTCCCGGATAGCGTTTGATTATTTCAGCATGGTCTACATCCATCCAATCAGTCTGGAGCGGAAAATTTGGCTCTTTATCTGCACCATTTATTATGCTGAGAATATATTTCACTTTTCCTTCCACTCTATAACATAAAAATTAAGTAATGTTAATTAGCATGATTGAAGTATAATCGAATGAGACATTTGATTGATCGATGACACCACCAATCAGAGGCCTATCCTTTGTGCTGCTAGGCCGGTTCAACCATATTTCAAACAAAGCAAAATTCCATTGAACTTGATAAAGTTTTCTGTGATAGGCCTACTCATCAATTAACTCAATTTGCGATGTCTATTTTCTTAAATAAACATTGTCTCGTCGTTTGAAGATGCAAATATCAATTTCAGCTTTAAATGGATGAAAAATAAAAAAACAAAAGGGCATTGCAAAATATAAATACCGCATACTCAGTAGCCGTCACTATAATAGTGACGGGTAGGCTACTACATTACCAGTCCTGTAGTCTGTATACTCAGTACCCATCACCATGATAATTTATTGTGACGAGTAGGCCTACCAAGTATGCAGACTACAGGTCCCTGTGATATATTGTCTCATAAGCTTAAACAAACATATGCAGAATGGAAGATAAACGAACCAGCGAGTCGATAAACTTGTTTATCAGTGTTTATAAATGGAGCTGGAGTTGAGATCCCAGGGCGAAAACAAGACAATAAATCTACGACGTTGGTCTAACATTGTACAAATGTTATACAAATATTTTGTGTTTACTGGGAAGAGAGCCCAGCAAACACGAGACACCTACCCAATGTTGGACTAATGTTGTCCACCGTCTACGACGCTGGGCCAACATTGGTCCAACATTGGGTAGGTGTCTTGTGCTTGCTGGGAGGGGAATACAATTCCACGATACAGAATATAAATAACTTGTTCACGCTTTACGCATAGTCTGCACGTTTGTAGAAGGATCATTCAGTGTTAGCTGTTAACCCTTAAAGCGCCGAATTTTTTTATGAAAACCATGGAGACCAAATGTGGTTTTTTTCAATTTGGAATCATCATAAATGTCTTAGTTATCTCTTGCTGATTCATTTGAATACCTATGTTATGGGTCTACGACAATTACAGTGCGGGGATCGACTTTAGTCGTCAGAATCTGACGTCTACAGACGTCAGATTCTGACGAATAAAGTCGGTCCCGGCGCTATAAGGGCTAAAGAATCCACATCGAAAAAAATATATATTCATAAGTTGTTTCAACGTGAAGCGTAAAAATAATGGTAAAGATCAGCTTTTTTATTTGACCACGCATTTAATTTCTTTAGATAGGCCTGTATAAATAATGACAATTATTTTAGATGGTAAGGCCACACCGACTTCCAATCGCTGTAATTTTACATTTGGGTGATGAGAAGAGAAATAAGTTTAAAGGTGTTTAAGTTGAGATAACTTTCATAGGTTAGATTGCCTTTGATGGCTTTAAAGGGACTGGCACAGGCTAAAATCATAAAAAATCGGTGATTTTATATTGGCTTATTAAAGGGACTGGCCCAGGCTAAAATCATCAAAAAATCGATGATTTTATTTCGGGTTCTTAATATGACCATATGATGTAAACATGTACATAGACTAGAACTGCAAATTTTTATAATTTTTGTGCTGCGCACTTACCAGTTAGACTAGATATAGAGACGAAATTCCCGCATTTCTTATTTTTGACATGGTTGTCAATAATTACAAATCAGGAATTTCGTCTCTATATCTAGCCTAACTGGTGAATGCGCAGCACAAAAATTATAAAAATTTGCAGTTCTAGTCTATGTACATGCTTACATCATATGGTCATATTAAGAACCCGAAATAAAATTACCGATTTTTTGATGATTTTAGCCTGGGCCAGTCCCTTTAATATGACCATATGATGTAAATATGTCCATAGACTAGAACTGCATTTTTTTAAATTTTTTTGTGCTGCGCATTTACCAGTCGGGCTAGATAGCATATAGAGACGAGATTCCCTTATTTCTTATTTTGGACAACCATGTCCAAAATAAGAAATACGTGAATTTCGTCTCTAGCCAGACCTTTAAGGTGTTTTTAGCCCATGGGGGAGGGGCGGGGGGGGGGGGAGCTATATTGTCTGTTATTGGCCTAGGCCTACTGTGTAATTCTTGAGTCGTCACAGCTTTTGGTAACATAGGGGTGTTTATCTGTATTCACACATGGTGGCACCAGCATTTTATTATGGTTGACCGAACATCCCTGGTCAACGTAACGAGCGCGATACGCTGGACCGCTGTTGGTCTGCCCGACAGAGGGTCAGGTGTGGCGTTTGCAGGCTGATTCATCTTGTCTGTATGTCTGTAGGTATTGTTTATATATGTAGAGAACATGAAACCGATAAAACACCGACTGTTTGTGATGATGACTTTGCGAATAATACTAAAGCTTTAATGTTTTTGATGTTATACACTTTACAATAAAAGCTGAATTACATCTACCTTGCTGTTTATTTGATGATGGATAATACGTATTTCCAAGAAGTATCTTTGATTGCGAGAGGAATCAATGACAAAACAAAATGTTTGTCAATATTTCAGTAGTTAAAAAAAAGAATGTTGATATTCGTTTCATACAATAATCTTACATTAGTCCAGAAATTGAACAACATTATACGAAAGAGTTTAATTACGGTAATACCAACTCAAGAGGAGTCGCCATTGTATTTAGATCAGGTTTAGAGTATCAATTGTCAAAACATTGGAAATACGATTGCTGTAGGATCATAGTGGTAGATACGATGTTAAACGATAACAAATGTTCATTTATAAAAAGTTATGCCTCAAATAAAGAAAATAGTCTAACGCATTTTTATAACTATTTGAAATTTCAATTACAATTCAATTTTAATTACAGTAATGATTCTACATTGTACCATACAGATGGTACTTTAATAGTGATTAAACAATATAAACAAATAGGTATGTGTATTAAGGGTATCTTAGCTGAATGTCACTTAAAAGATATCTGGAGAATACAAAATCAAAATTAGTTATACTTGGAGCACACGAGATAAATCAATTCGAAGTAGATTAGATTATGTGTGTACTTCAGAACACGCTTTCGATTCAATTTATGAATGTTAGTTATTTAAATACAGTAACTTGGTTCATATTTACTAATTTTGTAGTAACAAGTAGTTTATTTCTGATGACCTCTTATAAAGGTAAGACATATATGCCACGAGATAGCTGGCTACAAACATACTTTTTATTGCATGAGGTCTGACTATGTACGTCTATATGTTGTCATAACAATTTAACATAGGCCTCTACAATATGTCATTGAAAATTAGTTTAAATGCATTTTATGAACAGAAATATTTTGTGTATATCATCAGAATTGCTATCATTCATATGTTCCCTTAACACAAAGTGGATGTTTTTTTCAAAATTTACTTCCGACGTATTATCTCTTTTATTTTTTAAAGTTGCTGCAGCTAATTAAGTAAATAGTGGTTTTCATCGGCAATATCTTCACGACAGTAATGGCACAAACACTTATTAAGCGGGATGTTCTCAAAGCATCTACATTTAATCGGTAAACGGTTATTGCGACATCTGAATTTGGATAAAATGTTACTAAAATTAACTGACAATTCAAACCAAATATTTTTTAAATTTAAAATTACTTTTAAAAATATCATAATTTATATATTTTTCGGCTTTCTGATATGCTCCTTTTGTATGAGCTGGTCTTTCAATCCTATTTTTAGTATGTGTCTAGAGTTATTAACAGAACATGAGCAAAGCCAGATTCCAGATGCATTTAAAGGAAATCGTTTTGTTAATATCAAGTTCGATTTGAATTATCCCAGCAGGAAAAAGGCTAAAACGCTACTCACCGCTCCAGGTAATTATCAAGGTCAACTATTTCTATCCTTGACCGCCGCGCTATACCTTGAGAATATCCGGTTTGTATCTTATCATGACGAGGAATTAATTCAGTCAACATGGTCTTCTGTTTCTGTTACAACAAAAATAAGTATATTTTTCCCCAATGAAAAAAAAACAGTTAACTTTAAAACTGTCACATGCCATTTTTTGTTTTATATGTATAATATCATAAAATACTACGGTTGCTATATCCAATATGGAAATTATTCCGATCACTGGTATATTCTGTATGTTATGTATATATTACATAATTATATCGCTATAAATCATTGCCCTGTAGAATTGTGTGTCTCCATTTTTCATTCGTTTGAAACTGAACCATCACTAGGCTTATATAATTATTATACAAAGAAAAAAATAGTTTATCAATTAATATATCAGTATAAATTTGAGGTAAACAATATATCATTCCCTTAGATATGAAAGGGTGTAGCTGCCACTTTGCAAAGTAGCAGGTACACCCTTTTATATCCAATGCGACGATTTAAAATCGTAGTCATTTAAGATACAAACTGTCAGACGTTCTGTGTAGTTTTGATAAGCTTGTACAATTTTTCTCAGTTCTAGCTCAGTCACACTCCTCGCTCTCACTCTGAACGTCTGTAATAATAAATATAAATTGATAGCAGGTCAGAAATCATCACATTTCTGAAAGTATGTAATGTGGAATAATAAAAAAAACCTTGTCTAAAATATACCACAAAATAATCCACCAAAAGAAAACGCGTATCTCTTGTAGAAATGCTGAACATGAATGTATGTTTAAAAATATTATTTGTAGTGCTGCATTACCAATTATTTAATATAGTTGTTTTCTCACCGTGTGTATGTCGTATATGTTGTTCACAGATGTGATGAGGAAAATAGTTATTGCTGCTAGTATTCCCACGATTATAACCTTGTAACATGCTCTGGTGATTATGCCGACCATGATTTACCTGCTAAATATGATGTTGTTACCTGTAGAAATATAATAAACACAAATGATTAGGATGATTGTGGCGCTACACGCAATCAAAATATAAGCTACCAAACAGGCCAACAAACTAGCCAACAATAACAAAAAAAGCGACAACAAACAGCAAACGAACGAACGAACGAACGAACGAACGAACGAACGAACGAACGAACGAACAAACAAACGAACAAACGAACGAACGAACGAACGAACGAACGAACGAACGAACGAACAAACAAACAAACAAACAAACAAACAAACGAACAAACCATTGAATGAACGAACAACCGAACGTCCCTTACTATAGCGTAGATGTGCTGCTAGCGTAAAACAGGTATTTCTAATTAATTTTCTTGGTATAATACAAGACTGAGCTGAAGAGCAACCTGCACAACCTTGAAGATGGTCGTAAAAATACGTAGACAATCACAATTTATCTGCAAACGTTCACCCAGCCACGAAACCGTACAGACGCTTGGGGGGGGGGGGGTGAGGTGTATTCGTTGAACCATGATTAAACCTTGCCGTCACATATAAAGATTTGATATAGAACGCATCAGTTCTCTTATTACTCTTTTTAATTTACAATATCTTGTCTCTGAAAGGTCGAAAATTCCGGATCACTCAATTTTAATTATGCGAGCCGCAATTTCACCTTTTGTAGCATCTAACATAAACCAAAGTAGTAGTACACTTGTAAATAACTCAGTAAGACCACCACGTTATCGTTTTAATAGTAAACCGGATGCCTTTATGAATAACAATTTTTGGAAAGCAGCTATGGCCAATATCATAGATAAAATAGAAACAGCACAGTATAATTAACTAGAAATTGACCGTAGGTACAATGACATGTGTTCTATTATTTGCAAGGAGATGGATAAATACTTACAGATAAAATGTTGTTCAAAAACCCAACGACGAAATTTTAAAATAAGTAAACCTTACTGGAATAACGTCATTGTAAAGTCATTGTCATTGTAAAGTAAGAGTAGAAAAAGAAAATTTATTTCTGAAATGCACTGGTTCATCTGACTCGAAAAGATATTGCCATCATGAATTTAAGTTGGCCCGCCGAAATTTTGATAAAAAATTAAGGTATTCAGAACGATCATTTCTTAAAGAGCAACAAAAAAGTATAGAATAATCTGCCAAATCCGGAGATTTTTGGAAAAAACTACCTGGAAATTCTAAAAAATCTAAAACAATTCCAATGAAAATAAAAAATCCTGATGGCAGTACCTCATATAATATACAAGATGTTTTAAATAAATGGATACATGATTTCTCTGTTATGTATAACTATGACGCCGAGGCGGGTGATGTTTCACAAGAATTGTTAAATCAAAAAGCCATGAAAGAGACTGAAATAATTCAGAATGGATATGAATGTAATACTTTTCTTAACTCAGGTTTGTCATACGATGAATTTAAAAAAGGTATATCGAAATTAAAAAATAACAAAGCAATAGGCTGTGATGGTATACCAAATGAAGTGCTGTGCAATTGTGATGTTACCATCACACTCTTCAGATTTTTCTCAATTGTTTTTGAAAGTGGTATTATACCAGCAGAGTGGAAAAAATGTTTTATATCACCTATCCCAAAGTGCTCAAAAAAAAATCCTTTTTTGCCTTTAAATTACAGAGGTATTAGCCTTTTATCTTGTGTTGGTAAATTATATTCATCTATACTGAGCAATAGAATAGTGTCGTATACTAATAAATGTAATATACTCGTTGATGAACAAAATGGATTCCGTAAAAACAGATCCTGTTCAGACCATATATTTACTTTGTCAAGTGTTATTCAAAATCGATTACATGAAAATAAACCCACATTTGCAGCCTTTCTGGACATGGAGAAAGCTTTCGATCGTGTGAATAGAGATCTTTTACTTTTACGTTTACTAGAATATGGTATTGACGGGAAATTGTACAATTCAATAAAAAAATATGTATGATGATAATAAATTAAGTATTTTATTAAGTGATTTATCCACCGACTGGTTTAATGTAACGTCTGGTGTAAGACAGGGGGATACACTGTCTCCTATATTATTTTCATTATTTATCAATGAACTGGCTGTAGGTGTTAAAAACTTGAATTTAGGAATTGACATAGGTGGAAAGAAACTCAGTATTCTACTTTATGCAGATGATATTGTGCTTATGAGTAAATCAGAGGAAAATTTGCAGAAAATATTAGATTATTGTCATAAATGGTGTAAAAAATGGATGTTGAAGATTAACGAAGATAAATCTAATGTCGTTCATTTCAGGAAAACTAGAAAACCTTGTACTTTATTTCAATTTCGATGTGGTAATTGCTATCTGAAAACTGTTCCTCATTATACATACCTAGGTATCCCGTTTGACGAACATCTTACATTTGTACATTGTATAAAAAAAAGAACATGCGCTGCATCAAGAGCATTTGGTAAGTTGATTTCAACATGTCACTCATTAAAAGATGTAGGATATAACACATATTGTCAATTATATGATTCACTTGTAGAACCGGTGCAAGATTATGCATCAGAAATTTGAGGCTTTAAAAATACAGAAATGTGTAATAAAGTGCATGAAAATGCTATGAGATTTTATTTAGGGGTACATAAATTCACACGTTTGCCTGCTTTGTATGGTGAGATGGGCTGGATTGCTGTCAAATATAGACATTTTTTAGGTACTTTTAGATTCTGGAATAGAATGATGAAATTACCTAATACCAGTATAACCGGACATGTTTTTCAACGAGATATTGATCTATCAATGACAAATAAAAACAATTGGTGCAGTAACTTTAAACAATTGGTAGTACGATTATCCCTTTATGATGAAAGTTTATGGAAAACTAATTGTTATGATTTGAATGAGATAAAGTCAAAATTATTTTAACTGATGGAAACAACTTGGTTGATTGATATGCACAACAAACCCAAATTACGTAGAAATATCACATTTAAAACCACACTAATTGTTTCGAGCCACGTTAAACAATATATTTCAAAACCAAGAAGAAGTTTATTAATTCAATTGATCACAGGCATTTTACCTATTGCTTTAGAAACTGGACGTTATAAAAGAATACGAGATCCTGTAACAAAAACATTTAGAAGTTAACGAGTTGAAGAACGTTTATGTAATATGTGTGACCTTTCTGAGACAGAAGACGAAATTCACTTTTTATTTATATGTTCCCTATATGACACTTTTAGAACAACGCTTTTTCAAATTGTGACTGAAAACAATCACAATTTTTTAGAACTGAATAATGCTGACAAATTTTTATTTTTAGTTATACATTTTTGGAAACCTCTGTCAAAATTTGTGGAGGCTGCATGGAAAGAGAGAAAATCGAAATTATTCCGATTATGAATTACTCGTGTTGTTTTGAGATAGATATCATGCATTTATGACAATAGTGTTTATAATTATTGTAATTATTGTAATTATTAAAATTGACAAATAATCGTTGAAATATGTAAACAGATTTATTAGGTCATCTACACTGAGCTGGTGGTCTTCAGATGGTCCCACCTCAGTGTGGATGATTATGTAAAACTGAGCCGCTTTTCCCGTCAGGCAGGGGTGTTTGGTCGAGGCTGGTTCGGTGGTGGGTCAACGTCGTAGACGTTGGGCCAGCATTGAGTCGTCGTCGACCGGACATCTCGTGCCACACTGTCACCAACACCAGCAGATGCATTTTTGTATTTAGAGTGACTTGTAAGCCATTTTTGGCTGGACATTGTACTATGTATGTCACTGAAATAAATAAAGATATAAGGATATATATAAAAAAAAGTATATAATCCGGGTGGGTGGGTGGCGGGCGGCCGGCCGGGCGGGTGGGTGGGTCGGTGGGGGGTGGATGGATGGATAGGTAGGTAGGCTAAGGTAGGTAGGTATAAAATATTTTGAGCTTATGTACGTTTGCATTTCTATGGAGTTCCGTGCCTTGTTTGGCCAATCTACTTAAAATGTATCAATCAAACATAATTTGACGTGTTTTATGAGAGGATTGGCATTTTCTACTCGATGATTTTCCCAAGCGTCGTGGTGGTTTGTTGGTTATCCACAGTCTGAAAAGAGGAGGATCCTGTAGAAATCTGCTAAAAATATCAGGGCTTAAGACAGCTCCCTGTATGACACCATAGCGGTTTTGAATCGCCTTGCTAATATTGCCATTCCATAACGCGACTGCTAGATTTATGAAACATATATTTGATTATATTCAGGTATTGTCCGTAGACAATACGCTGCTGAAATTTCAGGATAAGTGAATCTTTCTTTAAATAGTCAAAACTTTGGTCAAATCTATATAAAAGGTTTTTTACGTATTTTTTGCGTTTCAAAGGGTTAGTATCCCCTAAAGCACAAAAAAGTTATCGGATTTAATTTTCACTCACTTGAAGTTGACGCGATCCACAACTTCAAGTGGGTGAAAATACAATCCTGCAATACGGTAGCTTCAATTATACATAGGCCTAACTGCTGTACGAATTACCACTCTGCTTTAAGATACACCTATGTTATTTTAATACATGTATGGTGCTTTATTGAGATATGCTCTCACACAAACACACACACACAGAAATGTGACAATTATTTTGTTCTGGTAGATTTTTTTCTTACATATATAGTTGTAATTAAGCTTATATGTGATACACTAACTGGTACACTGACCTTGACGCAGTGAATGAGATTACTAGGTCATATCAGCTGTATTTCCATGCCAGCCGAATTGCTATACATGGCGTTGACACACTGTATCTCGGTTCGATGCTCACGGAGACAGATTAAAGATATACTAGTTACCAAAGCGCAGTAGGCCCCTACAGCCTCCAGCAAACACGAGACCTTTAACCCTTTAAGCCCTCACGATGCATTAAAGCATCATATTACTTCCCTGAAACATAATAACATTCCTACAACTAAGGGTTTTAGAATGAACATTTTCACGAAACTGGCTTACCAATACATTGCAATTTTCTTTAATTTTTCAACCACTTGAAATCATCTTTATCCACTACAAGTCGAGAATTGCGACAGCAATTCGCGGCTTGTAGTGGATGAAGATGACAATGGTAAATTCAGGTTTGAAAGGGTTAACCAATGTTGTTGTAACATTACAACAACTTCGGGTAAATGTCTCTTGTTTGCTGAGAGGGCGCTTACCACGTCACCACGGTAGACACACTGTCTAGATAAAAGTTACATGCCTCATATCAATAATTATTATATAAAGCGTTACATTCAACATTACATCTAGGACACATAGATATATTGTGTGTGGTTGACCCTTAAAGCGCTGGAATATTTTTGCAAGTACTATTGAGACCAAAGGGTTTTTGCAATTTGAAATCATTAAAAATGACTCACTAAGCTTTTACCGCTTCATTTGAATACCTATGTGATGAGTCTACGGCCATTGTTTTTTTTGTACTTTTTCAGGGGGGGGGGGGTTAAATCGTCAGATTTATTTTCCTCTTAACACTACTTAATCGGCCAATAAGCGTGTCATGGCCATAGTAAGATAGGGACGTGACGCAGTGGTTAGAACGTGACGCTTTGCCATTGTTGCTGCCTGTCGTGCGGTTTTAAAGCCCGCTTGGAGCAGGATTTTCAGAGAAATCATTGTTTCGATGTAAATTGGATAAAATGTAAATCTTGGGCTAGCAGAGTTGCTTCCCAAAATGAATTGTATGCAAGTGGCCCAAATATATTCATTGACCACCAAATTAGTTGAAATGATATACATGCATGTATTACATATTGACCACAATGACAACATTCAGCCTGCAGCGCGGGGATCGTCTTTAAAAGTCAGAATCTGACGTCTGTAGACGTCATGCAGATTCAGACGGTCTCCGCACTGAAAGAAATAACTATTTATAATGGTCATAGATCTATAACATAGTTATTCAAATGAACCGAAAGGATCTGACTAAGACTTTTATGATGATTTCAGATTGAAAAAAACATTTAGTCTCTATGGTTTAAACAAAAATAATTCAATGTTGTAAGGGTTAACCCTTTAACCGCCAAATTATTCAATTAGAATTTTCACCCACTTGAAGTTGTGTCTCGCTGACGCGATCCACAACTTAAAGTGAGTGAAAATTAGTCAGATTTGACAAAATGGAGGTCAACTCTTTTCAAATCTTGCTGGTTGATGTCACATTTTATCTTTAACATATTTAAATGTGGTACTAAATGTGCTGATAAAACATGAAAACCCGAATATATTCGGCACTGGCGGTTAAAGGGTTAACGTCAAAGCCAAAATAACTAATCCTGACAGCAGCACACTAGTTGTGAACCTACCTCTTTTATCACACTAGTATTTGAATGTTCGCACAATACAGTCCCACACAAAAATAAAATCATACCGAGAGCCTGTTATGCCAACCTTGAGTACTGAACATGTGCGTGTGACCCATTAGGCCTACACACAGGGAGGGGGGGGGGGGGGGTTATATACCCAAAGCCGGACAGCCTAATACCTTAAAGGCCCGTGCCCATGCAAATGGCATGTCTTTGTTTTAGCTCTGTTATATCTTTTTGAGTGTTAGAATGAGTGAAGGCAACGTTCCGATAGATTACAACTTTGAGAAACATCCGTTGGCAACGTAATCAGGTTTCGAAAAAGACGAATTATGCCAAAATGTCAGTCATTACATTTTTGTCTTTTAGATCCACCCATTATTCAATGACATGTTTTCCGTTTGCCAAGATTGACAGGAAAGGTGTATCAAGTCAACGATTTGATTAATTCCTTCTAAAGATAGTTTTTTTTATAATTTACCATGTTTACTAGCCGTAATCCATGACAAAAAGTTCCTAACTCGTATTAGGATAAGTATGTAAGGTCTCAAATCGTCAAATACGTTGCTATATAACTACAGCATGTACAATGTCATCGGGAAATCGCCGATTAACGGCGCTTTCCCAACGAGCCTCACTTTTCAGAACAGGAAGGTTCAAAACACCTAAATTCGTTCAATTGACATGTTTTACATCTTTGCAGGACATCGTGAACATCGCCAAAATACACAAATTATATTCATAGGATGTTCGTGGCTGGTGTAGTGACAAAAAGGAAGGGATTTTCCTCAGTGTTGCTCCTTTCAAAGGAAAAGCAAAAACAAATCAACATCGGACCCTTCATGTAGACCCTCAGCGGCTCGGTCAAACCATTATAATAAAGAGATGGTTGTCAATAATTGTATGAACATTCCGAAATACACACTTATCGGGTACACATCTCTTTCAAATGGAGGGTGGGGAAAAATAATATAGATTTACGATAATATAAGCCTAAATAACACAAATTTAAACTTGTTAACTTTTTAAGCTCGGGGGCAGTTGGGCATGTCACTTTAATGACCTCAACAACATCTCTTACAAGGAGTATTTTTAATTTTGCAACTATTACAAAAAGTAAAAATAACAAAACACACAACAGATTCATAACTCGCACGCCTGCATGGTTCACCTCTTTAACATTGAAGTTTGTCCATAGATAGATAGATAAAGGTGATATCACCATTTTCATCCAGACGACGAAGCCTGATATATAACCTATCGCTCTCCACCAACGGCTAGCTAATGAGATACATCAGTAATATAGCCGGAGAGTGCTGCTTAAGTATCTACGTATTTTGGCTTTGCACGGCAGAGTGGTTTGGTCACGGTCTGCCTATCCCTGACGATGATAAACACTGGTAATTGTTCTGTACCTCTAAAAGGGCACGGCAGTAAAGTAAATTATGATCTTTATGACAATGATCACTAACTGTCTTGATATAATTTGAAAGTATAATATAATATAGCTCAATGGGCTCCGGTCATGAAAAATAAAAATGAGCGGCGTATAAAAAATGTAGGGTATACATTTAATGATTCGTGTCTGATGGATTTCTAAAATCATTATTTCAGGGTCTCCTCGTATATCCCATATTTCTATGTTTTCTACATAACACATAATATTATTACAAGCCTATAATTAAAACTGTTTTGTAACAAAATAATATAATAGTCAGTTGAAGCATTGTAAAAGTTAAGGATGTAAACACGATAAATGCGGAAGACAACATTAAAACAAAAATGCTGGGTTCCTATAATTGTGTATGCGGATTTACTTTTATTATTAACATAAATCGATTAAAATTAATTCTGGACAATTAAAGGTACGGCCCCACCGAACGCTGCGCCGCGCCGCGCCGCGCTTTAAAAAATATAAACTGTACTGTTTATCCTAGCAGGGGCTACACTGCAAGTTTCGCCGCGCTGCGCAGTGCCGCGAAATGAAAGCTGGGAAAAGTTTATTTTTCACGGCGCCGATTTTTTTCGGCGTTGCTCTGTGGCTAATCACGATAGCCAGAAGAGTCACGTGTGGGGCCACGTTTGCTGAATTTTACTGCGCAGCGTTTGGTAATGTATGTATACACATGATGCAGTGACAATATAGTTTATATCATAGTGGTTGCCATTTTGGTGGCGGTCATCTTGGCTTATTGTCAACCATTTTGCTTTTGTTTAAACAAACAATCGTTTTTGTTGTATAATTATGTCTCTGATGCTGATTTTGGTGTCTAACCATAATTATAAATGGTGCAATTTTTAGATATCTGGCTCACAGGAGGAATGCCCCGCAATACACGAAAACAGGGTGAGGGGCGGACCATTTAATACCGGGAGGGGGGGGGGTATGGTTTTTCTTCCTAATCAAATTATTTTTTTCCTTACAACAGGAAAACATAACTTTTTTTTCTGCCTGAGCAAAAACTAACCATTTTTTTCCTGAGATGTCACAGACAATTTTTTTTTTCAGGACATGTTAAAAGAACCATTCAGCTGCGAAACGGGCATGCGTGGGACGGTCACGTGTAGGCCTGCAGTAGCTGATAGCTACAGGTTGACGGCATTATTGTCAGCAACTAAACTGATTACAAGATACCACTCAAACGGGACATTGACCCAATGCTTTTTTAATGTTATACCAACGTCTGCGATGCTGGCCCAACGTTGAACCAACCTTGGCAGAGTGTACAATGTTTAAGAAAAAGCTGTCCTGTCAATACACATTATTGGGGCAGCTGTTTCGCAATCCCCGCAGTAATAAAGTCACCCAGCTAAGAGTCAGAGCTGTTAACGAGCTTTGAGCTTTGGTGGAATTATTAACTCACATATGTCACTCAAGTATATATGGACTTGCTATGATTTGGAAACTTGCTCTTAATGTGGCAGTGGGTATAAAACGCATATCTTAGTATTTTTTTGATATAGGGCCTAGGCCTACCCACGGGCAATTTTGCATTCTGGGGGACCCAAGTCCTGCAAGCTTTAACAGTTGACTAGACCTTTATTCCCATAAATTAAAAGGCAGGTGTTATTTCCCATGCTCATTCCAGTGTGCCGGTATAATACCTACACGCATTAGACGTTTGACCGAGCGGAGCGACGGAATTTTTGCCTTTTTTTGGCAGTTTCCGACAGATTTGGAAAGATCTGCTGGCTGTCAACAATCTATTTTTTTCTTACACAAAAATGAACAAATAATTTTTTTTCCCACACTCTATAGAGCAAGCTATTTTTTTTGGCCAATTTCGTGAACAAATTATTTTTTTACGAAAAAACCATACCCCCCCCCCTGAAATTAAATGGTCGGCCCCTAAGCACGTACTTTATTTATTTCATAGGCTCTGTGTAATAACGTTAGAGACTGACTTTCACTTTTCCTGTGTCAATCGACACAATCTGATTATCCAGGGTGTCCTAAGTTACTCACCCTTTGTATTCCCATTGTCGTATCTTAACCCTTAAAGCGCTGAAATATTTGAGCATAAACCATGGAAACCAAAGGATCTTTTCAATTTAAAATCATCACAAATGTCTTAGTTAGCTCTTCCGCTTCATTTGAATACCTGTGTTATGGGTCTACGTCGAGCCGTTATAAATGTGTTTACTCTTTTAGCGTGGGGACCGACTTTAGACGTCGGAATCTGACGTCTACAGACGTCAGATTCCGACGTTTAAAGTCGATCCCTGCGCTTTAAGAGTTAATTAACAACCAACTAAGCATTGCACTAGGTACACTGGGGGAAGTACTGTGGTTTGATAGAATAATTAATTAATGAGCATTTTAATTTTGTGGTTATTAGTTTATTGCTGGTTATAATGTAGTAAGATCGTAGTAACTTTAGAAGTCATGCAATAAACTATATAGACACAGGTTCTTCTACTTAATAAATCATAATCACCAACACACACAGCATCAACATATATTGAATATGACGAAAGATGGACACATAAACCCTCGATCAACAAAATATTTGTATTTTTCATATTGTAATAATAATTTCTACTACATGGTGTTTTATCATTTTTAGAAAAAAAAATATGTGTATATAAATGTATAACTTAAATAATTGTATAACTGTTTTTTTTTGATAGTTAATATGAAAAATATAGCACAAAATGATACTGTTCCTTAAAATGCTATCCTTATAATCATGATAACTCTACAATTAATGAGGCTAATTATATTGTTGATTCACTTGTAGATTTTAAAAAATCACATAATTACATTTCTCAAGAGCTAGAATAATTTAGAGCAACGATTCCAGAGGCGTAACACTCACTATTGTATTGAAAGGAAATCTCAACGAACACATCAACATTTAAATATGGGTTGTTGAAATAAAACCCGAAGAAGACATATTTTTCAATATGTACTCCTTGACTAGGTTCTTATGAATGAACTATTGACATGTGAGAAGTGCACTCTCAAGCGTTAAAATGGAAAATAAAAAGGTATAGTCAGGTCGCCGAGGGTGGAACCTTGGAAATGGCTATATAAGCTTTTTGGTGGATTATTGATGCATGAGATGGGCAAAGTCCTACTTTAGGCCCACCTGGGTTTACACTTCTAGAGCCACCCAGACCCACCTCTCGTCAATCTCAGGATTCGACGGTGTCTGAAAATACGAAAGATTGCTCAAGATATGAACTAAATGACGGGGTGGGGTGTGGACAACGATCACGGACTTGTTCAATAGCACGTGTCCACAAACACGCAATCAAGCGTAACACTGCCACCGTTGGAATGAGCATCTCAACACGTACCCATGTATAACACATTAACCTCAAGTGATACAATAATCACAAACAGTGGCCGTCATTTAGTAAATTGCAGAACATTACTCTTATCAATGCCCGTCATTTAGTTAATTTAATACCAATGCCCGTCATTTAGTTAATTTAATTATGCAATTGTCCATTAAAAGATCGGGCCTATAACCCTCAAAAATTATCCAAGCCCCTATTTGCTGCTTATTTCCCGGGCCCCATAAGAAAACCCTTTTCCCCAGGGGATTTTTTCCCCAGGGGGAAATCAATAATTTAAATGTTTAAAGATTGTAGAATAATTACTATATATACTAATCCCACTTTAGGCCCACCTGCAGTCACTTAGATATGGTAGGTGGGTCTAAAGTGGGACTAGTACTAATCCCACTTTAGGCCCACCTACCATATCTAAGTGACTGTAGGTGGGCCTATTCGTATTAACCCTTTAATCACCAGAAAACACATTCTTTAAAGATTGTCCATTTACCCCCAAAACATTATCCAAGCCCCTATTTGCTGATTACTCCCGGGCCCCGAAAGAAAACCCTTTTCCCCGGATAACTTTTCCCCAAAAGGAAATCAATAATTTAAATATTTAAAGTTTGTAGAATATTCCCCTTATATACTAATCCCACTTTAGGCCCACCTGCAGTGACTCAGATATGGCAGGTGGGCCTAAAGTGGGATTAGTACTAATCCCACTTTAGGCCCACCTACCATATCTAAGTGACTGTAAGTGGGCCTATTTTTTTTCACCCTTTAATTACCATGAAAAGCATTGTTTTAAGATTGTCCATTTACCCCCAAAACATTATCCAAGCCCCTATTTGCTGATTATTCCCGGGCCCCAAAAGAAAACCCTTTTCCCACGGGGATCTTTTCCCCAGAAGGAAATCAATAATTTAAATGTTGAAAGATTGTAGAATAATTACTATATATACTAATCCCACCTTAGGCCCACCTGCAGTCACTTAGATATGGTAGGTGGGTCTAAAGTGGGACTAGTACTAATCCCACTTTAGGCCCACCTACCATATCTAAGTGACTGTAAGTGGGCCTATTCGTTTTAACCTCTTAATTACCATAAATCGATTTTTTTAAGATTCTCCATTAACCCCCAAAACATTATCCAAGCCCCTATTTGCTGATTTAATCCGGGCCCCAAAGGAAAACCCTTTTCCCCAGGGGAACTTCTTCCCAGAGGCAAATCAATAATTTAAATATTTAAAGATTCTAGAATATTTCCCTTATATACTAATCCCACTTTAGGCCCACTTACGGTCACTTAGATATGGCAGGTGGGCCTAAAGTGGGACTAGTACTAGTCCCACTTTAGGCCCACCTACCATATATAAGTGACTGTAAGTGGGCCTATCCTTTTTAACCCTTTAATTACCATAACACTCATTCTTTTAAGATTGTCCATTTACCCCCAAAACATTATCCAAGCCCCTATTTGCTGATTATTCTCGGGCCCCAGGGGATCTTTTCCCCAGAGGCAAATCAATAATTTAAAAATTTAAAGATTCTAGAATATTTCCCTCATATCCCACTTTAGGCCTACTTACAGTCACTTAAATATAGCAGGTGGGCCTAAAGTGGGACTAGTACTAATCCCACTTTAGGCCCACCTGCCATATCTAAGTGACTGTGAGTGGGCCTATTCTTTTCAACCCATAAATCACCAGAATATTCATTATTTTCAAATAATATGATGGGAAGTGGGTCTATAATTGTTAACCCTTTGGGATGTTTAAAAATAGAAGATGTTTATTTAATACTAAATGACGGAATATCATAGATAATATTAGAATTAATATACTCATATCCGTCATTTAGTACATTAAATTTGTCGACAAAGAAAATTCATTATTTTCAAATTGTGCATTAAATATATAATTGATTGGAAGTGGGTCTATAATTGTTAACCCTTTGGGATGTGAAGAAATAGAAAATGTTTATTTAATACTAAATGACGGAATATCATAGATAATATTAGAATTCATATACTCATATCTGTCATTTAGTACATTTAATTTTTCGACATCAATATGTATAAGATTAAGGGCCTAAAGGTGATTGACGGCACAGGCCTACTGGGTAATGGATGAGTTAATCTTAAATGACACGCTACAACTCATACAGCTGGACAACTTGCCGACAACTCAAGACAGGTGATGAATATTCACACAACCCTTTCAGCATTTCATACTTCTCACGGTGCAATGATGTATAAGGCGGAAGTGAGGGCTATTTGGAAATGGGGCATCCTAAATTCACATACAGACATGACCACTATTATTATTATTATTATTATGATTATTTAATGATTTAAGAAGGATAATTCATGATTTTACAGTTGCTACCCGGGTAATAGGTAATATAAATAGACCCACTTCCATATAAAACACCACATAGGTGGGTCTATAAGTTTAAGCCCAGGTGGGCCTAAAGTGGTACTATGCCCATGAGATGTTTATATTGATATGAGAAAGCATGCCAGACTGGCATATTCGTCACAAAATTAATCAGAAACGACATATGACATGTAAATATAGGATTACTAGTAAAAATTATATTTTACTATACCCGCTGGTGGTCATATTTTGACCTCCAAGTGGTGGTCACAGAAGCTTATAATTGTAATTCGATGTCCAGAAATGAGTTCCACGCCTTAAAATTGGTCTGAAAAGACATATCACACTTCATTTTCCGACTATTGGTTATTATTATTTTTTTTAAATGTCCGCTGGCGGCTATCTTGGATTTTTGCCACATTTGACCAAGCGCTTTTAGAGTACTATATGCCTATATGGTTATTTAGCTTTGACACCTAAATTTCCACCCAAAACACCAAAATGATGTGTCGATTTTTCCAGCGGCCATTTTGAATTTTCAGTGATATACTTCAAAATGCTCAAAGATGCCAGTCTGACATGCTTGCTCATATCAATCTAGACATCTCATGCAATTATAATCCGCAAAAAAATTGTACATACCCATTTGTAAGGTTCCAACCAGATATGCCATTTGGCAACCAGGCTGCTAGTGGAAATAGGACAGGGAAGCTAAAACAATGTTTTAAATAACCAACTCTGGTTCATGGTGGAAATAATGTAGCGCCAACCCCTCACATTACATAATATAAACTAGGTATACCTGTACCTAGATCCAGGTACAGGTATTCTAGTTTGTTATGGTATTCGTCATTAGCTACTAACAAGCGCTTGAATGTGATTAGCATATTCTGAAAATACCGATGAAATTCGAGCAAATTTTTCTTTTTTTCCACTTTCATAAAACCTTTCCCAAATTCATGTCTAAAATTATGTTCTTTTTATGCTGAGGTTTTTATCAGGTTACAGTATCAAAATATTGCCATGATAATATGACAATCATAAAATACTACACACACATTGTCTTCTGTTTAGTAGCATACTTTATTATGTATTTATGCTAGTTATGTGTGTTTACTGTGTAACACCAATTTTGTTGAATACTTCAAATCATTGTTTAATGCAAAGTACCCATGATCCGGCCCCAACTTGATAACTCTACATATAAGTATAATCTTTTAAAAATGCATCTAAAAATTCAACAGTTAGCACAATATTTTGATATGATCAAACAAAATGTAATTTGTGTTACAAACTATCCTGTTATGTGATAATATAGCAGTAGGCCTATAAGCGGTTGAGGTATTCAATTATGTAAATTGTTGTGTTCCGCTGACGCTATCCACAGCTTCAAGGGAGAGAAAGTTATTCAGATTTGACAAAATGGAGGTCAACTCTTTTTGAATCTTGTGGGTTGATGTCACATTTTATCTTCAACATATTTAAAATGCGGTACTTAAAGTGCTAATAAAAAAAACCCCGAAGATATGCGGCATCGGCGGTTAAAGGGTTAAAATAATTAAATGTGGCACTAACAAAACGCCTATGTCATCATACCGTGGCACAATGTATACAGTCAATCGCATGTGTACAGCCATGCATGCAGGTCTCTGTCATACAGGTGCATTATTTGTTTGCATGGTTTGTATTTACAGTTAATAATTTTTCTTTCAAATTGTATTGCTTAAGCAATAACCCTTTAACCGCCGGTGCCGTCAATATTCGTCTTTCCCATTTTAGATTAGCACATTACATATCAGCTTTTAAACCTGGCAAAGATAAAAAGTGATATTAATCAGCAAGATCTGAAATTTTTTGACATCCATTTTGTCAAATTTGAATAATTTTCACTCACTTGAAGTTGTGGATCGCGTCAGCGAGACACAGCTTTAAAAGTGGGTGAAAATTCAAATTGAGTAATTTGGCGTTTAAAGGGTTAAGGTTATACCATTATTTAAACGAATATTGTTATCTGCCACAATTAATGCTGAACTTCAGCAATGTAGAGGGAGCACATTCTCCATGTCTTGTGCAGTATTCAGTGCAACAATTGATAATTTTGCTATATTAATGTTTTCCTCAGTGTTATAATAAGGATACTTAATACTAATAAGTACTTAATATAATATAACTTTTGTGTCATTCACAAATCTCACCATTGTAGGCCTACTGATAATTATCCTCTAAGGTGACTCAACGCTTGAGCAATATAATTATTTAATTTAAAAAATTGCATATTGCATCAACACTGAACTCATCACTTATAGTCAGACAGAATGCTGAGATAACCTGGAAATTCATACAGAAGTTTATATTTTGATTGATTTGTGCTCAGTATAGGCTAGAGTCATCATTTCCATCGGGAGTATTAAATTTCACCCAGTGGCAATTTTTTTATTTGCATATTTCCAAGATGGCCGCCAATCGCTAAACTCAAATCTCAAAATGACATTTCTCTGCGCATAATTGCTCAATTTTGATGATCTTGGAGTCGATTCCCATCAAGCCAAGGTCAATAAGTACATTTATGACATTTTAAAATTATTTGGAGGTCAAGGTCAAAGGTCAAGGTCATTTTTATTTTAAAAATTGTCATATCTATTGGCCTACATGTTCAAATTTAATTATCTCGGAGTCAACTTCTAAAACCAAATGTCATGAGTACATATATAACATTTTAAAACTATTTGGAAGTCAAGGTCAAAGGTCAAGGTCATTTTATGGGTCTGATGATGTTGAAAAAAGCATCAAATGTGTCACGTGACCACTTTTCAACCAACCAAAAAACAGTTACCTAGCCCCTTCAGGTGTACACCGTCATGAACTAGTGCAACATATCCAACTGGGCACATGCATCGGTATGTCACGGGTATACTGTCATACTTTTAGTGCACATCCTAACAGCTTTTTGCAAAGTTGACATGGTAAATATTCCCAGATACTTTAATAGTCCTAGAATTATTTCCCAAATGTAGGCCTACGGCACTTGCCATGATGGTCAGACTTCACTCAAAGGTTAACTTCAGGCATGACAGTTAGGCCTAAACGATGACAGAAGGTATAGGTATTTGCTTCTTTGCAAGTCGTGGCAAGTGTTCAGAGAGCAAGCTGTGTTATGCTAAGCCACAGCGAATTACTAAAGCCAGTTTAAAAAGAGGTGATGATGAGCACAAAAAAATATCTGAAATTATCGAGCACTATTAAAAACATGATCATGACAAGCCAGTGGTCAAAGTTCACAAATCTTGCATAAACTCATACACGTCGAATAGAAACATACAAAAAAGGGCTGGTCTACCTTCAACAGATGAGGATCATAACACTGGAGCTCTTGTAACCACACCGACCTCGTCCAAAAGGGGGTTACCTGAGCATCAAAACTCTTTCATCCTCACCAGAACTAGAGGAATCAACTGATGAGGAGGAAAAGCGTACATCCTGCTGAAGTTTCAAGGTTGTACTAGGGCGTTGATCCCTGCTGCTCTCCTGTCTTTCTTGTCCAGGAAGAAGTGGACTGGTAGGTGAGCCGACTTGCGGAAGTCGAAAAGATTTATCTGGGATCCGTCCAAAAAGATTGGAGTAAAAACCGGCTTGTCTGTCTCTGACAGGCTCTATCGCTCCTTTCCTCAGCGATGAGAGAACCTCCTGTTGAAGGGCCAGTCTCTTTTTCTTCCCCATTCTTTTTGGAGGCGGTCTTGTCGGCAACGACATAGTAGCCTATAGGAGGTCTGGAATCGAATTCCAGCCTGTGGCCTCTGACTGCCTCGCTGACAAATTTGTCCCTTGCCAGCTGGTCCCATCAGGCCCTGTTGTCCTCCAGGTGGCCCAAGAATTCAACTTCTTTTGCTGAATGACCTTGCTCTTCTCTTGGTCTCCTGACCGGGGAGCGACTTCTCTCTCTTCTAGGCTGTTTGTTGTCTGCCTTCAAGGCAGCCGCCAAAAGGTCCTGCTGCCAACGTGCATTGCTAGCCTGAACAGCAGGTTCTAGGCTAGAGGCGAACAAACTGTCGAAGCCCAGGGGATGACCTTGATCTGTTCCACCAGGATTCTATCCGTGGTTCCAGATGCAATATTAGGCCGTCTCTTCTGTCTGATCTCCTTGAATTGTGAAGCCATCAGGCGAAGGGCATGGCCCAGGGGTAAGTCGCCGCCTGGGTCATCTCTCTGTGTGACTCTAGGATGCCCTCCTTGGCAGGTCCATCCTCCATAGCCTCTGTCGCCCTCAGTAGGCGGACCGAGGCCCTCTCCAGGTCTTCAAAGCTTGTGGTTAGAGCATGGGCCGCCAGTCACATGTCCCTCTGGTGTATTCTCGTAGTATCGTCCTGCTGAAGGTGTTTCACCGACAGTCTGACCTCCACTGGAGGCTCAGGATCCAGAAAGGGAGCTGCCGCCTGGTCCCCGGAGGAAAGCTTATCGACAATTTCCGCTCGTACTGGGTCCATTGTGCGTCCTCCTCTTACTTGTCTACATAAGGCAAGCTCCTTGTTTAATGGAGAAACTCTCAGTCTCTGCCTGGGCAAAGCCTATTCCAGGACAGCAAGGGAGCATCCTTCCAAATCAGTGATTCCCTGGAAGGGATCATGAGAATCCTTCTTCTTCTTCTTCGTGTGGACAGTGTTCGCTCCTTTCTTGGATCATTGCACGCCGTGGTGTGTGTGCACAAATTACGTGTCGGAAACTGGTGTTAAGAGTGCTAGTTGTAACCCAAAGGGAAAACAGGAGGTTACAGCAAAACAAAAATTGTGCAGTGAAAACAAAGGTGAATTAAAAAACCCCGCGGTTTACATAGTATTTAGTCGTAGGCGGAAGGAGTCTAGTGTCGGAGAGGAGACAACATGGAGTGGGAGGCTGTTCCAGACTGGTATGGTGCAGGGTAAGAAAGAAAATTTGTAAGGGTCATTCGACGGGCTCAGCGGAATATACCTCCACGGATGGAATCCTCGTGTTTGTCTGGTGGATTGGGTCAACCAGGGATCTCCCATTGTCGTATGCACTATTATGAACATTGTATGCAGTCTCATATTACTGCGACGCACAGCAAAAGATTCCCAGCCAAGGTGGCTAACCATCTCGCTAACACTGCTGGTGTTATGCCAGCGGTTGCAGACATACTTTGCAGCACGTCTCTGTACCACCTCCACTTTTTTTTATATTATCAGATGTATGTGGGCTCCAAACCGTGGAGGCATATTCCAGGTGAGGTCGGACTAAAGATTGATATGCTTGGGTCTTGACAGCCCGCGATGAAATGTTCAAGTTTCTGCGCAGGAGGCCAAGAACGCTATTAGCTTTTGCTGTAACATTGTTGATGTGGGAGTTAAATTTAAGATCGGAAGTAAGTGTTAGGCCAAGATATTTAACAGAATCTGTACTTTGGAGTGGCTGGTCATGTAGATTGTAAGATGCATTGATTTTAGATTTGCTCTAGGATGCCCTCCTTGGCAGGTCCATCTTCCATAGCCTCTGTCGCCCTCAGTAGGCGGACCGAGGCCCTCTCCAGGTCTTCAAAGCTTGTGGTTAGAGCATGGGCCGCCAGTCACATGTCCCTCTGGTGTATTCTCGTAGCATCGTCCTGCTGAAGGTGTTTCACCGACAGTCTGACCTCCACTGGAGGCTCAGGATCCAGAAAGGGAGCTGCCGCCTGGTCCCCGGAGGAAAGTTTATCGACAATTTCCGCTCGTACTGGGTCCATTGTGCGTCCTCCTCTTACTTGTCTACATAAGGCAAGCTCCTTGTTTAATGGAGAAACTCTCAGTCTCTGCCTGGGCAAAGCCTATTCCAGGACAGCAAGGGAGCATCCTTCCAAATCAGTGATTCCCTGGAAGGGATCATGAGAATCCTTCTTCTTCTTCTTCGTGTGGACAGTGTTCGCTCCTTTCTTGGATCATTGCACGCCGTGGTGTGTGTGCACAAATTACGTGTCGGAAACTGGTGTTAAGAGTGCTAGTTGTAACCCAAAGGGAAAACAGGAGGTTACAGCAAAACAAAAATTGTGCAGTGAAAACAAAGGTGAATTAAAAAACCCCGCGGTTTACATAGTATTTAGTCGTAGGCGGAAGGAGTCTAGTGTCGGAGAGGAGACAACATGGAGTGGGAGGCTGTTCCAGACTGGAATGGTGCAGGGTAAGAAAGAAAATTTGTAAGGGTCATTCGACGGGCTCAGCGGAATATACCTCCACGGATGGAATCCTCGTGTTTGTCTGGTGGATTGGGTCAACCAGGGATCTCCCATTGTCGTATGCACTATTATGAACATTGTATGCAGTCTCATATTACTGCGACGCACAGCAAAAGATTCCCAGCCAAGGTGGCTAACCATCTCGCTAACACTGCTGGTGTTATGCCAGCGGTTGCAGACATACTTTGCAGCACGTCTCTGTACCACCTCCACTTTTTTTTATATTATCAGATGTATGTAGGCTCCAAACCGTGGAGGCATATTCCAGGTGAGGTCGGACTAAAGATTGATATGCTTGGGTCTTGACAGCCCGCGATGAAATGTTCAAGTTTCTGCGCAGGAGGCCAAGAACGCTATTAGCTTTTGCTGTAACATTGTTGATGTGGGAGTTAAATTTAAGATCGGAAGTAAGTGTTAGGCCAAGATATTTAACAGAATCTGTACTTTGGAGTGGCTGGTCATGTAGATTGTAAGATGCATTGATTTTAGATTTGCTCTAGGATGCCCTCCTTGGCAGGTCCATCCTCCATAGCCTCTGTCGCCCTCAGTAGGCGGACCGAGGCCCTCTCCAGGTCTTCAAAGCTTGTGGTTAGAGCATGGGCCGCCAGTCACATGTCCCTCTGGTGTATTCTCGTAGCATCGTCCTGCTGAAGGTGTTTCACCGACAGTCTGACCTCCACTGGAGGCTCAGGATCCAGAAAGGGAGCTGCCGCCTGGTCCCCGGAGGAAAGTTTATCGACAATTTCCGCTCGTACTGGGTCCATTGTGCGTCCTCCTCTTACTTGTCTACATAAGGCAAGCTCCTTGTTTAATGGAGAAACTCTCAGTCTCTGCCTGGGCAAAGCCTATTCCAGGACAGCAAGGGAGCATCCTTCCAAATCAGTGATTCCCTGGAAGGGATCATGAGAATCCTTCTTCTTCTTCTTCGTGTGGACAGTGTTCGCTCCTTTCTTGGATCATTGCACGCCGTGGTGTGTGTGCACAAATTACGTGTCGGAAACTGGTGTTAAGAGTGCTAGTTGTAACCCAAAGGGAAAACAGGAGGTTACAGCAAAACAAAAATTGTGCAGTGAAAACAAAGGTGAATTAAAAAACCCCGCGGTTTACATAGTATTTAGTCGTAGGCGGAAGGAGTCTAGTGTCGGAGAGGAGACAACATGGAGTGGGAGGCTGTTCCAGACTGGTATGGTGCAGGGTAAGAAAGAAAATTTGTAAGGGTCATTCGACGGGCTCAGCGGAATATACCTCCACGGATGGAATCCTCGTGTTTGTCTGGTGGATTGGGTCAACCAGGGATCTCCCATTGTCGTATGCACTATTATGAACATTGTATGCAGTCTCATATTACTGCGACGCACAGCAAGGGATTCCCAGCCAAGGTGGCTAACCATCTCGCTAACACTGCTGGTGTTATGCCAGCGGTTGCAGACATACTTTGCAGCACGTCTCTGTACCACCTCCACTTTTTTTTATATTATCAGATGTATGTGGGCTCCAAACCGTGGAGGCATATTCCAGGTGAGGTCGGACTAAAGATTGATATGCTTGGGTCTTGACAGCCCGCGATGAAATGTTCAAGTTTCTGCGCAGGAGGCCAAGAACGCTATTAGCTTTTGCTGTAACATTGTTGATGTGGGAGTTAAATTTAAGATCGGAAGTAAGTGTTAGGCCAAGATATTTAACAGAATCTGTACTTTGGAGTGGCTGGTCATGTAGATTGTAAGATGCATTGATTTTAGATTTGCTTCTGCCGGTCCTCATGGTAAAACTCTTGTCTGCATTAAACTGCATAAGCCAAGTCTTTTCCCAGGAGCCGACAGAATTTAGGTCAGATTGGAGTAGTTCGGTGTCGTTTTTACATCTGATGGGGCGGTAAATAATACAGTCATCAGCGAATAAGCGGACTATACTATTCACGACCCCATCAGGGAGGTCATTTATATATATAAGAAAGAGTATGGGTCCTAGGACAGTCCCTTGGGGCACCCCCGACAATACAGGAGCACTGTCAGAGGTAGCACCGTCCGTGTGATTCGCAAGAATGATTTCGCCGAAAACCATGCTGAAAAGGAAATAGAATGTTCTGAATTTCAAGATGTTTCATCAAGTTACTTACAATAATATGTTCCATAATTTTTTATGTTATACATGTCAATGAGACTGGGCGATAGTTACTTGGCTTGTGCTTGTCACCCTTTTTGAAAATTGGCGCCACATTAGCTTCTTTCCAGTCGTCCGGCACCTGTCCAGTTGTAAGGGAAATTTGGAAGATAATTTGTAGTATGGGGGCAATTTCAATACTAAGTTCCTTTAAGACCATCGGAGGTATTGAATCGGGGCCTGAAGCTTTATGGGGTTTTAAGTTATCCAAACGTTTTTTAACGCCAGGAGTAGAAATTTCAATTTGGGGCATAGAAGGGAAGGAGCTGGGTCCCTTGTCCGGCATGGATCCGATGGGTTTTTGAGTGAACACAGAGCTAAATTAATTGTTTAGAATTTTAGATTTGTCAGAGGCATCGCTGAAAGTGTCTCCCTGGCTGCGCAATGGGGCAATACCCGCCGAGTCCTTTCGCATGTTTTTAATGAAGGACCAGAATTTCTTTTGTTTTAATTTTCTTTTCAGAGTTGTTATCTTTTTCCGAATAGTCTATAATATTTTCTATATACTGCCAGTATGCCTGTCTCATTTCTTTTTGTAAACTGTGCCGAATATTTTTGAGTTTTTAGGAAATCCTGGCAGATGGTTTGGCTAATTTCTTTGATTTTGTGTGAATTTTGTTTCTTTTCCGAATCATTTTCCTAATTTGTGGCGTGACCCAGGGAAGGTGTTGTTTACCATTGAGCTTTTTCAGTGGAATGTGATAGAATGTTAACAGCGTTGCTGATTGAAATTCTTATCGGTGACATGTCCCGCCGTGGAGTGGTCGCCAAGGGGTGCACGAACCTGCGAGGCTCGCTGCCGTACGGGGACGGCGCCTTAGCATCCCCCCCCCTTGAGGGGCGACCAGCGGACTCTGAGGCATGGCCTCAGATCCTGAGGATCCGTAGCGTAGATCCTGCCAGCCGCAGCTGGTCTTACAAACGTCAGATTCTGAGGCATTCCCCAGATCCTAGAGCAGTTGGATTAAATCCTGCCGTGTTGGCAGATGAATTCTGGACATAATAGCAGCATCAAAGCGTCCCGGGTGTGCTTAAAAGGTAGTGATAGCAAATTATGCTAGTAGTGTTAAAATTATGGCTCAAAGCTGTACCTTGTGAGTCAACCATAATACGGAACCAAGAAAGGCTAGTAATTGATCTCCTTATTATTTTCAGTTACCGCTTTTCACGTTTTGACTTATAACCTCTGTTTGAGAGTTTTCTCAGACTATTCGAGAGCATCATGTTTCTTGTTTTATTCACAGCTCTCATATCATACCTTGAATGGGAATATTACTCCTATTATTGTTGTAGTTCGTATTTTTATGTCTTTAAGTCAATATTATTATTAGTCAGTGGCGGATCCAGAGGGTGGGGGCGGCGCAGGGGGTGCGCGCCCCCCTTTTTTCGCCAAATACTTTCAAAAGTCCCCTGAATCGGCTAAAATTTACCATATTTTGGGGGCAAGCTCTCAAAACCCCGGCCCCCCCCCTTTTTTCATATCCTGGATTATTTGTGGCTTAACCAAGATCTAAACTGTAGTGTATATTGGTTTAAATCTGTTATTTCCAATTGGTTAAAAGACCAGTTTATTCAGTTATGGAATGAAACTATTAATCGGAGTGGAAAATGTATTAATTACAGAATGTTCAAATCCGAATTTAAGTTAGAGAATTATCTTATCAATTTACCATTTCCAAGCAGGAAATTATTAGCTAAATTTCGCTGCCGTAATCACAAACTGCCTATTGAAAAAGATTGTCATCTTGGTCTTCCACGAGAACAGCGATTATGTAAAAAATGTGACTTGAGGGGAATTGGCGACGAATTTCATTACCTACTTAGATGTAATTATTTTGTAAAAGAGAGAAGGAAATATATTAAATGTAAATACTATAATTTTCCTTCAACAATAAAGTTTGACATGCCTAGTATGCTTAACCTGTGTAGATTTATTAAATTTATATCATGTGTGTGTAACATTGCTGCTCTATTACAATTATATAATATTATGTTATGTTATGTTATAATTATTGTATTGTATTGTATTTACCTGGCATCTGCATGTCTCTTAAATGAGACCATCAGAATAAATTCACTTGTTCACTTGCCACTGTTATTATTAAATCAACATGGGGTTATAGTGTGGCCTTGAAGTATGACACGAATAAGGGGTACAGGCTACTGTAAGGACTAGGAACAAACCCATTACGTCATCCCATTCTTTAAAGGGACTGGCCCAGGCTAAAACCATAAACAAATCGGTGATTTTATTTCGGGTTCTTAATATGACCATATGATGTAAACATGTCCAAAGACTAGAACTGCAATTTTTTTTAATTTTTGTGCTGCGCATTCACCAGTTAGGCTAGATATAGAGACGAAATTGCTGATTTCTAATTATTGACAACCATGTCAAAAATAGGAAATGCGGGAATTTCGTCTCTATATCTAGCCTAACTGGTGAATGCGCAGCACAAAAATTATAAAAATTTGCAGTTCTAGTCTATGTACATGTTTACATCATATGGTCATATTAAGAACCCGAAATAAAATCACCGATTTTTTGATGATTTTAGCCTGGGCCAGTCCCTCTAACCTAGAGCAAAAATAATCGGTTCCCATTTTTGTGAAACATTTTTCAGCGAGCGTTCGTACACTACGCACTGCATTATCCCTCAGTAATAGCAAAAAAAGCGCTTTTTCCATAAACAACAAAGCATTGAAGATATTGAAAAATAATTTATTAATATGCAAATATATATTGAAAAGAAAACAATCTCCTAGCAAAGAAAGTGTTGCATGTTCCACTCAATTCAGTGGCACATGTGTGTCACTGAATTGAGTGGAACATGCAACACTATGATTCCCAGAAGGATTGAGTTGTTTCTTGTTTGATACTTTTCAGGTATAGTTATTTTTCCCATGCACTAAGTATGACATTCTGAACGAAATATTCTTTAATTTTGTAAGAACTGTTAGCTAAATTAGTTTGTGGATTTGGAGGGTATACTATCAGAGTTTCATTTTCGAATTTGCTGCATGGATATCTTTGCTTTTGGAAATCACACTAGTTAATAAAAAGTAAATATACTATGTTAATAGAAACCAATCAGCGTGGATATTTATTTTTCATGGTCACGATGTAGATAATCCGGTCGCTTTGAAAAAATTCAATATATTCAAGATAAAATAATGTATACTGTACAAAACGGCAGCATATCATTTTTACGTACAATGCCACCACAGAGGTAGAATATGCTACTCCTAGAACTAGAATATCGTATCTCCCATTTATTTAAGTGACTGATGCGACATTTTAGCTCGAAAGAGACGAGATAAAAGTAGCTGTGTTACAATACTATCCAAATAATACGTTACAATCACGAACAACAACAACACCAGTTATATATGCCACATCATTGACAGGAATGTCACGTATTATTACGTTCACAAAAGTTCGTTAACCCTAATCCTGCTGATTACGACTATTGTCGTTTTTAACACATTTTATTTGCCGAATAAATCACTGTTCTTGGGAATGAAATGACTGTGTAAACATCAATATTTGTTAATGCTTGGTCTCAAATGAAACAAATATGAGTAACTTTCAAACACTTGAGGTAGCGAGACACAATTTCAAGTGGTTGAAAATTTAAATAAAATAATTTCACTCACTTGAAGTTGTGTCTCGCTGACGCGATCCACAACTTCAAGTGAGTGAAAATTATTCAGATTTGAAAAATGGAGGTCAACTCTTTTCAAATTTTCTTTTCAAATTTTATCTTCAACATATTTAAAATGTGGAAAGGGGTTAACTCTAACAATGTACAAGATACATGTACGACTATAGTGGTAAAAACAACTACGTTATAAAATGCCATCATGCTAGATGACAATGTGTTCCATAAACATTTCCATAAACAGATAGTTATATATACATAAGATAAAACGGTCTCCCACATTAAACAAATTCAAAGAATTAGGTCGTAAACTATTTTTTATTATTTGCAGCTGAAATTGTTGACTTTAGTGCCAGAAGACAAAACTATTAAAACTATGTAACATACATAAGTTAATGCCAGAAGACACAGCTGTTCAAAATATGTAAAGTAAATAATCATTTGAGCGACATTGTATAAATTTTCAACAGCGTAATCAATTATTAAAAATCGCCATGTTACTCTCTTGTCGGGACAAAGATAACAATATTTTTTATGAGCAATATCATGACAACAGTAATACTATATCCATCAGCACTGCAACAAGAAAACACAGTTAACAAATTATTCAAGTTTTGTGTACAAAAAGTGTTGTAAAGAATATTATATTTCCCAGTATGTACAATATGAACAATATTGTTTTTCACACATTGATTTCACACAATGTCCTGCTCCACACATCAAAAACTTTTGAGGTCGATCCTCGCACTGAAGGGTTCAAACATGTTTAATTGTCGTAGACAATAGCCATGATAGCTAATCAAATGACGCGGAAAAAATCACTAGGCCACCAATGACACTTTAAACCCTTTAACCGCCAAATTATTCAATTTGAATTTTAACCCACCTGAAGTTGTGTCTCGCTGACGCGATCCACAACTTAAAGTGAGTGAAAATTATTCAGATTTGACAAAATGGAGGTCAATTCTTTTCAAATGTTGCTTTTTGATGTCACCTTTTATCTTTAACAAATTTAAAATGTGGTACTTAATAAAAAATGAAAAACCGAATATATGCGACACCGGCGGTTAAAAGGTTAATAAAGATGATTGACACAACCAACCAGTTTACTCTGTATCAGGGCGTACATCCTAGGTCGACCAAAGACTATAGTGCTTATTTAAAATCAGTTTTTTCCAGAATGATGATATATGACTGTATCTCACAAATTAAGAGCATTCTATTATATGAACACAAAATCCTTCTTGGCACAAGCTGACGTCCTTTAGTATTTGCCCGAAATTACCATCCCAGCGCAGCATGAGATTCCTTGTAAGTCTGGTCTGCGTACGAAGTAAATCACCCAGACTGTTCTCATCTGCAAAGCCAGAATGCTGTAACTGATAACTTTCAAGGTGAGTAGTTACTGTTTTTTGGTTTTACCAGGCAGCGTTGTCCTCCTCCATCACCACACAGAACATTTCTTGACAGGATTCATTCGACTTCCACTAGAACAACCGTACGCTTTAGAAAACTCTTCCGAATTTGAGAGCGGGCCCAAAACTCTGAAACGTTCAACGTCATCTTAATTTATTGCATTTTGACAGCATTCATGTATATAACCATATTATATATATAGTGCAGCTGTAATTTAAGCGTAATATATAACAAATACAATAAATACCTGATTGGACCCGGACTATGAACAGACGTTCTGATTTTATGCAGAGCTTCTTCATCTCTCATTATACCACACCATATCTAGGAGAAAATGGATACAATTATCAGACAAACGCTTCAGTGCTGCATTTTTCTGACGAATGTGGTACTTTAAGTGTTAACCCTTTAACCGTCGGTGCCGCATATATTCGTGTTTTCATTTTGCACATAAAGTACGACATTTTAAATATGTTAAAGATAAAATGTGACAAGATTTGAAAGTAATTGACCTCCATTTTGTCAAATCTGGATAATTTTCACTCACTTGAAGTTGTGGATCGCGCCAGCGAGACACAACTCTAAGTGGGTGAAAATTCAGATTGAATAATTTGTCGGTTAAAGGGTTAATTGTTAGATTATGCTAATAATTATGCTGTATTGAATGCTCAATTTATCTAATCATTCTGCTACTTCGATTATTGAACCCTCTGATGAAGATGATATTGTGGTGTGATACATCGGTCACAATGACCGGTATGAACGCCTTAGCAACGATTTTTTCAATATGTCGGCCCATTTCTTGCGGGCTTTGCAAAGCAGCCGTAAGAAAAAACATTCGTAGGCCTATTCCGTTCGTAAATTCGTAGAACAGTTTTGTAAATGTCTAAGAACTCTATTATACGAACGCCTGAAGAATACCTGTTGTCGAACATCTGCGAACATCGTACATAGCTCTTAGTGTGTTACAAAGTCGCTCGTACGATGTTGACAAAGTTCGTTTAATTTCATTACAACTTTATTATGATGTTGGTAAGGTTGCCGTTTAATCCGCATGAGACACACCTGAGAATATTATGTGATTTTACTCTGACGAAGGCTGTAGGGCCTAGAGCTCTTACGTTTTTCCTATGGATGCCGCCTGAATGTTTACGAGCGATAATTTTTTTACGGCGTTCGTACAAACGGTGAGAGCTCTGTAAGAACAACTTAAAATCGTACGTAGTTATTGGGGTGTTCCTAAGGCCATCGAAGTTCCTTTCTACGCTGAAGGGCTTTCTTGGGGCGTTCTTAGCATTCTTAGACATCTCTAAAACCTAGCTACGAGCTTAACCCTTCTTTGCCCAAGTTGGCAATAATGCCACTGTAAAGCCCTTGTCGTTATATAGTAATGAGCCAAGTTTTATCATGCTGCATCTAATGGTTCTTTACGGGGGTCTAATTGAAATGTTACATCACGATTTGTTTAAAATAAACTTAGGTTCAAGGAATACGTTTTTGTGGAAAATTTCGGCAAAGAAGATTTAAGAACAGTATAAGAATTACCTTTTTCGTACGACCGTCTTGATGAGACCGCACGATTTTTTCAGAAATCGTTGGTACTGCGCTCGCACAGGTCATTGTGATCAGGCTCTCACAGGATAGAACCAGAGATCATTCATATGCAAATGATGTTGGTTTTTTTGTTTTGCACGGCAGTACAGAGCCCAATAATCGCACCATTATTTCTACGGTTGCCGTAAGCATGCCGCAATGGTTCATCAAGTTGTTATCACAGACCTCTTATGGCGTTTGTTTGAGCGTACATAATAGATAAATATTGCACTGTGGGGTAGATAAATAGCAATGTCGATATATTCCGAGAGCTAAAACCCTGTGGATATATCCATCCACAGGTTATATCCACATGGATATAAGCACAGGGATATGTCCACGTCGATATAATCTAACAATAAAATTATTTTGGAGGGCGATATGGAGTTTTATTGGCCCAACGCAGATGCCAGCAGCCCAAGGCGGAGCCGTGGGCTGCTGGCATCTGCGCTGGGCCAATAAAAATGCCTATCGCACGAAAAACATCATGAAACACCATGACCCTCCCCCCCCGCCCCTCCCCCGTAAGACCTATGCGCTACCAGTATACAACAGGAGTGCAATTGAGCTTCCATGGCAGCTTCCGTACATGAGGATAGCAGCCGACTAGGCAGACAACAGTGCATACACACAAATAAGAAAGTCTAAGTATATCAGCCCTAGCGTAGGGCTGATAGCCAAATGTTACGCCCGCATAAACAGCAATATTCCACTAGTAGCGTCCTCTCAAGTGATAATAATAATATGTTAACAGGGATAAATTAGGGTCGGTAATGACATAATTGACCACTATTCATAGAATAAACACACAACTGTTACTGCTCTGCAAAGCCCACAGGCCGTATCTGCTGACTTGTAAAGTAAGCAGATACTGCCTTTTGGGTTTGCACGACAGAATACCTGAGCGTAGTTCAAGAAGAAGAGCTGATTATGAGTAAGGTTGATGCCCGGTAGCGGTGGTTCCTCTCCATTCCTTTCAACCCATTTACGATAAGCCTGTAAATACATAGCATAAAAACGACAATAGTCATGATTAGCGGTAAAAGGGTTAACCCTTACGGTGCGGGGATCAACTTTGGCCGTCAGAATAAAAAAAAAATATATATGTTTGGTCCCAAATTAAGCAAATATAAGCCACTTTTACCCATTTGAAATAATTGGAGGTTAACATTTATATGTTTTAGCGTTTTGCGTTTAACCCTTTAAGCCCTCACGATGCATTAAAGCATCATCTTGAATCTCTGAAAAATGACTTAATTTCGTGAAACCTAGTGGTTTTGGAACGAAAATTTTCATGGAACAGTTTTAAAAATAACAGTATATTTTTTCATTTGTCACCTACTTCAAGTCATCTTCATCCACTACAAGTCGAGAATTGCGACAGCAATTCGCGGCTTGTAGTGGATGAAGATGACAATCGTAAACTCAGGCTTGAAAGGGTTGATTAACAAAAAATGCAAATTGATTGCTCTCAAATTTCACAAATATGAGTACTTTTATCTACTCACAATTGTGGGTCAAAATAAAAATGATGATGGTCATATAAGTTATAACTAGACATCTTAATTGCAATGACGTTTAGGCCTACATATGAATACAAGAACTATATGATTACAAAAAAAAAGGGGAATTAGAGCAGGTTTGGTATTACATACCCGAAATGACTCCTTCAATCCTCCGTTGTCGGCGATATTTTCACCTTGTGTTTGTTTTCCATCAATCTAATGAGATATACACGTCAAATAATAATAATAGGGCTTAAGCATTATTATCAGACAATGTGATGTGAATTATTTTTGTCCTAAATAATTATTAATATTGTTTTATTAATTGTAATTTGATGTAAACAAAATGTTAAGTTTTCACTTCTAGCAATACTAAATACCACTACTACTAAGAAATATTTTGATGACAATAATAAATCAATAATCAGCTAATTCTGAAAATGAAAAATTAATTTGGCTATCAGACGGTTCTATTACATTATTTAGAAACCAATGATTGTTAACAACATACACAACCTCACATGTGCACAGTAATTTCATTTAAAAAAATCTACATTGACTGTGAGCTGTATTAACACTTGAACCGCCAAAGTGTTCAATTGAATTTTTCGCACCGGCGGTTAAAGGGTTAACCCTTTCACGCCCATACGGCCCCTGAGGGCCGGTGAAATATGACGCTATTTTTCACATGCCCTTATTTTGCAAGATTTTTATATTGCCAGATACATTTAAAATTCTATAATTTCGGCCGGAATACATTGTGCAATGTTTAATTAGTTCGGTAATAAGTAAAAAATATATATTCACCCGCTCTCCCAATCATATCTCAACTCTAATTGTACTAACCCTTTGACTCTCAAGTTCATACCAGGACCGAGGAATAATGGTTGTCATTTAATGGAAATACACGTGCTTTGGTATAATGGCTGTAACTATGGATCTACAAGGTGTATTAACCATATGTACACATGTGGGATTCGGCAAGGGCGGGCCTTTGTGATCATGCAACATTTGGATTAGTCAAAGGTCACCTCAAGGTCATTGCAAGGTCGAAGTGTCATAAATTCTAATAAAAAAATTGATACAAGCCAACTACGGAAGTATATAACAAAACAGTGATAAAAAGTGCCAAGGCATAGTGGGACATCAACCTGATCGACGAACAAATATATAGGCCTATATGGACGAGGTGTTGTAAAATGATCTTTTGATATGTTAACGAGCGAGAAGTTTTTGTGGATCGATAAAGACAATTCAATAATGGATTTGAGGCATTGTGTGCCAAGCTGCAATATTTTAAGAAAAAAAGAATGAAAAACGAACCACATGCTTGTTAGCGGAGTCAGAAGGAGATGTAGTGAGTGAACGCTTACATGCAGTAAACACTGTTGGTTTAATGGTGGGTCGACGTCGCAGACGGTGTCTCAGAATTAAACCAACAGTCGGCTGGCGGATTTTAGATTTCAATGTGTCCAATGATTGTAAGTATCAAGCTACAAGCCTTTACAGGGGCGAATCTAGATTTTCACTCAAGGGGGGGGGGGGGGGGGAGAGGGGTTAAAACCTTGAAAAAAATATTTTTTCACTTTAGAGGGGTCTGTGGGGCCCGCCCGGGACATTTTTTGTTTTGAATTTCATAGACTTTCTCCCGAAATCTGAGGCATAATGGGCATCGCTTGTCCCTCAGTGTGTCACCAATTCCTAAGGAACTCCCTATTGAAATAAGATAATGATTTTTTTTCGAGAGGGAGGGTGGGGTTAAACACCCCACCCTCCCCACCCCTTGAATCCTCCACTGCTTTACATGGAAATTGTATTTCATAAAGGGTTTGAATATTTCTTTTAGAGGGAATTTTCTTTATGGAAGGCCCTATACGCCCCCCTCGAAGGCTACTTACATGCAGTCCGAACGGCTGGAGGACATAGCTGGAGTACTGGTCTATCATGCACTGAGCACGCTCGCGGAATGCTTCTATCGTCTTGTTGTTCCACCACTCACGCAGGTTACCACGTGTGTCATACTGCCGTCCTGCAATACAAGTAAATGAAATGAAACGAATGGGGTTTTAGACCACCTTTGTGCACATATATATATATAAGCTAAACTGGGCCAGGAGAGCCTCCTGAGGATGGTGAGAAGGATGAGATGACACTGCCCTCCAGACAGAGTATCGAAATTCGAATCCTGTCGGTCTGGGGCCGAGCTCGCTATTTCTCGGTCACGGAGGCTCCCCACGATATTGAATGTTTACGAGTGAGCAGGGAAGAAACATTTTGTTTCTTTGAAACTTGAAGGACAGAGTGGGGTTCGAACCAGCGATCTCCGCCTTTTCAAGCAGGTAGCTTTAACCACTGCACCAGGGCCCTCGCCTTTGATGGTTTGGTCAATCCGGTTCTAGTTTGGACTGGTCTGGTGCGAATGCCAGAGCAGGGTTCGAAACCGCGATCTCCGACATTCCTATCAGTCAGCTTTAACCACTGCACCAGAACACTCGCAATACAAGTAGAAGGTAGCAAACAAGAATAAATGGTCTGCTATCTCGACCAGTCCGAAGCCTACGATACATCGTAACTTGTTGCCTACGAGAATACGGACCCAGACAATTTTCTTGTCATTGCATAACACTGCAAAATTGTTCATGAATGGGGTTCAACATTATTATGCGATTACCCACGCGAGGTGCATGCCGCGCGCGAGCGTCGGTTTTTCAAACACACGTTTGGATCATTGCCAAAACATACCAGCCCGACGACGTACGCCAGCGCGATAGGCAACACGATCTTTCTTCTAACCTGTTACATTTTCGTCGCGCCGGTCGTCGCGCCGGCTTTCGCGCCTCACATGTCGCGTTAGTCGTCGCGTTGGTGTGTCGACAGTCACGCGATTTACGCGTCTGTCGTCGCGTTTCTCGTCGCGTGCCTAATCGCGCTCGCGCTCGTGTGTTTTGCGATTCAGGCATGCCTTTGAGTACATCTATGCCAATTTAGGAGCCGTTTTCAAAGAATGTGCCGAAAATGGGATAGACTTGTGCCCTCCATCCACGACCCTCCCCCCCTTTGATCCGCGAATGAAATGAAAACAAAATATCACAGAGGAATCTGAGACACAAGTTGAGGATTAGTCGGGACCAACTTTTTCAATAAATGCTTTAAGTATATTGGTGTTCGAGATGTACTGTGTGGGATTAGATTTAGTAACCTGTTGAAGACGAATATTTCGTCCCCTTGGAGTTAGAAGGTGCTAAACTGCCACTATACAAAGTGGCAGTTTAGCACCTTCTAACTCCAAGAGGACGATTTGTGCGTCGAGACGGCACTCTGATTTTTTCTTCTCTTTATAGGCATGCGTAGATGTAAAGATCCTTCTAATCGTGGCTAAAAACATTTCAAAATGGCCGTTTTTTAATTGCCATTATGGTACAGTAGAATACTGCTGCGTGTTTAGTCAGTTAAATCAATATTATTGTGAACAAAATTAGTGTTTAAACAAAATAAGCTTTGCAAATGTTGGTCTCATATTAAACCCATAATGAGTAATCTCTAGCCACTTGAAGTTATGGGTAGCGGTAGCGAGACACAACTTGTGTGGGTGAAAATTGAAATAAAATATTAACTTGATTAAAGTGACAATAAACATGGTAAGAAAGTTTATGATCTGAATTTGCACTTTTTATCTTCTACAGCTATGATTTCCTAACTATCGTACTCACCTTTGTCGTCAAAACCGTGAGTAATTTCATGTCCTATGACAACACCGATCCCACCATAATTAAGAGATCTGAAAATACGCCATATAATAAAATGTCCTCAATAATCTCGGTAATTATTTTTTTTATAGTTTTTCTTGCACCCTTGTCAACATTCCTCCAATCTCCCACTATAACATAACTTATAAACGGATGATTGGGAATACACAAACAAATAGTAGGCTATGATATGTGCGCATTAAAAATTACAATCTACACTCTAAACACTATAGGTTCTAGAAGGGATCCTTGAGTACTATTACCATGCAACCCCTGGAAAACCCCAGGGGTTGCATAGTAATAATACTGAATAGTTCTTTTTAAATAACCCATATTGCTTAGAGTGTATAATCTGAATACAACATGAGAGCATCGTACCACGGAGCTAAAAGGTCCGATCTGAACAGGTGATCTTTGAAGAAGGTACATGTATTTAACATATTATTCTACAAACATAGACAGCATTGGGATGCGAAAAAAAATTGAATACTTACTTTGGAAAATGACGACTATAAAATAGCGGTTGTAATATTCCAGCAGGGAAAACTGAAATTAAAATGAATAATGTGTTTTATTCTAGGCGTACATTAGTCTATAGCATAACCCTTACAACGCTGAACTATTTTTGTATAAACCATGGAATGCTAAGGGTTAATTCAATTTGAAATCATCATAAATGCCTCAGTTTCTTCCTCATCATTTAAATATTTATGTTATGGGTCTACAGCCATTATAATTTTTAAGTTATTTTAGCGCGGGGATCGACTTTAGACGTCAGAATCTGCAGTCTGTATTAGACGTCAGATTCTGACGTCTAAGGACGCTTCCCGCGCTGAAAGGATTAAACAAGGTCAAACAATTTTCATCCACTTGAAGTTGTGTCTCGCTGCCGCGACACACAACTTCAAGTTGGTGAAAATTACTCACATTTGTTTAATTTGAAAGCAAACATTTGCAAATCTTGATATTGAAATACTCATTTCATTCCCAATAACAGTGGTTTGGTCGTCTAATCTGAGAATTTGTATTTTGAGTGAACTATAAATTTAAATCAAAATATTATAATCTGATACATTTATATCAGGTTTGATAACTTTACAAATTGACTTCCCAGCATTATTTTTACAATGCGTCACATTAATAGCTTAGGATTCAATCCGTCTAGTGAAAGATAATAGTTATTAATTCGTTAAATGCTAATATCATCGTTGAATAAAGGGACTAGACACATTGCGTGTAGAGTGTTGCGGCATGTAAACGGTGCATTGATAGCCGAGTTTTTTTTTTAATTAACCCTTTAATCGCCAGTGCCGCATATATTCGGGTTTTTATTTTTTATTTGACATAATTCAGCAATATTTGAAAACAGCTGACCTCCATTTTGTCAAATCTGAATAATTTTCACTCACTTGAAGTTGTGGATCGCGTCAGTGAGACACAACTTCAAGTGGGTGAAAATTCAGGTTGAATAATTTGGCGGTTTAGGGGTTAAACAAATAGGTAGTGATTTTTTTTGTAGATTCAATGCAATTTCTCACCTATATCATTAGTATTGGGATTATAGAATGCGTTTACCACAGCTGGATCCTGCCTCCACCTGTAACAGTAACCATAGCAACATGCACATATTAACAAAACACTACTAGATGTGTAACCTTTTCTTTCATGGTAATATCCGCATTTAGTGGTTTCATTGGTCCTTTAACCATTTAACAGCTGGTCACGACTTATGATTATATTACTTTTTACTTATTTTAAATTAGCACATTAAAGCCTTAAAGCGCAGATTGTTTTATGAAAACCTTGAAAGCCAAATAATTTCTTTCAATTTGAAATCATCATAACTGTCTTAGTTAGCTCTTTCCGCTTCATTTGAATACATATGTTATGGGTCTACGGCCATTACAAATATTTTTACTCTTACAGTGCGGGGATAGACTTTAGTCGTCAGAATCTGACGTCTACATACGTCAGATTCTGACGAATAATTTCGATTCCCTTACTGCAAGGGTTAAATATGAGCTTGTCAACATGTTAAAGATAAAACGTAACAGAATCAGCAAGATTTCGAAATCGTTGACCCCCGTTTTATCAAATCTGAATGATTTTCACTCACTTGATGTTGCGAATCGCGTCAGCGAAACACAACTTCAAGTGTGTGAAAATCCAAAATAAATAGCTTGGCGGTTAAAGGGTTAAATACAATTTTTTGCAAGATTAGACACAGCTTCAAGTGGGTACATATACATTCTCAGGGGTAAATGCATGGTGTTTAAATGTTTAACGATCAAGTGAAAAAAGTAAAAAATGATGATCTCAACGATTATTATCTGATTTTAAAATATAGCTCTTTTTAAGCCAGGCTCACAATTCAAAAATGTATTTGAATCATTTTAACGAAGACCAAATCTAAATGTAGAAATGTTTGCTTTGTTTTATGGCATGACACCTAAAGACTACAATGTTTAACGAGTATAAGTAATATTTGAATATACGACAACAAACTTGTCTTTTTTCACGGGCTCCCTCAGCTTTCGTAGATTTGTCTGAGATTCAAACTTCTCCACTTTCAAGATGTTTTCAAAGTACTGGTCAGATTCAAAGTTCAGCTGAAATAAAATTGATCAGCAGGGGTTAGGATCAAAAAAAGGAATTAACAATAAAGATGAAATCGGCGATGAAATCAGACTCTTAAGTATTATCGAATCAGACGTACCCCGTTGTAAGTGCCATCAAGCTCGTCTTCGTCAAGAATGAATTCAGGATATCCAATTCGCTCATTTATAGCGTTTGCCTGCAAAACAGTGAATGTTCACCAGCTGTTAACCCTTTAATTGCCGGTGCCGTCCATATTCGTTTTTTACATTTTTTATAGCACGGTACATATCAGCTTTAAAACATGTTAAAGATAAAAAGTGACATTAATCGGCAAGATTTGAAATTTGTTGACCTCCATTTTGTCAAATCTGAATAATTTTCACTCACTTGAAGTTGTGGATCGCGTCAGCGAGACACAACTTCAAGTGGGTGAAAATTCAAATTGAATAATTTGGCGGTTAAAGGGTTAACAAATAATGCTGTGATCTACATAACGGTCGTATCACACTGGAAACACGGCATTCAACCAATGTTAATTTATGGTGATTTGTCATCTGCCTAGTGGGTTGACTCCATTCACTGTATTAAATAGAAAACACATCAGCTATACTGTGTTTCGTCTTGATATACAGATATATTCACGGTCCCTATTGAAATTGATCAATACCAAACCTTTTTGCAAATTAATAAAAATCAAATTGTCACGTTCCCATTCACCAGATCCCCGGACATAAAGGGTTCTATCTTCTACTATGATGAGTTGTAAACCCTTTAGCTCAGATGGATGCCTCCTTTCCGACAGTATTCCAATAAATTATATTATATAATTTCATTTTTTGATAGGTACGGAAAGATGGAATTTTCTGGCTTAAAATATAAAATAAATTAATAAATTATACGGCTACATGAGTGCATGTTACCTCCGTCAATCGTGTCTCAAAGATATTAGGTAGCAATGCTGGCCTTATGTTGGACCAGCGTCGTAGACGGTGGCCCAACATTAAGGCAGCATTGGGTCAAGGTGTCAAAATGACAGATAAAAACGCTTTTAAACCTTTTTTAGCACATTTTTCAAAATGCATTTTTTACATATAATATTATGTAAATAGGCCTATTATAAAAAATATTTTCAAAATGTTTTTTAATGATGTTTTTAAATAACATTTTTAATTAACGTTTTAAAAAATTCTGTTGACCAGACGTTTTATTATTAAAAAACATTTAGCCTAACTTTTCTAAATATCCATACAATGTTTTTGTGTTTGCTGGAATTCAGGTCATTGGATTTGCTAGAGACAAACTGATGCCGCTTTCACAGCCGGAAGGAAACCACTTATTCATATAAAGCTTCGAATCAACAAGGCGACACCTGTTGATTCGATAGCGATCACAGACGACAACCGTAATCACCAGGAGGCGCTAGATATTAAGGATCGTGTCACAGAAAAAACACTCTGGCAATCAGTTTCGGATTAAAGTTAGAACAGATACGTAGACGGTGGGCCAATATTAATCTAGTAGTTTTTGTTGGGTGCCCATCTTAATGCACAAACTACGTTCATTATCACCACTTGCAATTTCTGTTCTCCAAGATTACTTATTTCCTGATAGAATCAAATCGTCACTGATCGACAGAACATTGGACCCATCAACCCTTTCAGCGCGGGGACCGTCTTTATACGTCAGAATCTGACGTCTGTGACGTATGAAGGTGATCCCCGCACTGAAAGAATTAAAATGATTATAATGGCCGTAGACCCATAAAATAGGTATTAGAATGCGCAGGAAAGAGCTAACTTAGCCACTTATGATGATTTAAAATTGAGAAACCCCATTGGTCTCTATGGTTTATATCAACCCTTTAACCGCCAAATTAGTCAATTAGAATTTTCACCCACTTGAAGTTGTATCTCGCTGACGCGATCCACAACTTCAAGTGAGTGAAAATTATTCACATTTGACAAAATGGAGGTCAACAAATTTCAAATATTGCTGATTAATGCCACTTTTTATGATGAAACCCCGGAGGTAATCCGAAGTCAACAAGGATGCGTACCGTGTCAAAACTAACAGGAGCTGGCAGTAGTAGGGCCTACATCACGGAGAAGGTCTCATGACTCTCAGTGACTAAGGGATGATGCAAAGGTAAAAAAATTCCAAACATCCCCCCAAAAAATTGGAAGTGGGTGGGTGGGTCCAGGGCCATTTTGGATAGAAAATTCGTCTTTAGGCTCAATCAGTTGGGTAACAGTTTTAATATCTTCACACTGAAATGACACCTTACAACAACTGTCATAAGATAGCGATTGGCGAAACGCAATGTAGATTGTCAACACAACGTTCAATCAATCAATCAATACAACTTCTATATCGCCTACATCCTCAGCGGACCGAGCTCAGAAGCGCAAAAATCCTTAGCGTGATCGTGTGTCATAATCGAGACCAAAGCAGGTTCGTCAACAGGGAGACGGGCTGCTCAGGGGCTAGGGTGGGAAAGCCAGGTCAGATAGGTGAAATTTGAGTAATTTCCAGAATGTTAAGATTGTTTTGGCATCACGTTTTGGCACAGGCAGGGCGTTCCATAAGGCTGGAACAGATATAGAGAAAGATCTTGACCCAGTCTTAGTTTTTATACGGGGAACAACAAATCTATTTGAATTTGAATAGTTTGTCTGGTAAACCAAAAAGCAAGGAATTAATTGTCCAATTAAAATTTGACAATATTTCCAATCCTGTGGATCACATGGATTACATAGTGTGCTGACTTGTTGCTCCATACTGAGATGTGAGTGAAATATTACGCCCAGATTGTTTACATGGGGACTTGTTAAGACTGTTGAATCACCAACTTTTATTGTGGAGATGTTTAGCTTTCTCAGAGCAGATGTTGAACCGGTGATGACAAAGTTTTTCACCGTTCAGTTTGAGTTTATTAATTACCAACCGTTTCTCAATTTCAGCCATGTACTTCTCCAGTTTAGCTATGGCACATGTGTTGAAACACTCATATAGCGGTGTGTAATCTGCATATACATATGCTAGTCAAGTCCATATTTCGGATGATTTTTCCAAGTTCAACAGCTGCATATATTGTGAACAAGATGGGTCCAAAAACGGAACCCTGTGGTACACCACAGGTCAAATCAGTGGGCCTTGAGATAGCACTACCAGCCTAACTCAAATAAAATATGGGGTGAACCAAGTCAGAGGCACGTCACACAGACCAACGTTATCTGATAGACGAGTCAGCAATACTAGTATGTTGTGGTCGACTGTATAGAAAGCTGTACTCAAGTCTAGCAGCACCAGATTGATGTGAAATATCAGTTGTTTAACCCTTTCAGGCCTGAATTCATCATTGTCATTTTCATCCACTACAAGTCGAGAATTGATGCGGTTTAAAAATAAAGAAAATTGTCATGTATTGGTGAACCTGTTTCATGGAAATTTTCGATCTAAAACCCTTTGTTTTAGGAAAATTAAGTCTGTTTTCAGGGGAGAAAAATGAGGGCTTAAAGGGTTAAACCATTCCGTGAACTACATTTGGGAAAAATAGGCAAACATAGGTGGGAATAGTCTTCAGTGCAAAATAATTTTGAAAATTGTAAAAAAAACACACTTGCAATGAAAAATAAAGAAAGACCGAGCGGCGGCCATTTTGAATATGACCCGTGCCATTTCTGAACTGGTCCGGCATATTTGCATGGTGAAGACGTGGGCACATTTTCAGAACAATCGAATAAAGCGCTAAAATGTTTTTTGTTTAACCCTTTAAGCCCTCACGATGCATTAAAGCATCATTTTACATCCCTGAAACACACTAGATTTTCCTACCACTAGGGGTTTTAGAATGAAAATTCCCATAAAACTGGTTTACTAAAACATGGTCGTTTTCTTTAATTTTTCACCCACTTCAAATCATATTCATCCACTACAAGTCGAGAATTGCGGCAGCAATTTGCGGCTTATAGTGGATGAAGATGACAATGTAAAGTCAGGACTGAAAGGGTTAAATCATACAGCTTTTTCAATTTGAAATCATCATAAATGTTTTATTTAGCTGTTTCCGCTTCATTTGAATACCTACATGAATGTTGTGGGCCATTATACATATATTTACTCTTACAATACGGGGATCAAATTCTGCCGTCTACAAACGTCAGATTTTGACGTCTAAAGTCGATCCCCGCGCTGGATGATACAACACATCCCTAAGCCGTCTAAAATATTGGAGAATAGAGATAGGATACATGCGCTTGACAGAAAAAAAATCGTATGTCAGAAACACTTCAAGGCCTAATGTATATTGCATCCATATGGAAATTAAGTACAATTAAAATGATATCATTTTTCCTGATCTATATACCTGACTTTTATTTCCTACATTACACCGATAATTTCTGTCTACTCTGGTTGGATTTGCTTCTTAGAAATTATCCCACAGAAATAGTTGGGTGCTAATTCTTATGCTCTGCAAAGCGGGAATGCAGTAACTGCTTACTTGAAAAGTAAGTAGTTACTGGCTTTACACGCCAGAATTTACCTTCTCTTTGGCGACCGTCTTCGTTTCATCGTCCATCCACTCGTTTTCTTCTAAGATTTCGTTGAATGCTTCTCTGATGTTATGTATCATCTCTAGTGCCTGCAACAATCAATAAGAAATGCATTGTGAGGGCTTAAAGGGTTAACCCTTTAGGCCCTCATGATGCATTAAAGCATCATTTTGCATCCCTGAAAACATACTTGATTTCATACAACAAATGGTTTTAGAACGAAAATTTCTGGTTTAGCAATACATTGCAATTTTTCCTTAATTTTTAAACCACATCAAATCATCTTCATCCACTAAAATCGAGAATTGCGACAGCAATTCGCAACATGTAGTGGACGAAAATAACAATGGCAAATTCAGGCTTCAAAGGGTTAAGGCCCCGTTCGATTCGAACCGATCTTAAATCGGTTTACAAATCAGGAGCGTCTGATTCGCACCAGACCAGTCCAAACTAAAACCGGATTGACCCAACTATCAAAGGCGAGGGCCCTGGTGCAGTGGTTAAAGCTACCTGCTTGAAAAGTCGGAGATCGCGGGTTCGAACCCCACTCTGTCCTTCAAGTTTCAGAGAAACAAAATGTTTCTTCCCCGCTCACGCGCAAAAATTCAATATTGTGGCCCACAATATTGATTTTTTGCGCGTGAGCGGGGAAGAATTTGTGGGGGGCCTCCGTGACCGAGAAGTAGCGTGCTCGGCCTCAGACCACCAAGGGTCAAATTTCGAATCCAGTGTCTGGAGGACCATGTCATCTAATTCATCTCACTATTCTCAGGAGATTTAGCTTATATGTGCACAAAACTGGCCTAATACCCTATTTATTTCATTTCATTTCAAACCTGCCTACATGAAGATATGTTAGTTTGAATCTCGAACCCGCCAATCCAGACTTTTCTTTGGTTCAAAATACTTTTAGATTGGCCGTAAAATTGGATATCGAACCAGATTGCCAAACCGGCTTGTTTCTTTGGCTCAAACTGTTTTTAGATTGGCGATAAAAACTGCATTTCCTGCCTTTACCGATGTCTGGTTCTGCTACATGCAGGCAACTTAGATCACTCAACTATTTTTAGATTAGTGCGAATCAAAGAGGACCTTAGACATTGATCGGCCTGCTTACTACAAATACAGTTTTCTGAAGGCAATGACAGAGTAAAGGGCTAATCACGCAGCAGATTGAAGTGTAGATCAAAACTGAACATCCGGTTTACGCAGAGATGGGTCAACATTGAATCAACATTGGTTCAGCGTAGCCCAGAAAACGTAGCCCATTGAACACGATACGTCCGCCCATTTTTGTTTTAACCCTTAAAGCGCTGAATTAATTTGTAAAAATAACATTGCAACTAAAGGATTTTTTTCACCTTGAAATTATTATAAATGTCTTAGTTAGCTCTTTCCGATTCATTTGAATACCTATGTCATGGGTCTACGGCCGTTATAAAGAGTTTTACACTTACAGCGCGGGGGTCGACTTTAGGCGTCAGAATCTGACGTCTGTAGACGTCAGATTCTGACGACTTTTAAACCCTTTCGCTCAGCGGACACGTGACGCTGAACCAATGCTGATTCGATGTTGACCCATCGGCAACGCAATGATTTTTTTTATTTATTAGACTTTCTATATATACAATTATACAAAAAATGACATATAGAGGCAAGTGGCGACAGGTGACCAGCACCTATGCAAGGCCACCGCCCTCAAAATAAAAAAAACATACATTATAATACAATAAACCTTTTAATCGCCAAATTATTCAATCTGAATTTTCACCCACTTGAAGTTGTGTCTCGCTGACGCGATCCACAACTTCAAGTGACTGAATTATTCAGATTTGGCAAAATGGAGGTCAACTGTTTTCAAATATTGCTGATTGATGTCACATTTTATCTTTAACATGTTCAAATGGTGGTACATAATGTGATAAAAAGAATGAAAACCCGAATATATGCGGCATGGGCGTTTAAAGGGGTGCAATCCAAGAAGGCTTGTGTTAAAAACAATGATGACGATGGGCCACCACTAACCATTAACCCTTTTGACGCTGAACTCCTGTGAACTTCTGGGCACATTTGCATTCCCACCGCTCAATTCCTGGGGAAGGGGGTTAAAATCCGAATATTTTGTAATGTCAAATTTGTCTGAAGACGCCAGCAGGATCTTAGCTTAAGCGAAAATAATAGCATGGGAAGGAGTTGTGCTTTACTTATACATAACACCAAGGTAATTTTAAGGTCATTTCAACGTCAAACTGGCAAAAATATTGAAAATATCCAATTTCAAGCTTGTCAGTGATGCAGTCATCTACTAGAAAGGACAGATGGTGATACATTCTTGGTCGGGTATCATTTCAACACACATTTTAAAGCTTCAGCTTGGGCCTCACTCGCAAAAATATTGATACATAATTAGGTAAGAAGGTTGACATAGGTTGGGGTTGTGCTTTGCTTCATGGATACCACCCAAAAGAAACGCGAAGGCTATATGAAGGTCATGTAAAATGCCAGGTTCCTCAGTTTATGGGTGGTGGGTACTAAATGCTTAATGAATAGGTGCGCAACCATGGGATCAGCACTGCTGCAATATCTGTGATCTAAGTGTTAATATAGCATGTTAAACATGATAATGTTGCAAAGGAAGGTACCGTTTGCTTTCTTTGATAACAAAAAATATATGAATTTGTGAAAAATACCGTCTCCATTTCAATTATTGAGAAAGTTATGGTAATTTTATTGATTTCATGGCGGTTATTTTGAATTTTTAGTTCTAAAAGAATCCTTTAATGATGAAAGCTATGCATCTGCCCATATATTATTATGGGGTGCTATCCATGCACAATCAAAAGAGAAACAAAATTTCATCAGCCAAAACAAGGTTACCTTCATGGATGCCGGACCACATTGATTTTGCAGACAAAAAATACAAAAAAAACTCTGCCCCAGAGATATCTCGGGGCCCGTGACAGCGGAACATTTTTTTACCCCGAGATATTTCGGGACCCGCGCTGAAAAGGTCAAAGCGTTGACATATTTTTATATGAAGCAATAGATCAAAGTTTTCTTTTCAATTTAAAACCATCATGTCTTAGTTAGCCTTTCCGCCTGATTTGAATACCTATGAATAATAAATGTGTATTTTGTATTGACACTTTAAGCGCCACGTATGACTTCAGTCGTTCTTAATCCGCTTTATTAGCCGATTAAATCAATGTTAGTGTGAACAAATATTTAAATATCAATATATAAAAATTGTTGGTCTAAAATTCGTAAATATGAGTAATTCTCACCCACTTGAAGTTGTGGGTCGCGGTAGCGAGACACAACTTCAAGTGGGTGAAAATTCAAATTAGGAAAATTAGCGGCAAATGGTTAAAAATGCCTCATTCAGAGCATCTGAAATGTTCAGCTTCTGAAGTCTAAGGGGATACGCCCATCTGACGAAGATAGTTATTTACCTCATTTCGCTTCGCATACATTTTTGGATAATTTACAACATATCCATTTACAAAGCACATGTAAAAAACTAATTTCTCGGCGTCAAAGCGTCTATTCAGCCACTCAGATGAGTGGTTTTATGGACGCTTTACCTCCGAGAGAACTCTCATCTCAGCGACAGATAGAAAGCTTCAGCTCCGATGGGATGCTAAACACATCTTATAAATACGTTGATGAAGCCGCTTACCGTGTCTTTGCTCTCTTTCTTGAAGTAGTCCCTGATGAACAACCTGCCCATGGCCATTCCCATCCTCTCATTCACGTACTCCACACATTTCTGCCATCGTACCTTGTCTCTGGAAACCCCCTGGTAAAAAACAATAACCTTATTGAGCACAGTCCGTACAAACGTCACTTGTCGAATACATCATAGGTTATAAATAATACAGGTATGCTTTACGATAAGGTGCCGTGAGGAGCGATAAAGTAACGTCCAGTCCATTCCGGTCCATTCCGGTCCAGTCCAGTCCAGTCCAGCCCAGTCCCGTTTAGACCAGTCCAGTCCAGTCCAGTCCAGTCCAGTCCAGTCCAGTCAGTCCAGTCCAGTCCAGTCCAGTCCAGACCAGTCCAGCCCAGTCCAGTCCAGTCCAGTCCAGCCCAGCCCAGCCCAGCCCAGCCCAGCCCAGCCCAGCACAGCCCAGCACAGCACAGCACAGCACAGTACAGTACAGTACAGTACAGTACAGTACAGTACAGTGTACAGTACAGTATACAGTGCAGTATACAGTACACTGTACAGTACAGTGTACAGTACAGTGTACAGTGCAGTGTACAGTGCAGTGTACAGTACAGTGTACAGTATAGTGTACATCACAGTGTACAATACAGTGTACAATACAGTGTATAGTACATAGTACAATACAGTGTACAGTGCAGTGCACAGTACAGTGTACAGTACAGTGTACAATATAGTGTACATTACAGAGTACAGTACAGTGTACAGTACAGTACAGTACAGTACGGTACGGTACGGTACGGTACGGTACGGTACAGTACAGTACAGTACAGTACAGTACAGTACAGTACAGTACAGTACAGTACAGTACAGTACAGTACAGCACAGCACAGCACAGCACAGCACAGCACAGCACAGCACAGCACAGCACAGCTGCAGTGTACAGTACAGTGTACAGTACAGTGTACAGTACAGTACAGTACAGTACAGTACAGTACAGTACAGTACAGTACAGTACAGTACAGTACAGTACAGTACAGTACAGTACAGTACAGTACAGCACAGCACAGCACAGCACAGCACAGCACAGCACAGCACAGCACAGCACAGTACAGTACAGTACAGTACAGTACAGTACAGTACAGTACAGTACAGTACAGTACAGTACAGTACAGTACAGTACAGTGTTTGCCGTGGGTCCAATCTGATTCATCATGGGACGAATGGTTGAATACTATATTATCTGATGATATCTGATGATATTATTATCTAAGCTTACTGCTATCACCACTCATTTACATATTTTTGCTCTTGAATGGATTAAAATAAAACAAATATTTTATAATATTCAACAACCGTAAAAAAATTACCCACTGAGCGATATACATACAACGTATAGCCTTAATGATAAAGAAATGTGAATTTGAAGCATAGCACATTACAAGGTAATTCTAGTGAATCATGTCATTATTTGATCATTTGAGCTGTACTATATGTGGATCACTTGCCTGTAGAACACGCCTGTACTCATTCCTCTCCTTCTGATACTTCTCCGTCATCTCAGGAAGGAGGCCCATAATTAATCGCCACAGCAGGTAGTTTGCCAGAACTCTGAAAGATCCACCCGCCATTGTTATGGCCCTTGTTCAAGAACACCGACTGTCTGATATTGTCTAAAGCTTTTATCATTAAAGTGGGAGAGAAACGAAAGCCAGCGTTGGTTTCAGGTTGGGCCAGCGTCTGCGACGCTGGCCCAACCTGAAACCAACGTCAGGCGGGGTTTTATCGCCACCGAGGAGGCGCGGTTATTGCTTTCTAACATGACGATTACGAGGCGGGTGATAATATGGTATAAATGGAGACAAATGAGCGGGTTAGCGGCTGGGCCGGGTCGGGCTCTTCGCCAGCTGTGAACTCGGGCAGGAAGATGGGTTCTAAGTCTTCTGCTGGCACACTAACGCGCAAATGAACGCCCTCCCGCCTTCGCCCTGTCACATATTTACTTCCCCGACTACGGTTTACGATCCGCCCGACAACAAACGACTACCGCGCAGCCACTTCAGCTCAGATCAAGTGAGAAAAGATGGCGGCGGTGATACACTGGGTTTTTATGAAGTGACATTGGTAGTTACACTGTCTCGTTGGCATTACACTTACATTTATTCCCTCGTTGGTGATATGATAACGTTAGTCTATGCAGAAATAAAATGTCCATTCTTGAAAATATTGATTGGAAACTTAATTAAGTTAAGTTTGATTTTCACTTAATTCACATGCATAATGTAATTACGTTCCAAAGAGTTAATGTAGGCTGACCCTATATTACAAAAGCTGGCATCTTAATTACGTGTAATGACCCATTTTCCTTAAAAACTCACCACAGGCCCAGTAAAGGCACGTGTACTCATGCGACCTATATCATATCTTATCAATTTATTTATCTAATCATGCATTTACTGATTGATTTTGTATGAAATCATAAATTGATAATAAAATATTAACATAAGTGTAAGCAGAGCGAAATTATTTTTTTTCTATGCAGATTACTATTTTGTTTTACCTTCGATTCTGTTGCTTCACCAACTTAGACATATCCTTGAGGTAAGACATGGCAAGTGATACGACTTCTTCTGTGCCGTTGATTGGAATTGGCATGAATGAATTGAAATATTTCAACCAATCAATCTGAAAAGGAAAGATATGTCACTTGCATAATATAATTCAACCTTTTCAGTGCTGGGACCGTCCTTAGACGCCAGAATCTGACGTCTTTTGACGTCAGATTCTGACGAATAAAGACGGTCCTCGCACTGGAAGATTAAAAAAATATATGATGGCCGTAACATATGTATACAAATGAAGCGGAAAGAGCTAACTAAGACATTTATGATGATTTATGATGATTTGAAAAAACCCTTTGATTGATACAAAAATATTTCAGCGTTGTAAGGTTTAATCTCCTGAGGAGAAGAGGACGCATTACAAAATATCAGTGATGAGCGACATAGTTATAAATTGCTGTAATTTTTTTACAATGCGTAGGGGTGCCTGGGCCCCGCTTTATCAACCAGAAAATATACGAGATCTTATTAATTCTCGTGACCTTGGCCTGCCACTTACGAGAATATAGAAGCTCGTTGATTTTCCTCGTATGTCTCCCTCTTTAACATGAATAGGGAGGATACGAGCACTCTGACCCACTCGTTGAATCTTAACGATCCGCATATGCAAACGAGCTATTACTACGAGCTCGTATCTTTTCAGGTTGATAAAACGTGGCCCAGGTCACATCATTTTAACCATGTATATGATTTTTAAAATTATATTTTTCATTTTTTTACCCACTTGAAGTTGTTTAACTGTTCAAATGCCTAGGGTGTGCAGTGGGGTGTATGGTGCTGTGTAGTGTGCATTTCAATAACCTTTTTTGGGTTTACGCTTGGAAGTTAAAGTAATGAATGAATGAATGAATGAATGAATGAATGAATGAATGAATGAATGAATGAATGAATGAATGAATGAATGAATGAATGAATGGATGAATGAATGAATGAATGAATAAATAAATGAATGAATGAATGAATGAATGAATGTATGAATGAATGAATGAATGAATGAATGAATGAATGAATGAATGAATGAATGAATGAATGAATGAATGAATGAATGAATGAATGAATGAATGAATGAATGAATGAATGAATGTATGAATGAATGAATGAATGAACGAATGAATGAATGAATGAATGAATGAATGAATGAATGAATGAATGAATGAACGAATGAATGAATGAATGAATGAATGAATGAATGAATGAATGAATGAATGGAACATTAGGTCACTTCTGAGCTGAGACACAAAAACCTCCTGAGGATGGTGATATGATAATTAGATGACACAGACCTGGATATGTTGTAAATGAAATATTGCAGGCAGGAGGTGAAATAAATAATATGTCCAGTTAAAAAAACTCCAGTCCCCAACTAGTAATGGTGCCCCCCCCCCCTCCCTAACAAAAACCACGCACAGATGAAGAAGTAATAATGTAGTATTTTGGCTTTGCACGCAGCATATCATAGCGCCTTGATACCCAGGCAGTCGATATCAGCGGTGTATAAATTAGAATCAATACCATTTCAAGGTTTTAATTCGTCAAATGGGCGCCAGATCTCAGATAAACTATAAAGGGTGTCATTTTACAAACTATGCATATAATTATATTTTAAAAAATCTGCGCCCATATTCTCACACAAGTTACGTTATATCGTAGGCTTCAGATTGGTCGAGATGACCATCTCGCCCAATCAGAAACCTACGATATATCGTAACTTGTACGAGAATGCTGGCTTTGTCTACCTCTGGTACTTGTGCCTGTAGCTCGCTGATGCGTTTCTTGTCGTACATGGCGCTAGTGTCGTGCCTCTCAGACTTTGGCGTCGTTACCTGTTTTATAGAAAAAGTGAGCAAACAAGACATGTAACGATGAGTAGGCCCACATCTCAACTCTTACAGCGCCGGCACAGCTTTAAAGATATAGACCACTCTCTGTATGTTTCTGGTTTTACTTGTACCCCAGTTGCCTCTATCTCTGTAATCAGCCTGGTGCTCTCTGGGTACAGATGTGTGCCGCTGTTCATACACGGTGGACTACTCCTTTAATTTTTTTTCACAATGTTTACTTGCACTTTAAATATTAGGCCTACTAACATATTAAATTAGCCGGAACTTCGTTCAAAATATCGGACAATTTCATCCTTATTCAATTATAGTTAGGACTGCAAGAATAATATTGCTATACATGTCTTAACGCTTTCTCCTATTTTTGTAGGTTTTTGTAGGAGTTTTAGTACGGGGACATTTGTGTTTTTTCTTTTCTTTTCATCTTGATATAAATGTACATGTATATACCAATGAGTAATTTTGTTTCATCCCGCATAAATATGTTTGAATCAATAAACAAAAAATAAATTGTTAAGATATAAATTAGCCTGTATTTCTATATAGATAGATCACAGGATAGGTTTTATTTTTCTAAACTCTAAAATACTCTATGTCTGTGAGCTGTTTAACTCACCCTGGCCAACTTGACCTCGAACTCTAGAACTTCCGTCATCTCTGTTTTGGCTGTAGTCTGGTTCGCCCCCAGTAGCCTGGCCACGTTGATCATGTACTTGAGATACGCCCTTTTATACTCCGTGTCGTTATTTTGTAGATAATACTCCCTACTGGGCATTCCTAAACTCGTCTGGTCAAGCTGTTAAACATAAAAACAGTTACGCTAATGCAAATCGCCTCAAACATGTTAAAAATGCAATTTATACCGAAATAAAAGTAGGGATGGTAAACAAAATAATTTGTTCTGTACATTATGTAGTAGCCTACAACATGTGGGTGGAAGAATATTCTGAACCATATATAATTTTATCAACACAATAGCAAACAATCACGTGCAGTATAAATAGGGCTTTAACGCGTTCAATCCTAAATTTACCATTGTCATATTCATCCACTACAACACGTGAATTGCTGTCGCAATTCTCGATTTGTAGTGAATGAAGATGACCTGAAGTGGGTGGCAAATGAAAGAAGATATTATTTTTAAACAGTTCCATGGAAATTTTCGTCCTAAGCTTTAAGTAAATTGAGGTATTCTTCAGAGATGCAAAAATGATGCTTTGATGCACCGTGAGGGTTAAACCCTTAAAGCGCTGAATTATTTTTGTATACATCATGGAGATCAAAGGTTTTTTTTTCAATTTTAAATCATAAGAAGTGTCTTAGTTAGCTCTTTCTGATTCATTGAAAACCTATGTTATTGATCTACGGCCAATGGAAATAATTTTACTCTTACAGCACGGGGATCGACTTTAGTCGTCAGAATCTGACGTCTGTTCTGACGTCTACGGACGTCAGATTCTGACGACTAAAGTCGGTCTCCGCGCTGTAAGGTTTAAAGGGTTAAGTAAATACTTTTATGGAAACAAAAGCTAATAGAACACAGAGTATGACTATCCCACATCGCATCAGTCCAGACAACCTAATATAGTAGTGACTCAGAACAAATTACTATTGTTTCCAAATTTGGAAGGCTACAACTGCACAAATTAAACATACAGTGCAAGCACTCAAACCGCTCGACTGATGTAGTGGTGACTCAACATGGCCACAAATTTGACACAACTGCTGCAAATACGCTATGCAAATACTCGAAGACAACAAAAACGTATATATATATGATGACTTGAATTAATTATCTATAATAGCTAGAGACGAGGTGTCAAGGTACTTGACCGAACATGGCCACCACAGATTCGTGTTCGGTCTTACATGAAAAAGGACAATGCCAATAGACTCGTAGATCTAGTACACCTGAAAAATATACCAGGTTTCAAGGCATTTAACTGAAAATAATAACGGTTTATTAAATTTATAAAATCAAGATGGCCGCCATAGCCCTTTTTGGTAGCACATGAAAAAGGTCAATGGCAATACACTCACAGACCCCAAAAACCTATATACACCAGATTTCAGGACACTATTGTGAATTCTAGCAGAAACAAACCGAAAGAAATAAGTCGCCAGCTGGCGGCCATTTTAATTATCGGTGGAAGGCTGAGCATCTGGTCAGGTCATGTTCATAATCATGGGTAACTTCACATAAAAATTGGAGTGATCCAATTATTATTTTTCAAGTTATCGCGCAAACAAGTTTTTTTTGTATTATTCAAACGATTATCAGAGTGAATAACATCTGCTCATCTGGTCTTCAAAGAAATGTTCCCCACAGATAGCACTTTGAGATAAATCTGGCAATATTTTAAATTCCATAGTATCATATTATAAGCATTCTATTAATGTTAAAACATTTTAAGGCAATCTCAATGGGTGTGATAGCAAACTAAAATGTCCAAAGAATGACTGAAGGATGACTTCATACATATTGTTACCAATTCGTCAGATTGTCTTAACCCTTTAACCGCCAAATTATTCAATCTGAATTTTCACCCTCCTGAAGTTGTGTCTCGCTGACGCGATCCACAACTTCAAGTGAGTGAAAATTATTCAGATTTGACAAAGTGGAGGTCAACGGTTTTCAAATATTGCTGATTGATGTCACATTTTATCTTTAACATGTTCAAAAGGTGGTACATAATGGGCTAATAAAAATGAAAACCCGAATATATGCGGCACCGGAGGGTTAAGTGTCACTCTGTTGAGTTACACATAAGACAATCTGAATGACTGGGTGAGAATTATGCCTATGTCCAATATAAAACCGCTAGTTTCGGCCGCAGTTGGGGCTAACCTGAATGATCCTGACAGACGAGTTCTTGTCGTCCGTGGCAACGCGCATGCTCACTAGGACAGCTGCGTTGTAGTACCCCCTAAGCTTTCCCAACGTACTTTCCAGATTCCAGTCCTGCGGGTTCCAGTCGCCATGAACGACTGGCCAGCCTCCCAGACCTCTCAAGACGTCCCGGACCGGTCCGTCCCCAACCGACTCGATCCGACCTGCAGTCATACAAACACATTTACTGTCTGCTTTGTGAAGCGTATGCACTAAGTGGTACCAGCCAATCAGGGTCGTATTCTCGTGCAAGTTACAATATATCGTAGGCTTCGGACCATCTCGACCAGTCCGAAGCCTACAAAATATCTCTCGTACGAGAATACGGGGCCAGGCCCCTGGTTTCACCAACGGAGTTAAGTCAAAACAATTTATTCTTTAAACACATCAAATATCAAACAATGAGTGAGCTGTTAATTTTTTTTATACAAACCATTGAGATCAAAAGGGTTTGTTTAATTTGAAATCGTCATAAATGTCTTAGTTAGCTCTTTTCGCTTCATTTGAATACAATTATTTCAGGTCTACGGCCAATCCACCTGTTTAATTCTTTCAGTGAGCAGCTGGTGAGGGGATCGAATTAAAGGGCTAAATAAGGCCTATAATAACTAGCCTCAATTTTGAAATATCCGATAAACGCGTCCACCGCATGTCCTAGAATGCAGAACACCGAACCCCTCAAGTTTAAGGGGAATATTTTTATGCTAAACACCGACATCTTTTAATATCCTACAATAATTTAAATTATATAGAAGAAAAGAAAGATCCCGCATTTCTGTGCACTAAATGTCACAGAATAAAACTTTGCATGAAAGACTCCATATGACTCATGTACATATCTGCACTTACTTCTGTTCATACATGAGTTGTATAAAGTTTTTGCTTTTCTTGTGGCCTCTTGGTCGTATAGATTTGTCACCTCTTCCAATAAACCTGAAAAAAATAGTAGACAATTATATATTATACAATTTACAATACACTCTTTGCACGATTTTGAACATTAAACAGTAGTCCCAACTCAATAGTTCAGCTTTGGTCACTGTGTGGCGTTTTGTTATTGAAAAGAGTGAAACCGGAGTCGTAACTTAATAGTTCAGCTTTGGTCACTGTGTGGCGTGTTGTTATTGAAAAGGGTGTATTCAGCTTATAATCAAAATCGTACAGTGCAAATTAGACAAAGCAGTGTTTAATAAGAAAAATCTATGGTATCTCAGGCATATGACCCTTTCCAAGCAAAATGTTTTTAATTTTCACCCACTTGAAGTTGTCACAACTTCAAGTGGGTGAAAATTACTCACATTAGTTTAATTTGAAACCAAAAATTTCCAAAATTGGATGTTTAAACACCCGATTCATTCCGAATAAGATAAAGAGCAGTGACCACCTACTTGAAAAGTAAGTAAGCTGTTTGCCTTAGCACGATATCACATAAGCAAAATAACAAAGTGCGGAAGATGGATATGCTAACCCTTTCACCTCCGCTGCCGAGATTATTCGTTTTTTTTAACACACTATTTTTTATTAACACATTAAATACCAGTTTTTGAAAAGATATATATAAAGTGACATAAATCAACAAGATTTCGAATTGTCAAATCTAAATAATTTTCACTCACTTGAAGTTGTGGATCGCGTCAGCGAGACACAACTTCAAGTGAATGGAAATTCAAATTAAAGAATTTGGCTTACACACATCATCACCCAGCAGACACAAAACATTTGTATAACATTTGCATAGCGTTGGCCCTAACATTATACAAATGTTGTACACAAGTTTTGTGTTTTCTGGGAATTACCGAATTAAAACCATATTATGATACAGTAAGGAGCGCCACAGAAACTAACGTTTGAGTTTGATCTGCAGCTCGTCGTGCAGCTTTTCAAACGTGTCGAACGTGGACTTGTCTTCGGGGATCATGTACCTCGTGTTCCACGAGCCGCAGGCGTACTTGAAGAAGTCATCACAGGGATCCGTGGTGGAGTCGATGGCTTCCAGGAGCTGTGCCGCTGTCAACACAACATATTACAGTTTATAATGAGCGTATGTGTACAGCTTGTAATGTTCTTGGGGATGATTACCATTTTGTTATAGAATGCCAGATTAATACAGATATAAGAAGTACTATTTGTCACCCTACTATTGGCGAAAACAATCAATGTCTAAATTTATCGAGCTTTTGACATGTGATCGTCATGATATCACGTCTAAATTAGCTGTATTTATATTTGAAGATTTTAAACTGTTACCTGAACCATAGCATGCATATTGTCATTTTAAATATTACTGTTATTCTAATTAGTATCGCCTCACCAAGACGCTGTTTTGTTTGCACATTTTGTTTCTAAATGCACACAGGCTCCAAGAAGCCTATTGCTGTTTCAATAAATTGATTGATTGATTGATAATACATACATTCAGACATTTACAGGACTTGGACTTACAAATTTAACCTTTTATCTGCCAAGATATCCTATTTGAATTTTCACCCTCTTGAAGTTGTGTCTCGCTACCGCGACCCACAACTTCAAGCGGGTGAAAATTACTCATATTTGCTTTATTTGAGACCAAATATTTTCAAATCTTGATATTCGAACACTCTTTTTATTCCCAATAACTATGATTTAACCTCACAATAAAACAAATGATAAACGATTATAATCGTGCTTACTGGGGAAAAGGTTAATACTAGTATTATGATTGCTCATTACAACATTGAATAATTCATTGATGTTGGGAGACTGCTGTTCAAAAGCAAAGACCGCTATTATATGGAGAGGGCATACATACATAAAAACGTATAAAAACGTACATAACGTAATGTTAGGGAGCCTGCACAGTCCGAAAAATTGCTATTTGGGTTTAAGTGTCGCCGAGCCATTCCTAACCGCATTTTCTGATTACAATAACATACAAGTTGCAGGGGCGGATTTAGACCGGGTTGACAGGGTTCCGGAGCCCTGTCAGTGTATTCAAATATATCAAATTACAGAGTTTGATTTCTAAAAACCGGTAAATTAATTGATTTTTTGGGGGGATTAGAGCCCTGTCACCGTTTAGATGACAGGGTTCCAAAGCAACACTGATAGCCTATATCGTTCTTTGTTGGTCGATTAGTTCTATTGATCTCAAGATAAACGCTGGGCCTAATTAAGGTGTGAAAGTGTGTGGCACCGGCAGCAGGTGTATTTAACAGTCTCGCCGAATCATTATGTATCCTGCTCTAGAAATCCAAAAGACAGTTCCTGCTTACTTGTAACGTGAGTAGATACTGTCCTGTGACTTTGCACGGCAGTATAGACCTACATGTCATTTGTGATCGACTATTGCATAACATTCACACCCCCCTTTGTTTCCAAAGACTTCAATAAATGAAATACAGCTAACTTTAAAGGTGCCCTCCACATTAAAATTTTGTTCTGTTTTATTTTAATTAAGTCACTTAATTTTAAACTTTTTTATACTATTTCTACTGATTTAGATCTGCTAATCTTTGCGAAACTTTAATTTCTACGAGGACAACAAATTAGTGAATTTAAGAATCTTCAATAAAATTATTATTATTATAGCGCTACCTACAATCGAAAATGACTACAGTGAGTTTTAACTAGTCTCCATGAAGACTCAACAACAATGTATAATTTATCTTATATATTAGCCGATAACTACAGTAGGCCTACGTGAGCGTGAATAAAAATAATTGCAGAATAAAGTACATAATCAACTTGTATATTCATTGATCATATCAGTCAGTGATTGGAACGGTTTTGCTGGTTGGCCTACTACAGTAATGTGCTTATATAACAATATCAGCTTGAGAGTCCATTGCAACTGCCCAACTGAACACTGAATGTTACACGAACGCTTACTCAACCTTGGCCTGGTATCGTCAGCGCTGACCCGACATTAAAACAACTTTTAAGTAAAGGTCCGTTGCGAAGGTCGGCACATGCCGTATATAGTTATTCCCGCAATTGGTATTAATACGCAAGGGTGAAGTGGGCTGCGCCTATACTTATTATAACTAAACGATTGATGAGGGGAATTTTAGTTTCAGGGCTAAATAAGTCACTCAGCCTTGAAAGCTAAAACACTATTAAGCGCCATTGAAAGGTGACATTTCACTACTCAGTGACTATATATGTTAGGCCTTAATACGAGAGCAGTTTTGTATGGGGGGGGGGGACTTTACGAAAAGTCAAAAAATCAGAAATTCATGACTATTTAAAAACCGGCAATTACCATATATATATTTATAATGGATAATGGTAAAATTGGAACCTTTTCAGATTTTTTTCTGGATCCGCCCCTGAGTTGACCAGAGAAGCCGAAATAACTGTAGCAGTCATGGGGCTATTTCTATGTGCAGCAGCAGCCCTTGAAATTGAAGAAGAAGAGTGAAAGAGAAGAAGAAGGAGCGAGAAGACAATTGTAAGTGAACAGAAGAAGAAAAGTAAAGGATTGGTTGAAGAGAAGAGTGCAACTGGACCACAACAGGATTTTTCTACACGAACTGGAGGAAGGAGTTATTGCGAGGCTCAAGACATACCTCAGAATGAATCCTGATACATTTATTAAGATACAAAAATGAGATACAAAGAACCCATTCCTGCACGTCTCAGACTAGCTGCTACATAAAAATAGGTGTCTTATACTTTAATTTTGAAGATAGAAGAATGTTGCTGGCGAAATGACTGGAACTGGCATCGTCAAATTTATTTCATCAAAAACTACAGGAGTAGGATGCTTGGGCTTATTACTTCTTCTTTTTTGGCTGAATTTAACTGGCTAATCTCAATATTACTCCCTTAAGAATCATCATCAGGTGGAGGTAGAGTACGTTCTGAGTAGTTTTTTTCTTTCTTTTTGATACATCTTTTTTGGGCTTATTTTCATGTGTGGAGAAACTGGATCAGGCGATCAGGGAGATCGGCAGGGCCGCGTATTCTCGTACAAGTTACGATATATAATCTTTGGCTTCGGATTGGTCGAGATGTCCATCTCGACCAATCCGAAGCCTACGGTATATCGCCATTCTGGTTGTTTAGATGTTCCTTTCAATTAAAACTGAAATTGGTGGTTTGTGGAAAAAAGTTAATTTTTTCACTCTAAAGATCTAGATATTCGATTCGGTTCAGTTTGCTAAAACGTATCTACCTAGAAAATCGGAGATCGCGGGCTCAAACCCCGCTCTGGCATTCAAATTCCAAAGAAACGAAATGTTTCTTATCCGCTCACTCGTGAAGATTCAATATTTTGGGGAGCCTCCGTAACCGAGAGGCAGCGTGCTCGGCCTCAGACCGCCAGGGCTTGAATTTCGAATCCTGTGTCTGGAGGGCAGTGTGATTTCATTCATCTCACCATCCCCAGGAGGTCCAGTTTAGCCCATTTGTGCACAAAGATGGCTTAAAACCCCATTCATTTAATTTAATTTACCTCTCAGTGTGCGAAAGCTTTTGAACGTTTTCCAATGTTCTTTGACAACAACCCATTAAACACAAAACATTTGTATATCATTTATACAACGTCGGTCCAACGTATTCGCCGTTGGTCCAACATTGTATAAATGTTATACAAATATTTTGTGTTTACTGGGAAGATATATATCATAAACGCAGGTGCACATCCCTATAAAACGTGATTTTTGTAACCAGAGTTTTTCAACGTAAGCGCAATTTTCGTTTATTTTTGCCAGCATCAAATAAACAAAAAGTGGCCGTTGTAATGCAGCACTTTTCAGCTTGACCCTTTAAGCCCCGTCGTCGCTTTTATATACCACATAACTATACAATATATAGACTATTAAAGAGGTATATTACATAGCAATCAGGTCGAGACACTTCATTCATCTTGCAATGGGAATCGCCGTGGAAATTTGTTGCTGGATGTGAATGAAAATAATTTGGGAGCTGGGAGAGTTAACCCTTTGCCTGCTGAACACGACTACAGTCGTTTATAATTCGTTTTATTAGCCGATTAAATCACAGTTATTGGGAATGAAATGACTGCTTAAGCGGCATGATTTGCAAATTTTTTGTGTCAAATTGAGCAAATATCAGTAATTTTCAGCCACTTGAAGTTGTGGCTTCAAGTGGCTGAAAATTTAAATTATTAAATCTGGGGGGATAAGGGTCAAAGCGTCTTTGTTTACAAAAGGATTCTGCGGTTACACACGCATGGAGAGAATTCATTGCACTGTGCATCATGGTGCCAGTGAACCGGCAGGCACTGTTACAGCTAAGTCCATCGGATGCTAATGAGCTGACAGAGACCACTGCCGAGATCTGCTGCAGATTTGGAAGATAGGAATGCTCGCGTGTCGGTAAACTCTAGTTTTTCCCGATGTGGCAGCGCAGAAAAAAATGAATGTCCGTATTGTGCGAAGTCGACAAACATCTGCCTGTTTGGTTCTGACACATGGAATGTTACTATCCATAAAGGCAGTTTTGAAAAAAATGACATTCAGGAGCAGGAAATTATTTCGGCAAAATAATGTTGAAAACCCAGCTTCTCCTTACACTTTCCTCGATAAATTACTCATACCGGCTTAATTTGAGATCGAACATTTGCATTTATCAAGGAATCTAAATCCCTTGCATATATTGCTCTTTTTATTCCCATTAACAGTCGGCTAATAAAACGAATTAAGATCAATTCTAGTCATGCTTAACGCTCAAAGGGTCAAAGAGAATAATATTCAATGGATGTATTTTTACTTTATAGATTGGCTGATGTGTCCCTTTAACTCCAAGGAATACGCTTATTTCTTGTCTTCAACAAATAAAACACAATCTATAATTTTCAGTATACTGCACCATTTTTAACCCTTTAACCGCCAAAATATTCAATTGGAATTTTCACCCACTTGAAGTTGTGTCTCGCTGACGCGATCCACAACTTTAAATGAGTGAAAGTTATTAAGATTTGACAAAATAGAGGTCAACAAATTTCAAATCTTGCTGATTAATGTCACTTTTTATCTCTAACAAGTTTACAGCTGATATGTAATGTGCTAATAAAAAATGTAAAAACGAATATGGACGGCACCGGCGGTTAAATGTTTAAAAACGTTCCAAGAATGCGGCATATAATTTGGTTAGCAGCATAATTATTTAACATGTTTCATTCAAATATGACAACAATTCAAGCTTTTTTTCTATATCAGAAAACAAACATTCTTGACACAATTCCAGAATAAGATGAGCGAGAAATATTTTTAAAACTAGATCAAAGGTGCAGATTTCAAATGGTTTAACCAGATCTACATCTGTACATTTCATATTTTTCATTTATTACTCATAAGTTTTAAAAATTGACGTTTCTTCTCTAGCTCCTACACGAAACTATCTGACCCATTGGGCTACGAAAGATAATTGCAAAGATGGGTTTTAAGTATGACGTGCGACTATACAATCAGAATTAAAAAAAAAAATTTTGTCCAACTTAAAATTAACTGGTCGCCATCTTATACAATGTTTAACACATATATGCATAATTTATAAGGGTGTCATTCCAGCTACATCCAATATGTTCAGGGATGTTGGGGGGAAATGAAAAAATGATACGAGAGAAAAATTGTTTAAACATTTTAAACAGGGACCGAGCAAATTGAAAGAAGGCTACTCCCAGGATCTACCTTTACAAAAATAATTTAAATGACCATGTCTCGGTAGCTACTGAATCGACGTTTATGAACTCGGAATATATTGCGAAGTTTTTGAACTTGTTCAATAAAATTACGAGCAGTGTGAATGCCATTGTCGATATCTTCTTCAAAAAACCATATGTTGACTGTTGATGATACAACACAACCTCAACCACTTAACGTTATTATGTACCATTGTAGTTGCAATTTAACCATAACTATACAAATCTCCATATCTACTTGAATATGTCTTGAATATATATAAGAAAAAGAAGAAGAAAAAAAAGAAGAAGAAGTAGAAGAAGAAGCATGCGGAGAGGTGAAACAGTATCAATGCTGTAGGCATTCGCTATTTATGTCCATGGTGAAATCATTAGGATGATGTAAACTCTGTTTCTGTGGAGTGAAGAGGTTTCTATGTTGATTGTTGTGGGTTCTATACACTTTTTTTTGTCAATGGTGGGACCGGTTGCGCTTGCATAATATTGTTTTACATTATATATGACATTAAGATTAGGAACTGGTCTATATAGTTTTTCATATCATCCCTAGATAACGGTGGCTTCTTTAATAAGCATGTTTAGGGAAGAGCCGGAGTCTAAGCACGAATTGTCAATGTTCATGATGGGATAATATACACATAATACATAATATAAGCAGCACATCAAGAGCACATCTACATCTGGTAGGCAATTTGGTAGGAAACGTGTCAAGAACACATGACCTAAAATCCTGTGATGAAAGGATTCTGTTTTTCAATTTGTTTGTGGTGGCAGGCCCGAACGATGGCATCGGAAAATTATTTTTTGATGGTGGAATATGCGGCATTTTGTGTTTGTCATTTGGAAATGTAATTCATACTTTTGAAGACAAAACATGTGGAAACACTGGTAAAGTGTGCTGATATCATTGATTCAACAGAAACGCGGTGTAGTGCCGAGGAAACCACCAATTTTTTCCAGCATCATTCTCATTTTCACAATAACTATCGCCTAGATCTCCTAACCCTTATGCTGCC
>OZ024917.1:18857864-18973686 GCA_964017125.1 Flabesymbios commensalis
CTGTAGACGTCAGATTCTGACGTATAAAGACGATCCCCGCACTGAAAGAATTAAAATATATCAATAATGTCCGTAGACATTCAAATGAAGCGGAAAGAGCTAACTAAAATATTTATGATGATTTAAAATTAAAAAAAACCTTCCTTAGGTTTCTAGGGTTTATATAAAAATATTTCAGCGTTGTGAGGGTTGACGCCCGTGTTAGGGGGGGGGGGGGGTCCATTTATGAGATTGCTGCAAAAAACAGGATTTTTGTTACCATGCACCTGCCTGGTACATGTTTCGCTGCCCCTGAGACGGTAGCCTAGCAATGTCTACCAAGTAAACAGGAAACATTAACACAATTATTTTACTTTTGATCCACCGTCTACGACGCTGGGCCAGCATTCGAGCAACACATGGGGTGAATGGTACCATACATGTATGACGGCCACAAACGTTCAACTTCACGGCAAGCTTATCTATTAGAGCATAATCCATTCTAAAAAAATACTGAATAAACCAGTAAGATTGTGATTATTATGAAATTATTTCTATTCTACACATTTTACTCGTTTGGACCTAATACATATGCCTACAATTACGTTTTAAATTCAGTTTACTCTTACAACGCTGGATTATTTTTGCATAAACCATGGGGATCAAAATGTCTCTTTCAAATTGAAATCATCATAAATGGCTTAGTTAGCTCTTTCAGCTTCACCTAAATACCTATGTTACGGGACATACGGCCATTATACATTTTGTTAACCGTCTTTGCACGTCAGACACTGACGTCTACACACGTCAGATTCTGACGTGTAAAGACGGTCCCCGCTCTGAAAGGGTTAATCAGTGAAGATGGACGTTTAACCCTTTAACCGCCAAATTATTCAATCAGTATTTTCACTCACTTGAAGTTGTGTCTCGCTAACGCTATCCACAACCTCTAGTGAGTGAAAATTATTCAGATTTGACAAAATGGAGGTCAACTGTTTTCAAATATTGCTGATTGATGTTGCATTTTATCTTTAACGTGTTTAAAAGGTGGTTACTTAATGTGCTAATAAAAAATAAAAACCACAATATATGCGGCACCGGCGGTTAAAGGGTTAAAAAGCACTTGCCTGTTAACAGAGAGCAGAGAGCATTAACCCTTGAAGCCCTGGATTATTTTTTGGGAAACCCATGGAAACCAAAGTGATTTTTTTCAATTTGAAAGCAACATAAATGTCTTGGTTAGCGCTTACTGATTCATTTGAAATCCTATGTTGTGGATCTACGACCATTAGAAATATTGTATTTCTTTCAGTGCGGGGACCGTTTTTATACGTCAGAATCTGCCGTCTACAGACGTCAGATTCTGACGTATAAAGATGCTCCCCGTGCTGAAAGGGTTCTAGTATATACGTAAAGAGCATACCCACAACTTGAAATGTGAAAAACAAAAAACTTATTATTTGCTTAATGTGAGACCTCATATTTTCAATTCATGATGAATTAACACAATTCCAAAAAAACCGTCATTATATGTGTCAGAAAAGTAGAAAAAATGGCGGAAAAAAATTCTGGTTGTAATATTAAAAACATATAGAAAAATCAAGAAATGTATTGTAAAATAGTTTGGTTATTAATCCTTACAGTGCGGGGATCGACTTTAGAGGGCTGAAAGGGTTAAGGACGTAGGGGGGAACTAGCTAAGGATGAGAAAATGTATAATAGGTGAAATGTTGCGATTCAAATATACATATATTTGGACCGATTAATCACAGTCAAGTGTTACATATGAGCGGAGCGTCCAAATACGTTTTTATAGTCGGAAAATGGGGTTGAAACCTTTGGTCACAGTTTTAGTCACAGTTTTAGGCACAGTCGGGGCCAACCCTGTGCCAGTAGTACAACGCAGCTGCTCGTAAACAGGGTGATTACATGCACTGCTTCTTATCAAGGAGCTGGACTGGCCCAGGATAAAATCATAAAAAAATCGGTGATTTTATTTTGGCTTCTTAATATGACCATATCATGTTAACATGTTCATAGACTGGAACTGCAAAAGGTTTTTAACTTGTTGTCAATAATTAGAAATCAGGAATTTCGCCTCTATATCTAGCCTAACTGGTGAATGCGCAGCAGAAAAAATAAAAAAACTTTTGCAGAAAAAAGGTATGGAGGTCAGGTCGCCAAGAGAAAATTATCGATGCTGAACGAAACCCCAGTTCCTGGCCTTTCTAGGGTTCAGACAAAAGTTCCCACTGATAAATTGCAAGGCGGATTTTGAATTTAAACCCAAACCTACTTGACAGGGTCCCCCTGAGCACACAATATCTCCAAGGGACAAAACGAACTGTTTGTTTAATAGAGGACGGCAGGCTAATGGCGACTAATTGTTCAAAGAGCTGCATCTTGACGTGTCTGTTGTCGAGGTGATTAAATCACCGTGGACCATGTATAAGAACCAGCAAGCAAGGCAAGATGGACCAATGTTGTTTTAGCATTGATCCCACATTACACAAAACATTTGTATAACATTTATACAACGTCGGCCCCACGTCTTCGACGTTGGCCCGACATTGTATAAATGCTATACAAATGTTTTGTGTTTACTGGGAATGTACTAGAGGCGGTACAACGCTGGCCCAATGCATAGGACGCTGGCCAGCCGTTCTGCCCACACTGGGTTGATGTGGCGTGATCACTCACCTGTTTTCACACAGTGTTCCGTGAGGCAGACTGCAAGTTTTTCTGAAACAAACAAGATGGAAATGTTAACATTAGTTTATAAATAAATGAAAGTTTATCAAAATAAGTGCATCCTATACGATGGGAGCCCTTGGGGAAAAAAAATCGTGTGAATAATATCCCATAAAACACGAGAGGTCGACGTTGCTGGGACGTTAATCAACATCAATGACGTTGATTCAACGTCGTGTGCCCAGTGGGGAACCACCTATTGTGTCGCCGGCTCAACATTCAAAATATCGTGTTTGCTAGGGGATCAGTTGTGTTACACTTATTGTGATACACAACTTGTGTATCACAATAAGTTCAGGCCCCATCCCACAAAAAAACATATTATTCTTACCCACTGGACACACGACGTTGTTGCGACGGTGAATCAACGTCAACGACATTCTTCACCTTTATATTAGCAAAACAAAAAAATGGCACCAAAATCATATATTTACTATTTTTTTTGTTGCACATAAAAACACAATTGTTTTTTGTTTTTTTTGCGTGATTTAGAGTTGAGAAATGTAGGTCTCATTTGTTTCGATCAAAATGACCTATATGTTTGACATTCAAATGCAAAATGGTTACCACCAGCACACAAATAAAAGCGTTTTTATGCATCTGAATTATAATATAATAAAACTCATTATTTTATGCAAATCTAGACAACTAGACTATGTAATACGGAAGATTAGGTTCCAAGGCATCCGAGACTATGTTTCCATGCATCTGAACAAATATAATATAATAAAACTCATTTTTATGAAAATCCAGACAACTAGACGATGTAATACGGAAGATTAGGTTCCAATTAGGCATCCGAAACTACATGTATGTATAAGCACATTATATTTTAATATGCTTAACTGTAATTAATATTTGGAATGACATCATGATCTTAATTATAAATACGTAACATGGCGGAAATCTCGAATTTTACGATAAAATATAGGAAAGACGATGAAAAATAAAAAGCAGAAATAAAATTTCGAACCACAAGTCATGCGAAAACGATAAATCAAGCATTATCGTGGAACAAACCCAAAAAAGAGGTGGAATTTACATTTTTAAAACCATTTAGTTTTTTTTCAATTTTCAAGTGAATGTCACGGTCATTTAGGATTTTTCTTTTAAATGTACTCTCAGTATCGTTTATCACTGGTCCACTAAGTTACAGCAAATAAGTCATATTATCGTTAGCATGTTTAGCGGTAGAATTATAGTAAAAATCAGAATATATAACGGCGGACGTCTTGGATTTGAAGGTCAAATAAAAGTCATTTTTTCCTAAGACACTAGTAATAAATTTATCTAATACAAATCTTACAGAAGCCATAAAGAAATTGTGCTTTTGTGTGCGACAAGCCATGTGAAATACGTGATTTTTTTTACATTTTGGCGGCCATTTTGTGTTCGGCTAATCTGAAAGTGAAGTCCACCAAATATCGAATGATATCCAGCATACTCATATTATGTAGAATCGAGTTAATAACAAATATATACTAAGATGACGAGCAAAGTTCAATGATTTCAGCCCAGGTTAAATACACACATATATATAAAAAGGTCGCTATATTCTTTCATCAGAAAAAATATATGACATTAATAAATATATAAGCAACACTCATTCTTAAGCATACACATATCTGGTCATGAGCATACATGCACTATGTCAATTGTTTTCAAAGTTATCGCGCGAAGATCAATTTCCGGCAATGGCTGCCTAATTAGCATAATAATTAATGCTTTCTCACATTTTATGTTGTATTTATATCCTTAGTCCTTGACCATGAACATGTGGAAATAAACACCATATAAATATGTCTATGACAATTAGTTTAAAATTGAAGAAATCTTTATATGGGCAAACCTGCCTATTTTGCATAATAATAAAAGAAACAGCAATGTAAACCGCACTTTTCTGAGTCTATGGTTATTGATAGTTCTTAAAAATATGGTTTCCATGTGGTAACAATAAATCACCCCTACTGTGAAATAATTTTCCACTGTTCCTCCGTAATGTGATCGGCTGCCAATATTTAGATCCGGTCTGAAAACTAAACTGTGTTTTTAGTATAAATCCTGTCATTTCTGCTTTTTAACTCGATATCATAACATAAATGGAGCGCTATAAAAGACGCTGAATAATGCCGCCAATTTTAAATTAAACATTTCTATATGAAATTATCAGAAAAAGCATTCAAACTGCAAATAGAGCGATCAAATTTATTTGGTTATTGCGAATTTGCTCTAAAATGTGTTGAATACAATATAAACTGAAACGCCTGAAGATATACTAACAAGCTCAACTAAAATTGGCTTTAAATTCTTTAAAAATAAATATTATTGTATTCCCTTGAACAATCATTTTATCATTTCCAAAAATATTATGATATTATAAGATTATGTGAAAATACCTTGGGTCAAGACACGGTGACTTGATACAATGCCGCGCGCAGCGCGCAAGTTGTGTTTATTAACTAATTAGGAGGTGTGGACACTAAATTGACTAAAAATTGATCACTTATAAAACATATACCATTATGATCAGCGTCATTCAAAGAACAATATTTGTGAAGTCTTAGCAGCTAAATGACGATGTAATCGATATCCCAAGTGATTTAATTTTATTTCAAAAGGAACCAACGGAAAACATTCATGTATCACAACACACATTTTACTAGCTCTCTCACAGGGAATCATGCTGCAAAAACTGTTTTTACACATACAAATGTATACGATGATACCTCTGAATATTTCTCTCAGTACCGACTGAAGCTCGTCTGCTAAATAAAATGGCTACACTGACGAGCGAAAGGGTCCGAAATATTCGATGAAAATTGCTTTCAAAAAGGATATTACATCGTCATTTAGCTGCTAAGACTTTCCAAATATTGTTCTTTGAATGACGCTGATCATAATGGTATATGTTTTATAAGTGAATATTTTTGGTCAATTTAGTGTTTACACCTCCTAATTAGTTATTTCTATCAAGTCACTGTGGGTCAAGAGGAAACAGGTCGCACTATACTATACTCTAACACGATCCCTATATGCTAGAAATTATACTTTTGTCGAAGACCATAATTGAATATTTTGTATTTTATCGAGCACAAAGTAGTAGTATAGACCTCTGGCAGTTATTGTGAGTAATAAAGAATCTCGGAGACTTTAACTACGAAGGGACGTGTTTTTCTCAGACGTGCCACTCACACATGACACAGCTCTCACAAATAGCCGTGTACAACTGGAGTGTGGGAAAACGTCTCGATACCACCAGCCGGACCAACATTTACCGACAAACCTGATATTAAATAATACCTACGTTTTTTTCGTAGGATAGGAACCAATGCAATTTCAATGAGAAAACCTAGATAATATTTTTTGTATGCTTTTAAAATTTTTAAGGGCGATTTACAACAGTTCTGCCGTGCAAAGCGAAAGGCAATATCTTACTTCTGCGTAAGTGGATGGATAACTGCCTTTTGGCTTTGCAGAGCAGAGTTAGTACATAAATAGCCCTGAAGACACTAATTTGCTGTTGTCACGAGCTACATATAATAGCCTTGACTTGACTGATAGCATAAATACTGATAGGTAATATCCAGGATATTCCTACCCTCGCCTCAATCCACGGCTATTTTCTCGCCAGATTCGACATGACACCTACTAGTCCTTGGGCCAGGGGCCGAATTTTTACAATTTAGTACCAATTGGGGTGACTAAACTTTGTTGTGATTTTCAGTTAGATACACATATGAGGGGTCTAAAAAAGTATGATGGCCCTTTCAGAACGGTAGCTTAAGGGCAGTATTTTCAGTTTTAAAGAGAGGGGGGTCTCTGAACCGAAAAGTAAATATTAACTATATCTTTTCATATATGTGTCCTACAAAAATCCATAATATCTCGTTTCTGGCATAATTTGGGTCAAGGAATCCGTTTTTGATGTTTTGGAAATGATCTAGCCAATATTTTGCCAACAAATCCAAGATGGCCGCCAATTTTAAGCTGTATTTCTTCGCTCTATGATATAACAAGTTTAATTTACGTCTATGATGTTCGAATTTTTTTAAGCAAAGATTCTAGTTATGGGCAATTAATCCAGCATCAAATTAAACTATTTTTTTGTATATCTGTCAAATTTATATAAATTCAGTTCAGTTATCCAACAGACGTGTACTTTATAACACTTAAGGATGTGAGGACCGAAAACGTATCTCTATGAAATGTGTAACTAAAAGGCATACATGTCCAATGTTGGTCTCTATTATCTATTCTTTTTCTGGTGAAATAAAATAATACATACTTAAAAAGAAACACTAATTATAAATAAATTAATGATAACAGGGTTCATTACTTTAGACGTTTCAGGTTAGATACGTTGTAAGCATGGTGATAGTGGTATGTCATATGCTGGGGCCAAAATTTAATACCTTCCGGGGTAACTAGAAAAAAACTACTCTAGATAGCTTCGTATGCCTTAGACATGAACAAAAATGTATGATGACCTTTTTCAGAACGGTAGCTTAACCCTTAAAGCGATGAAATATTATTGCATAAGCCATGGAAACTAAAGTGATTTTTCATTTTGAAATCATCATAAATGTCTTAGTTAGCTCTTTCCGATTCATTTGAATATACCTATGCTGTGGGTCTACGGTCATTATAAAACAAAGTATTTCTTTCAGTGCGGGGACCGTTTCTATACGTAAGAATCTGCAGACGTCAGATTTTGACGTATAAAGACGATTCCCGTGCTAAAAGGGTTAAGGAAGTTATGAGATATTTTGTATTTCAGAGAAGAAATAACATACATATATGTACATTCGAAATCCCGATATTTTTGCTGCGCGTTCAAAAAGTAACATCCAAATGTAACATCCAACGAAACTGTCACATATAAATGGCTTTAGCTTTACTAGAGGTGTATTGTGTAGACTAATAGAGGCTTTAAGGTAAAATGGCAGCACATATTTGGCCATTTTGTCTACTTAGACCGCGTTACGTCAGTCAAAACATCACGTCCTTGATCAGGTCACATATCAACATTTCTTATGTAGGGTGTGGACCCTGGTTTAGTTGGTAAAACTGTTTGATGCAGGTTCTTCACCCACTCTGACATCCATGTTTTGAAGGAAAAAATGTTTCTTCCCCACTCGTTGTAAGCAATAAGTATTGTGAGGATACTCCATCAAGGGACTTCATGAAAACACCATGAAAGAATGAGTAGAATTCTACTTAATCTTTCATGTAGACAAAATATATGAGGGTAAACCTGGTTTAGTTGGTAAAACTGTTTGATGCAGGTTCTTCACCCACTCTGACATCCATGTTTTGAAGGAAAAAATGTTTCTTCCCCACTCGTTGTAAGCAATAAGTATTGTGAGGATACTCCATCAAGGGACTTCATGAAAACACCATGAAAGAATGAGTAGAATACTACCTAATCTTTCATGTAGACAAAATATATGAGGGTAAACAATTCTCAAATGATAAGACTTTCAGAGGAACACCCGAAAATTTACAGATATTTTACAGGTGGAGGCTTTAGCGTTCAAATTAGCAAAGAAACCCTCTTGGTCGAATACCTGTTGACGAAGCTATTGAGGAAACCACAAACAAGGATACCCCAAACTGCAGGTGCAGGTGTCAGCACAAAACCATCTGCAGTGAGTAAATACTACTCCAATGCTGAATATAGAAGTACAGCCATAAACAGCTGGGTTATTGAAATCGACTCTCCACATAATATTCATTTAGATCTTCAGCTAAAAAAGATGAAACTGACATCCAATCCGTTTTAGAGCTACTGCAAACCAGTTGGACAAATCCTTTTAAAAAAATCCGATGTAAATAATCTTTCAGCTGGTACAACTGAAGAACTAGATACGCGTATGCTGCTTCATGCAAAACATGCCGCTAAATATCAGACCTACAATGATGTTGTTCTTGTGGCAGATGCCACTGGTATCTTCATTGTTAGCCTTGCATTTAGCACTAACATACAGTGTCATTTATATATGCAAAGTGGTACTAAAGTTCAACAGAGATTGATAGATATTACCTTATAGGACTACATTTATAGTGTTACATTTATAGGGCTTTATTGTTACACAGGATGCGACACCATAAGTTCCTTTTCGTTGAAACTGGGCACTGTCACCAGATCTCTATGACGCACTCCAAGAGTTCACATGCCGCTTATATTGTCCAAAATCATTAATGTGTGATATAAAAATTCCCAGGGATAAGAAGGGCATCATGCGGAGATAGTTTTATGCAAGCATGCCAAATAGCAAGCAGGCATATGTCACAGGAGTCTGGTTATCTGTCCTGATATCCCTCGTTCTGATGATGATCGCGGCTGGATTTTCGATGCTTAAGATAAAAACTTGAATGTATATCTAGTTCTTCTGCTCCAGATGCTGTGCTAAATCTCCTCTCGTGTAGGCCTACTTGTAAGCGTATTTGTAAACTGTCAGTGTCAATGTCTTGAAAATAGATTAAAATGTACAAATGCAGAACTGTATAAACATGTAAGATGAAAAGGCACTCCTCGGATGATGACACAGATGGTGATAAATTATAATACTAAACACCCAAATTTCCTGTGTGATAGATTGAAAAGTTCGTTCAACGACGTGTTCACACTTTAAACAAAGACAAATGCAATTAAGGACATATTCACCATTGCATTTACAGCTTGTGTGTAAATATATATAGTGTATCACATGATTGGATCACATAGCTAAGTAGTAGGCCTACATGTCGATATTTACATGTACTGTATACCATAATACTGTAGTTTTTTTTACAGAGCTGAATGTTGGTAATGATTTTATTTCATTTTCTTTATCGACATCATAATTTGATTTTACCTTAGTTCTGATTTAACACTAAAAAAGAACAGTTGGTTTCTGTTTTGTTTTAAATCGTAAACAATGATCAAGCTGAAAAAGAACATTCTTTATGATCATTATTACTGCTGAATTCAAATTTATACAGGTGAAACGGATTTAATACATTACGCTGAAATCGAAGAACTATACCTTGTTATCCTATTCAAACTACTATATCGAGCTACCATGGCTACTCAGGTATATACTATGTTGGTAATTAATAAAGTTTATAAATAACCACCATGCTACAGATTCATGATAACAACCGAAAAAATATATACTAGTATTACCATGATTAGAGTGTATCTAATCTAAAACGTCTAAAGAAATGAACCCTGCGATCAATAATTTATTTATAATTACATTTTCTTTTTAATTCGTGGGAAAATATAAATATTTATTATTTGATTCCACCAAAAAAAAAGAATGGATAATATCAACAAACGTTGAACATAAAAGGCTGTATCGTTACCGTTCTGAAAAGGCCATCATACATTTGTTTTCGTGTGTAAGGCACACTAAACCATTTAGAGTAGTTTTTTCTAGTCACACCAAATGGTACTAAATATTGGTCCGGCTCAATCACATAATTATTATGATAACAACCACAAAATAGCATACAACTATTAATATGATCACAGTGTATCTAAAAAGAAAACGTCTAAAGAAATGAACCATACATGCTATCATTAATTTATTTATAATTAGTGTTTCTGTTTAATTTTGTTGGAAAAATATAAATATTTATTATTTGATTCCACCAAGAACAAAATAAATAATATAGTCAAATATTAGACGTGTATGCCTTATTGTGACACATTTCATAGAGATACGCTTTCAGTTCGCACAACAAGTGCTATGAAGCACGCGTCTGTTGGATAACTAAACTGTTTTTATATTTACAAGATATACAAAAAAAAAAGTTTTATTTAATGCTAGTTTGATTGTCTGACCAGAATATTTACTTACAAATTTTCGAACATTATATAAACATAAATAAACCAGCTATGCCATGGAGTTAAGAAATACAGCTTGAAATTGGCTGCCATCTTAGATTTGTCGGCGAAATATTGCTTAAATCATTTCCAAAACATCAAAAACGTATTCCTTGGCCCGAATTATGTCAGAAACGATGTATTATGGATTTTTGTAGGACTAATAGATGAAAAGATATAATTAATAATTATTTTTTGATTCCGAGACCCCCTCTTTAAAACAGTAATTACTGCCATTAAGCTACCGTCCTGAAAAGGTCATCATACATAGTATAATTTAATGCTAGTTTGATTGTCTAACTAGAATATTTACTTACAAATTTTCGAACATTGTATAGACATAAATAAATCAGTTATGCCATAGAATTGAGAAATAAAGCTTGAAATTGGCGGCCATCTTGGATTTGTGGCGAAATATTGGTTAAATCATTTCCAAAACATCAAAAACGTATTCCTTGGCCAGAATTATGTCAGAAACGATGTATTATGGATTTTTGTAGGACTAATTGATGAAAAGATATAATTAATAATTACTTTTTGATTCCGAGACCCCCCCCCTCTTTAAAACAAAAATTACTGCCCTTAAGCTACCGTTCTGAAAAGGCCATCATACATTTTTAGACCCCTCATATATTTATCTAACTGAAAATCACAATAAAGTTTAGTCACCCCAATTGGTACTAAATTTTGGTCTGGCCCAAGGACTATACTGAACATGTTCCAGTTATAAAGGCTTCAATTTTAATAAATCACTCAGCTGTAATTTTCAAAACGTACTATATCACACTTTTAAAATTAGCTATTTTCAATAATAACTAAGGAGAATGTGGAGTCGTAGAGAAACAATGGTATATTATTCACTGAAACGCCGTGGTAATAACCTTATTACGACATGTGTACGAGCCACAGAAGTAGGAATTGCTTCAGCAATGTCAGCCATCTAGAAATGGATGAACATGTCAGAGAGTGATCACCGGAGTATAAAAGTTTCGTATCTTACACATTTTCAAGTGCTAGATACCACACTTTAATACTCCGGTGACGCAAAGTCATGAAGGGAAATGATACCTCAAACCAGTTGTCTGTTCATAAAAAATATGGCGTCCTTAAATCGAAAAGCGTAGCCAGCAGACCCAGTATGAATTCCTATGTCCCAGAGCAAACACAAAATCCATCGAGTCAGCCCAGCAGACACTAGACGTTGAATCAACGTTGGGTTACCGTTGGTCCACTGTCTACGCCGTTGGACCAACGTTAACCCAACATTGATTCAACGTCTTGTGTCTGTTGGGGCAGGTGCCATCATTTGAGACGGCAAAATTAGTGCGGTTGTTTGCATGCACATGTGTAAGAGCTTCCCGGTATACAAACCACATTGGAACAGCATTGGATAAAAGTTGTGCCACATTGTTCAGCGCTCAGCAGACGATAAACCATCGTCTCGTGTTAGTTGGCTGGTTCACTACTAGCAGCGTCCTCGCTTATATTAAAGGTGATTTATCACCCCTTATATAGTATGAATAATTTTGTGACAAATAAATCAAAGTTGCCACAATATGGGGCACAAGTGTTTCCTTATATAGGGTGATTGGCTATCATGTGACCCTCTGAGAGGGTCACATGATAGCCAATCACCCCATATAAGGACATAATTATTCATACCATATAAGGGGTGATAGATCACCTTTAACCCTCACAACACTTATTGTTATTTTTGTATAAACCATGGAGACTGAAGGGTTTTTTCAATTTAAAATAATCATAAACATCTTAGTTAGCTATTTGCGCTTCATTTGAATACTCATGTTATGGGTCAATGACCAGTAGAAATATTTTAATTCTTTCAATTCTTTGATACGTCAGGATCTGACGTATAAAGACGGTCCCCGCCCTTAAAGGGTTATTCAAATAACACTTAGTTGTCTCAAAAAATTGTGGCTAACATATTTAGTTTTAGCCACATTCTTGTGTTAGCTCTGTCGTGCAAAGGCAAACCACAGTAACTGCCTACTCTTGAAAATAACAGTTACTGCTGTTTGCCGTTCCACTTTCACACATGACGATGAAGCACATGCCAGTTACAGGTGCCCCTCCTGGAAGGAGGTTTTATTGCCGGAATAAATCCGGCCGGCTTTATTAAATCAGATTAGCCGCACGGTTTATATCAGCATGATAAATCAAAAGAAACAAAGGTAGTCACAGACCCAGAAACGCATGGGTGGCGGCACCGCCGCGCGACGTTAATCAGCATACGTGATCTATGATAGCGTCGTCTATGTATTAAAAGATCGTAACTCGCATTTTACAAAGTGTCAGGTACGACCCTTTGGTACTAAGAATGTGTTCTACAGATGTGGATTCTCCAAACAAAAATGTCCAGTTATATTTTTAAATAAACCGCTCTTTTTGTGTACTGCGCCTCTAAATAATCAGCCCGCTTAAATTTATGGCGCCCTAAAATTCCGTTATTCATATGTATATATAAATACATAAATTATGCATATGCCAGGTGGGCATGGATATATAGCGGTGACAAAAAATACAATATTATCATCATACAATATTTATAAATTATCATTTGAAAGTGTTCATTATTATTTGAATGTATTTACATTATTTTTTGTGTCTTACAATACATTTTTCCTTCATCATTCGTCGGGCCGACGGGTTTGGAACCAAAGCACAACCAGATTATTGATTATATGACAATAATGTTGTGACATTAACTAACAATACATCAAACGTCCCTACAGGAATAATAATGCAAACGGCTGTACTTGGCCCTTTCAGCGCGAGGATCGACTTCAGACGTCAGATTCTGACGTCTGTAGACGTCAGAATCTGAGAAGAGTAAAATGTTTACAATGGGCGTGAACCCCTAACATAGGTATATAAATGAAGCGGGGCCATGTGAAAGCTGCTTCACACGTTAGTCGGCCATGAATACTATTTCCTCTTACAGTAATCGGGTTTTAATCATTCAAGTCCTTTTGAAGCCGTTTTTTATTTTTTTTTCAATGTGACGCTGAACTGTTTGTTTCTAATTTTCATTCATTTGAAGCCCAAATTACTGACGAAATATTGAGCTTCAAATGATGAATTTTTTTTAAAATTTATGAAAAATAGACAATTCGCAAATAGAATTATTCTATTATTTAAGTATCTACGACCGCATATTTTATCAATTTTATTGTTAGTTTATATAATTTTCAGCTTGCATTAAAACGTAGGGGAGACCATGGGCAAATATCTTCCGCAGTCATTATCACCAAGCTTTTAGCAAATAGAATTCTACAGTAATCATTGCAATCACCAGAATGAGAAGTGACTCAACCCACTGATTGTCTCAGGAAATGATATTACCATCATTGGCGTATTCCCTTTAAATGGTGTTTTTCAGACTTGAAAAAATGTCCACCCATTACTGGGACACGATGCTCTCTAACCTGGGGTACAGTGATCATTTATGTTACCAGTGTTAAATGTAGATGTATATATATATATATACGATTCCAGCCGACATGGGGTGCACCCTTTAGCCACCAAGTTATTTGATTGTAATGTCCACCCACTTGAAGTTGCGCCTCGCTGACGCGATTCACAACTTCAAGTGAGTGAAAAATTGTTTAGATTTGTCAAGGTGGAGGTCACAGGCTTTGAGTTCTTCTCGATTTATTTCACGAAGTGTTCGCAGACTGCTATTTAATCTACTATCGAAAAAATAACAAAAAAACATGATGGTGATCAGCGACTGAAGGGTAATCCCTTTAACCACCAAATTATTCAATCCGAATTTTCACCCACTTGAAGTTGCGTCTCGCTGACGCGATTCACAACTTCAAGTGAGTGAAAATTATTCAGATTTAAGAACATAGAGGTCAACTATTTTCAAATGTTGCTGATTGATATCACATTTTATCTGTAACATGTTTAAAAAAGGGGGTACTTAATGTACTAATAAAAAAATGAAAAACACGAATATAATAGTGATGGGAGACTAAAGGGTTAACCATTTCCAACCTGAATTTACTGTTGTCATCTTTATCCACTACAAGCCGCGAATTGTTGTCGCAATTCTCGACTAGTGAATAAAGATGACTTCGTCACCTTGGATATGAAAGGGTGTATCTGCCACTTTACCAAGTGGCGGATACACCCTTTCATTTCCAAAGTGACGACTTGATGTGGGTGAACAATTAACGATAATTGTCTTGTGTTGGTGAAACAGTTTCATGGAAATTTTCCACCTAAAACCCCTTTCTAGGAAAACCAGGTATGTTTCCAGGGATGTAAAATTATGTCTTAATGCATCGTGAGGGCTTAACCCTTACAACGCGGGGATCGACTTTAGTCGTCAGAATCTGACGTCTGTAGATGTCACATTTTGACGCCTAAAGTCCATTCCATAAAAATGTGTAATGGTCGTAGACCCATAACATAGGTATTCAAATGAATCAGAAAGAGCTAAATAAGACTTTTATGATTATTTCAAATTGAAAATAGCCCTTTGGTTTCCATGATTTACACAAAATTCTGCGCTGTAATGGTTAAGGGGTTAATGTGAAGGATTACACGTGGATTTATACCCTGGCGTCTCGTTTAGCCGCCCGGAGAACTCGGTGCAGAGCGGACGATAAATATTCATTATCCACGAAGACTTCTCCGCGACACGCCATTAACGAATGAACAAAAACACACACCCCACAACACTGTGAATACGTGGTACTGTGTATCCCGCACGAGACGTTGACACAGCGTCCATCCAACATTGGGCAGCGTCTCGTGCTTTTAATAAAGCCCGGAGGAGTCCTTTACTCCATGATATCCCAGAAGATCTGCGTGCAGATTCTTGTCGTTTCTGTACATCATACACGTTAACCCTTGGGGCTGTATGCTATAACAATGGTCTAACCCTATGTTTTGTGTGGTTTAACCTTTTAACCACCGGTGCCGTCCATATTAGTTTTTACATTTTATATTAGCACATTACATATCAGCTTTTAAACCTGTTAAAGATAAAAAGTGACATTAATCAACAGGACTTGAAATTTTTTGACCTCCATTTTGTCAAATCTGAATAATTTTCACTCACTTGAAGTTGTGGATCGCGTCAGCGAGACACAACTTCAAGTGGGTGAAAATTCAAATTGAATAATTTGGCGGTTAAAGGGTTAAAATATAGACTAGCTTTTTGCACACGGCCCTTAAAGCGTTGAAATATTTCTGTACAAACAGTGGAGACCAACAAGTTTTTTCAATTTGAGATCATCATAAATGTCTTAGTTAGCTATATTTCCTTCAATTGACTACCTATGTTATGGTCTACGGCCATTAGAAATATTTTACTTTTCAGTGCGGGGATCGACTTTAGACGTGAGGATCTGATGACCATGGACATCAGATTCTGACTTCTGAAATCGATCTCCGCACTATAAGGGTTGAGTCTCAGGCTTGGCATACAGATATTGAGAGTGAATTACAACCAGTTTACGACCAAAATCGTATGCGAATGTTCTGCAATGAGAATTAAATAATTTTAATCTGTAATCGTCCTACAACTGTTTGCGAGACAGGTCGGCGACGTGTCGGGAATTAACTAGTCGAATTGGGGGAGCATATTGGCGAGTATACTCGAGAAGTCTCACACCAGTCTGAGATCTAAATACATTGGTCTGAGCGCCGTCTGAGAGCAGTTTGCGATTGTTTGGGAGGAGTCGCGGTTCAGACTTTGGCTAAACCCTTTATTTCTGCACTATATATACGTACAAGCGAGTCACATGTTTTGATGTGCCGATTTGTCCTCTTCAATCACTCGGTGACAGTTCGCAACCCATCGTAGTGCTGTCGCCGACTTTAATGAGAAGGGTTGGAATTACAATTTGAATGGCCACCAATCTGGGAGTGTTATGCGACTGCTTTGAGACTGCTCTCGTAAGAGAGTGACGCAGGTAAGTTTGCGAGCACGAGAGTGAATGCGATTATGCTGCAAATTTGGCTATAGTCATCGCCAAATCATCTTAAACTGATCGCAAAGCCTGTGCCCTTAGCATTAAACCTTACAGTGCGGGAATCGATTGTAGACGTCAGAATGTGACATCTGTATAGACGTCAGATTCTGACGTATAAAGTCGATCCTCGCACTATAAGTGTAAACGTAGTGATAATAGCCGTAGACCATAACGTAGGCATTCAAATGATTCACAAATAACCTACCAAGATAGTCATGATAATTTCAAATTGAAAAAACACTTTGACCTCGGAGGTTTTCATAAAAAAATTCAGCGCTTTACGGGTTGATATACCTTGGATAAAAATCACACTGGTCAGATGCGCGGGGCATTTTCACCCACTTGAAGTTGTGTCTCGCTACCGCGACCCACAACTTCAAGTGGGTGAAAATGCTATTCCATTTTTTAAGTGAACGTCGTAATCTGGTTTTGTAGCAGATAAGCATGATTAGCAAGATTAGTGTATACTTTATGATAAAAGCATGCATTTTTTGTGACATCTACAAATAATCATAAGGTTCATTTTCAGATGTGAAGCTATTTTGGACTTGACCTCTGATGATCACAAATGTATATATACGTGACAAAAACAGATTGATTATAATTGCATAGGCCCCCCTATCTATATTTGTGTGTCGTTGTTATGTCCTAATACATTCTCATATTATTCGGTATAATATCTCTTATTTATGGTGACATTTTATTATTTGACGGTCAATGACCTTAAAAATTGTAGAACAGAAAATCAGGTCGACCTTGTAGGGATGACTCTAATGAAGTGTTGATCGATTATGACTCCTGGCATAGCCACTTTGAAAAAAAAACAATGACTACCGGTGGAGTAGCCTACCTTTAGGGAAAAACGTATTCAAGATGGTGTATAAAAAGGCCGCCATAAAACGGGTGATTTGCTAACTTTGTCAATAATTACCATAAATTACCATGTAGGCCTAATATCTCTTTTCTAGAGTTTTTTACTACAATTAATTCAAATAAAACATTTGCAGGTTAAGTTCAGAAGATAATGTAAACTTCAATGTCAGTTATCGTTATATAATTTGCAAATAATATTTTGTTGATACACATTACCATGTAATACACTTAGGACCAAAAGAAACCAAGTAAAATGTCATTTTCACTTTTTGAGGTCATTGTCATAATATATGGTCAAGTTTATTTATCTTCGATTACATTGTCTACATATCTATGTATGTTATAAGAGCGGTTAATGCAGACATAGTCTTCACCCCATTCCAGCAAACACAAAACATTCGTATAACATGTATAAATTGTTGGACCAACGTCGAAGACGTTGTATAAATGTTATACAAATGTTTGTGTTTGCTGGGTTACACATCTTATACTGATGAAGATGACGATTTTTCTAGCTGACTAAATTGACAATGATGAATGATTTTTGCTGATATGTTGAGAGATTTCATATAATTTACAGGGCCATACACGGGACAGATTCATTTATTTTAAATAGTGCTGATCTAGAATAAGCTAAAAAAACACATTTCAAATGTCATGCGGATGATACTATTCTAGAGTATATATTATATACTATAAAAAACAGAAATTGAAGCCACAATTCTGATCAATCATTCTTGGGAATCGGCCAGCTATACCAGCAGATTGAAGAAATTCATGAACGGAATGCATTCAAATTCTTATTCATGTTTGGCTAACTCTGGGTGTGAAATTGTGTAAATTTCATGTTTTTAACAACCCATCTAGCACTGAACGCTATGATAGACCTCACTATATATAGTGAGATAATAATATTATCTCACTATATATAGTGAGATAATAATATTATCTCACTATATATATTGAGGTTTATTTGTTGTCCATTTGTTGAAGCTTTAGATTCACGTGATATGTTGGGATCCAATATTACATCTGTAGTATTGGATCCAAACATATTATGTTTGGACCCAATACTAAAGATGTAATAAGGATGTATGCTGCGTGCAGCAAGAGCTGTAACGTGTGATTTAGTAATGGGCCTCTCATATGTCCTCTCTGTATGGTTTACACAGGTTGTCTTTTGATGTCACCGCCTCTGGCTGGAGAGCATGGAGATCACACGCGACTCGTGGAAGGGGAGGGGGGAGGGTCGCCAGACCAGTCCAAGACACCAATCTAAATAATCGATCCAGTGTCAATCATATTGTCCACGCCTGATGTCAACACCTTCATCAGCGGCGGATCACATCCTTATTGCAGTGCAAAGGCGAACAGCGGTAACTGCTCACTTGCAAAGTAAGCAGTTACCACTGTTTGCCTTTGCATCTCACCCTGTGCCTTCTTAGATTATCTCTCCATCCCACATTACACAAAGTCAATCTCCGAGAAGGTGAGAGGAGACACCTCTGCCCTGAAAAATCGTGCCAGCACACACCAGACATGTGCCAATGCTGGTCAAATGTTGGGCCGGTGTCGCACACGCCTGATCTTCGTTAAACCAGAGTGGTTCTTGTCTGAATGTGGCTGGACGTTGGCCCGATGCATAACACACGGACCATCCTTGTAGAAACATTCAGGTGACATCTCAGCTGAGATTGGTGTAGCATGTGATGATTAAAGAGCAAAAACCCTAATCAGCTAATACTAACACATCGTACCTGGAAAGTACGAAGACATACCCTTCTTCTGGGTCAATGTTGGACCACTCTCTACGGATTTGGCCCAATATTTAATGACTGTGCGACAAATGTCTCATATTTCTTGGGCCAAGAATTCACAAAAAACGTAATATCTATGTGGCGTGTTTGGAGAGTGAGTCGTGTTGCTGCAAGGGTAAATTGTGTTATAAAAACATGTCCCATAATATAAATGAAAATATCTGGATCAGAACAAGTATTATATATATATATATATTTATTCGACGAAGGAGCGAGTAATTACATGATTTTGTGAGCAGTCAGTTACCACTTGAAACTTGAGTTAGTGAAACATTTATCAGTTTAAGGCTGTTTCAGGAACAAAATGAACCATTCATCATATTTAGGTATGTTTTACTTGATGTACTTACTAATATAGTTGAACGACTTTGTGATAATATTTCTTTGAAATCAGACCTACTACAGTATATACTACATGATTATGACAAAATGTGACGCAGTCGTATTCAGTTATCATATTTATACAAGGAAACAATCATGGTAAATATGGCAATTTGAGGAAAGGAATATGAAAATGTCGCCTGTTGTGGCATTAATTTTAAATAAGATCTATCCCCTAGACATACTATATTATACTATATACACTTTGTGTTTTATATACGCTGTACTCCACCTGCACCATATTAGTTTCCATTTTTAATTCTTACAGCGCGGGGATCGACTTTAGTCGTCAGAATCTGACGTCTGTAGACGTCAGATTCTGACGACTACAGTCTATCCCTGCACTGTAAGGGTAAAAATATTTCTAATGGCCGTAGACCCATAACATAGGTATTCAAATGAATCGGAAAGAGCTAACTAAGACATTTATGATGATTTCAAATTGAAAAAAAACCCTTTGGTCTCCATGTTTTTTTACAAAAATTGTCAGCGCTTCAAGGGTTAAATCCCATGTTTTCTTCCCATTCATTTACATTGAGTTGTGATTAACCCTTATGACGCTGAAATAGTTTGCATAAAGCATGGAAATCAAAGGTTTTTTTTAATTTGAAATCACTACAAATGTCTTATTTAGGTCTTTCCGCCTTATCTTAATACCTATGTCAACCATTATTATAAATGTTTTAATTCTTTCAGTGCGGGGACCGTCTTTATATGTCAGAATCGTATTCCTTAAAGGATCAGTACGTCCTTGTTGTGATGATGGGCTGTCGCAATTCTCGATAGTGGATGAAGATGATTTGATGTGGTTTAAAAATTAAAGAAAATTACCATGTATTGGTAAACCAGTTTCGTGGAAATATTCGTTCTAAAACACTTAGTTGTATCAAAATTAAGTCTGTTTTCAGGGATGTAAAATGATGCTTTAACCATTTAACCGCCAAATTATTCAATTTGAATTTTCACCCACTAGAAGTTGGGTCTCGCTGACGCGATCCACAACTTCAAGTGAGTGAAAATTATTAAGATTTCACAAAATGAAGGTCAACTCTTTTCAAATATTGCTAATTGATGTCACATTTTATCTTTAACATGTTTAAAAGGTGGTACTTAATGTGCTAATAAGAAATTAAAACCCGAATATATGCGGCACCGGCGGTTAAAGCATCATGAAGGCTTAAAGGGTTAAATGATCAGAACGACCTTGTTGTGATAAGCTATGGCATGGATTTTATCTGATAATATACAGTGTGGTGGATGAATGAAAACAAAATTAAATGAATGGGGTTTTAGGCCACCTTTGTGCAAATTCAGGCTAAACATATAGGCTAGAACCTCCTGAGGATGGTGAGATGAATCAGATGGCACTGTCCTCCAGACACAGAATTCGAAATTCGAACCCTGGCGGTCTGAGCCGAGCTCGATACTTCTCGGTCACGGAGGCTCCCCACAATATTAAATTTTACGAGTGGGCAGGGAAGAAACATTTTGTTTCTTTAAAACTTGAAAACAAGAGCGGGGCTTGAACCCACGATCTCCAAACTTTCCAAGCAGGCAGCTTTAGCCACTGCACCAGTGCCCCCGCCCTGAATGAATGAATGAATGAATGAATGAATGAATGAATGAATGATTGAATGAATGAATGAATGAATGAATGAATGAATGAATGAATGAGGTTTAAACTCGACAGCGGTGCTGAGAAATGTAACTCTTTGCCCACTAAGTTATATTATTTAAATAATGTCACCCACTTAAAGTTGTGCCTCGTTACCGTGAGCCACAAATTCAACTGGGTGGAAATTACTGAAATTTGTTTAATTTAAAACTTTAAAAAATGCTAATGGATTAAAATCGATTGTAGTCGCGCGTAGCACTTGAAAGTTAACTATTCCAGAAATCTCCGTAAATTCGTACAATCCTGTTTTTAGTTTTCAGCTATCGACGTTCTACACTCGCCATCTGATAAACACTGATGAAGGTAGCACTTGTAAAGCAGCACTTACATGTACCCCACCCTCACTTATCTAATAAAGGCAGGACTTGTTCACCAGCACTTACATGTACCCCACCCCTCACTTATCTAATAAAGGCAGGACTTGTTCACCAGCACTTACATGTACCCCACTCCTTACTTATCTTACTGGAGTTAAATATGCAGGAAACACGAGGCATTCAACCAATGTTGCTTCGATGTTGGACCGGCGTCGTAGACGCCGGCCCAACATTAAAGCAACATCGGGTCAATATATCGTGTTGGTCAGGTGATCCCCCAACGAAGCGTCTGTTATTTGCACCACGTGGTGTCTTGATTTCTGGGACTCGAGCCCAGTAGCTCCAGGTTATGAGTACATATATTGAACCCCAGGACAGCCGACACACCCAGCCAAGACGAGATTAAACATGTTAAAAACCAATATCGGCTTAATGTTAAATCAATGCAAACCCAAAAATCGTATCTCTTTTAAATTGATATTACTAAATATTATATAATTATGAAATTTAATGAATGGGGTTTTAGCTCATCTTTGTAGATATATAGGTTAAACTGGGCCAGAATAATCTCCTGATGATGGTGAGATGACACGAAATTCTAACCCTGGCGGTCTGAGGCCGAGCACGCCACCTCTCGGTCACAGAGGCTCCCTACAATATTGAATCTTTATGAGAGAACGGGGGGGGGGACATTTTGTTTCTTTGAAACTTGGAGGCCAGAGTGGGTGTTCGAACCCGTGACTTTCCAAGCATGCAGCTTTAACCACTGCACCAGGGCCCCTGTCATTAAATATTTGATACGCTCACACACAGGACAGGGGTGGGGGGGGGGATCTATGGAACATTACATGATGACAAGCTAGTATACCTCACCTTAGACGGGGCACCCGGACTGCGACCGGCGATCTCGTCAGCTAACTTCACCTGGGCTCTGAGAGGATTTGTTTCTCTTCCACTTAATGAGAAACTATATATTTTATTAAATAAAAGAAGTGGGTGGAAAATTATCCGGTGGTGCCAGCAAAGAAATGTGTTCAACTTCACCATTGAAACTCCGCCCTGCTGATTTTTGTCACCCTGCTTTTTTCAATTTTACACGGTCGCTATCTCTAAGTGGTCTCTATTTTATTATTATTTATTGCCCATTTAGGAAATTTGGCATCACACGGCATTGTCACAATGACATATCACTTTATTTGAATTCAAATATAAACACGTTACCCTTTCAGCGCGGAGATTGTCTTTATACGTCAGAATCTGACGTCTACAGACGTCAGATTATGACGTCTAAAGACGGTCCCCGCACTGAAAAAAATATAATATTTCTAATGGCCGTAGACCCATTACATATGTATTCAAATGAAGGAGAAAGCTAACTAAGACATTTATTATGATTTCAAATTGAAAAAACCCTTTGATCTCCATAACTGTGATTTAATAGGGTGATAAAACTGAACTGTAGTCGGGCTCAGCGCTTTAAAGATAAAACAAATAGCTTAGATAAATCTTAACATTACATTAGAAATAAGAGACAGTTAGGATTTTGTCAAGTTAAAAAAGTTCGGAAGTGGGTGGGTGGGTCAAGCCCCAACTCGGATTTTCTTTTAGGGGGAAATTTTGTGTTTTTTCGTGTTTTTTGTTTTGTTTTTATGTTTTAAAATGTTTCCAAAAAAAAGAAAAAATGGACAATGGGGTGGGTGGGTGTAGTTTTTCTCGGATTTTTGGATTTTGTTTAATTTGACAAGACCCTAAAGACGAGACACGGCTTCAGATTTTTAGTGGGATTGAACCCTGGTCTCTGGGGAATGATGAGTGAAATGACCACATAAATATTTTACTCCTGCTCACATTTATATATTGATCCAAACGGTTCAAAGGTCTGGAGTGTGCAGTGCCGTTTTTGGCACTGTGCACTACAAAGAACACTTGAAGTCATTTGATAAGAGTAGGGCACATAGTCCCTACTTTGGGTTTCCTTCTGTTGCGATATTGCCATGATTATGCAGAAGGCGACATAAAACAATATTCACGGTTCACATTGATAATTTCTAGCGAAATCCTGATTACGAAAATAAAACTGCAAGAACGAGCAAAAGGATATAGATATGGAGTTTTCGCCATATTTTGTCCTAGATTATAAAGTGTAGAGTATGCAGGCCTGGATAATGGGCTGGCGGATAATACTCATTTCCTTCGTGTTTAACACACATCGTGCTGCATTTGAGATGATGCGTAGATTTATTCTTGCATAGATCATTCCCAAAGTTATCTCAACGCTGGGACCACGTCTGAGACGTGGGACGGGCGCTGAGGCAGCGTTGGGCTATTGTTGTGTGCGAACAAGGTGGATAAAAAATAGGTTCATGAAAACACACTAGTCTGCATGCAAATCGGCGCAGTTTTCATTTGCAACGAATTATAAATAAACGTCAGTCGCAATAAATGACAATAAATGCAAGTTGGCATTATTTCACAGCTAAACAACGCTAATTTGCATCGCAGATTATATAAAATTCTCCCGCTGCTCAGCGTGCCATGCAAAGAATCAAATGAGGGGTGAATAAAATGAACATATACTCACTTTCTCTGTCTCTGGTAAAGGCAATCACTATAAAAGTCACACAGGCGAAGAAGAGTATGATACAAAGTACCACCAGGTATTTTTGCAAGTGTTTGCGCGGCTGGTAGCCCCCGCTGTAAAACACGGTCAACTCTTTGGCCTTTTCGGGGTCCTTTTTCGGCGCTAATTTGCCGTCCATTTTGGCGAGCTCTGTGTCAGAGCAGCGGTCACCTGCGGCACGCCAGCTCGGCTCCTCTCTGAGCGGTGCGTGGTGGTTCTTGTTCAGACTGCTTGCTGGCATCTCCCCGCGTCTGAAAGCCGCCGTCTCCTTGCCCCGGTCTCCCCTCCTTCCTCTCCTTCTTCCCGCTCCTCGCGACAGCTCCCCTGTGAGGCCTCTGGTTGGCTGGGACGAGACACGACGCGAGCGACTCGTCCCACATCCGCTCGACCACCGCCCGCCACACTTGGCTTCGTGTCCCCGAGCTTCCTGTTTCCTGGAACATCATGCACAGAAGAGAATCATGCGGACCTGTTTCCTTCCTGCAATGACACATAGCAGTAACTGCTCACTTTCCAAATGAGCAGTTACTGCTATTTGTCTTTGCACATCAGTGTTAAAGTATCAGAAGACGGTCCAGCAAATGAATCAATGGAGGGCCAGGTTTGGGAGACGCTCGCCCACCATTCAGGCAGAATTGAAACAACTTCTCCTAACTGCAAGGGTATCGTATGTGAGACTACAGAGGACCATAATCCTGTTATCCTGTTATGACAAAAAGCCCTCTACAATTACACAGGTTCCACGCGTGCCGTCTACACTGCTCTGCAAAGCCAAAAAGCAGTATCTGCTTACTCGTAGAGTAAGCTGATACTGCCTTTTGGCTTTGCACTGCAGTACACACCTGCATACAGCAGGGTCAAATCTACTTTGTCTTCCTTCTTTATACAGAGATAATACTACAGGCTTTATTTTAAATGCACCAATTCCATGGGGAATATTATGAAGTCGAGAAACCAGACCCTAATTAGGCACAGTTATGTTTATTTAGGTATAGAAATTAACAAAAATAGTACAAAAATAGTGTTATTTACTCCTAAAATTAAAAAAAATTGAAGATTGAGGAAAAATTATTCAAAGTAATTATGTGATTTTGATCAGGCAAACCAGAAGGCTCTATTGTGACTAATATCAAAGCCTTTGGAAACCCTTTAAGTGCTAATAGACTGCATAGCCATTTCTGCCTTTTTTAGTTGTCCCACAAGGAAGACAATTTGAAGTAGAAATGAACACACAAGTTGTGTGTTGCGGTAGCGAAACACAACTTCAAGTGGTGAAAATGAAATATATAAATAAACTTAGCGCTTTAAGGCTCAACCTATGCAAAATGCGCTTAACCCTTTAACCGCCGGTGCCGCATATAGTCGGGTTTTTATTTTTTCATTAGCACATTAAGTACCACCTTTTAAACATGTTAAAGATAAAATGTGACATCAATCAGCAATATTTGAAAACAGATGACTTCCATTTTGTCAAATCTAAATCATTTTCACTCACTTGAAGTTGTGGATCGCGTCAGCGAGACACAGCATCAAGTGGGTGAAAATTCAAATTGAATAATTTGGCGGTTAAAGGGTTAAGAGTCAACCTATGCAAAATGCGCTTGAAGTGGCGTAGAATATATTTTTTAATTGTAAGCAGCCTTAACCATTAAAACGCTGAAATATGTTTGTATCAACCATAGAAAACTAACGGTTTTTTTCAGTTTGAAATCATAAATGTCTTAGTTAGCTCTTTCTGTTTCATTTGAATACCTATATTATGGGTCTGGGCCTGTATTCTCGTACAAGTTACGATATATCGTAGGCTTCTGATTGGTCGAGATGGCAATCTCGACCAATCGGAAGTCTACGATATATCGTAACTTGTACGAGAATACGGCTCTTGACGTATAAAGAAATATAAACCCAGTCAATATGTAACGTTACTCAACATGTCGAATTATAGTCACATTTTTTACACTATTTCTTAATCGGTCTTTTTGACGTCTTCTCGGAGCAGACACGTATGTACTTTATCAGTTCAGAACACTTTTATAATAAATTCCTGAATTCAACAATGCCTATGATGAGTTTTATGTTAATATTTTCTTTCTCATTTAGACACATTTGCCTGGAATAAATAAAAAAATATTCTATAATAATATTTATTCGGGTGATCACGGCAACTATAAATGTATTTGTTAAAGTAGCATAACCTTGAATTCTGTACTAAATTGTGATTTGATGATGTGTATTAGGGCTAAGTATTTAATGTTAAAATAACTCTTCTTGACTTCACATCCTTGTTTAAAGAAAAACGATTACTGTAGATCGAGTAATATTCGCGAGGTTTAATATTTTGCTAATATTGCCAAGAGGACAAATTCGTGAATGTAAGAATTTGGCGAATTTATTATTATAATATAACGCGAAAATCACCAGGTCTACAGTATTGGTATAATGATGCTCTGAAGAGGAGTAGAGGCTCTAGCCCCTAAAGGGTTACACCACATACAGGCCAATAAACACGAGTCGTTCACCCAATGCCGGGTTATCATTGGGCCAGCGTCGTAGACGCTGGGCCAATGAAAGCCCAGCATTGGGTGATCACGTCTGAATTAATGTTAGGCTCTGTCTGCAACTGTTGCCCAGCATTATCCCACCATTGGGACAATGTCTCTTGTGGGCTTCATTCTGGTTTTTTTTTTCTGGTTTTGATTAATCATCCACCCCGCCCAGGTAGGGCGGCCTGGATCAGCGATGTATATAAGGAGGGCGTGCACCTGGGGCGCATCAATGCCGCTGTATTCCATACCTCACCTAACCCTTTGTATTCCATACCTTGCCTAACCCTTAAAGCGCTGAAATACTTAAATATAAACCGTGGAGACCAAAGTATTTTTGCAATTTGAAATCAAATGTCTTAGTTAGCTCTTCCTGCTTTATTTAAATACCTATATGTTATGGGACAACGGCCATTATAGATATTTTACTCTTTCAGTGCGGGGATAAACTTTAGACGTCAGATTGTGACTTTTAAAGTCGGTCCCCGCACTGAACGGGTTAATTAATCACGCGTTACCTTTAACCCTTTAAGCGCTATGTAAGACTTTAATCATTTTAAATCTGTTTTGTAATCAGCAGGTCAAATCACTGGTATTAGGAACGAAATGAGTGATTAAACATAAAATTTTGCAAATGTTTGGTCCCAAATTTAACAAATATGTGTAATTTTCACCCACTTGATGTTATGTCTCGCACACAACTTCGAGTGGGTAGGAAATTTAAATACGATATCTTTGCGGTTGAGGGGTTAACCCTTTAGCCGCCAAATTATTGAATTTGAATTTTCACTCACTTGAAATTGTGTCTCGCTGACGCGATCCACAACTTAAAGTGAGTGAAAATTATTCAGATTTGACAAACTGGAGGTCAACTCTTTTCAATTCTTGTTGGTTGATGTCACATTTTATCTTTAACGTATTTAAAATGTGGTAATTAATGTGCTAATAAAAAAATGAAAACCCCAATATATGCGACACCGGCGGTTAAGGGGTTAAGTGATGAGAGATGGGTCGTGCATGCTGCATTTATCCTCCCCTAGTATTCATCAACTGAAAACAGCAGTGTGTCATCGGAGTATATACTGACCCAGTTTCGTAGAAAAAGTGGGCAATACTACTGTGTCCAGGCCGGTAAATCCTTACAACAACAGAGCAAAAAAAAAAAAATTGTTTTCGCCACCATTTAATCTCCAAGGGGGGGGTGAGAGTTTTGTCGGAGACAACTTATTTATTTCAAGCCGGCTCGGTGGCGCGCTGAAAATTTCAAATTGTATTATATATTCATAAAGAAGAGTTCGTAAAATAAATATTTTTTTTCATGAAGAGTCTACCCGAAATAATTTAGTTCAAAAATACTCCAACACCCCCCCCCCCCCCCCTGGAGATTGAATGTGGCCCCTCCAAGTATATATAGTGTGTAATATACCTCTGATAACAGACAATTGTGAAGAGGACGTGGCACAATAGATTGAGCGCCTGACTGCCCCGCCAGTCATGCATGTGTCCCGGGTTCGAACCCCGCTGATCCTATGTGGGGTTTTCAGAGAAATATCCTTGTTTATCCCTCATCGGTGTGACTATAGGCGACCACGTTAACCCTTTAACCGCCAAATTATTCAATCTGAATTTTCACCCACTAGAAATTGTGTCTCGCTGACGCGATCCACAACTTCAAGTGAGTGAAAATTATTCAGATTTGACAAAATGGAGGTCATCTGTTTTTAAATATTGCTGATTTATGTCACATTTTATCTTTAACATGCTTAAAAGGTGGTACTTAATCCTTTTAATACTGAATTTACCATTGTCATCTTCATCCACTACAAGCCGCGAATTGCTGTCGCAATTCTCGACTTGTAGTGGATGAAGATGATTTGATGTAGCTTAAAAATTAAGAAAATTGTTATGTATTGGTAAACCAGTTTTATGGAAATTTTCGTTCCAAAACCCTTGGTTGTAGGAAAATTAAGTCTGTTTTCAGGGATGTAAAATGATGCTTTAATGCATCGTGAGGGCTTAAAGGGTTAATGTGCTAATAAACAAATGAAAACCCGACTGTATGCGACACCGGCGGTTAAAGGGCTTATAGCGGCCTTGTCCAGTTGGGGTTGGACGTTAATTCACGCTCCTCACATTGCTGTCATATTTGAGCGGTATGGCGGTTACCTATCTTGAAAAAACAATTCTAGTTTAGTAATTAAAAACAAAACTAGATGCTGATCTCGCCACCTGAGCTTTCATGTCACGGATTTATTAAAGCATCATTTTGCATCTCTGAAGAATGACATAGTTTCCTAAAGCCCAGGCGTTTCAGAGCGATTTTTGTTTCATGGAATTGTTTATTTATTACAATATATTTCTCAAATTTGACACCCACTTCAAGTCAAGGGGTCTTGTCAAATTGAAAAAAAAAAAAAAAAAAAAAAAAACTCGGATGGGCCAGACAACATCCACCCACACCCATACCAATTTTTTTTTTTTAAAAATGTACAAAAAAAAAAAAAAAAAAAAAAAAAAATCCGAGCTTGGGGCTTGTCCCATCCACCCTCTTTCGAGTTTTTCTCAGTTTTTTTTCAATTTAGCTCGCGTTAACATAATAAATCATTAACGCGCTAGATCAAATGATTTAAATTTTCACCCACTTGAAGTTGTGTCTCGCTACCGCGACCCACAACTTCCAGTGGGTGTAAATTACTTATATTTGTACAATTTGAGACCAATCATTTGCAGTTTTTGCTGTTTAAACACCCAATCACAGTGATTTATAATTGGCTATTAACCCAATAACCGCCAAATTATTCAATCTGAATTTTCACCCACTTGAAGTTGTGTCTCGCTGACGCGATCCACAACTTTAAGTGAGTGAAAATTATTCAGATTTGACAAAATGGAGGTCAATTCTTTTCAAATCTTGCTGGTTGATGTCACATTTTATCTTCAACATATTTAAAATGTGGTACGTAATGCGCTAATAAAAAATGAAAACACGAATATATGCGGCACCGGCGGTTAAAGGGTTAAAACAGATTAAAATGACCCTAGTCAGATGACTATAGTCGTACTAAGTGGTGTATGGGTTAAGGTGTACTATCTGGCAATAAGTTCAGTGGGAGATATGACATTATCAGCTCAGGGAGAATAATCTGTGTAAAAAATATAAAGACAACCATTATTCACCTTAACTCTTTCGAGACAGTTCATAATGATTTTTAAATAATATTTTAGGTATTGAACCCTCACAGTGCGGGGATAGACTTTAGTCGTCAGAATCTGACGTCTGTAGACGTCAGATTCTGACGACTAAAGTCTATCACCGCACTGTAAGCGTAAAACTATTTCTAATGGCCGTAGACCCATAACATAGGTATTCAAATGAATCAGAAAGAGCTAACTAAGACATTTATGATGATTTCAAATTGAAAAAACCGCTTTAATTGCGATGTTTTTTTTACAAATTAATTCAGCGCTTTAGTTTAAGGGTTTATGATCGTTCACCAGTGATCGATTTCCTATAGGGCAGTCTCAATAGAGTTAATAACGCTGAAATGATTTTGTATTAACCATGGAGAGTGGAGACCAAGGTTTTTTAGTTAGTCTGGTTAATTTGAATACATTATGTTATGGGTCTACGGCCATTATAGAGTTTTAACTCTTTCAGTGCATCAGATTCTAACATTTAAACTCGGTCCCCGCACTGAGAGGGTTAGCGGCGCGGGGCACGCAAAGATAAACAACAGTAACTTCTCACATGGAAGCCAAGCAGTTACAGCCTTCGCGTGACAGAGTGGTTAGTGACCCAGCAAACACCAAACATTTGTATAACATTTATACAATGTCGGACCAGCGTCGAAGACGCTGGGCCGACGTTGTATAAATGTTATACAAATGCTTTGTGTTTGCTGGGGAAAGGTAAGTGTCGTGGTTGGTTGGTTATTTTAATTAAAATGGCAAAGGAATCCCCTTCTTCATTTTATCTCTACTTAGTTGCCTCGTTGTCAGCTATGACGTAACTTCCTCTGTGAGTGGGAGCTTTGTCTGTCACCATTTCTATGACGTGAATCTTCACGTGAATCAAGTGCTCTCCATATAATGGCGGAGTGTGGGACGGAGAGTCTTATGTATATTCAACCAATCATCCGTGAAAAATAGTAAATTGGTCCTGGTTATCACTTCTCAACCCTTACAGGGCTGAAATATTTTCGTATGAAGTTTTTTTAATTTGAGATCATCCTAGTTAGCTCTTTTCGCTTCATTTGAATACCTATGTTGTGGTTCTAATGTCATTATAACTATTTGGATTCGTTCAGTGTGGGGATCGACTTTACACGTCAGATTCTGACGTCTGAGTAGTGACCCCGCTGAAAGAATTGAATTCTCAAGTGACTGAGTGAGTGAGTGAATATTGCTTCACGTCGCTTTTTGCACATTGAGGCTATACCGCGACAGAATGAAGCCCGAAGCCGGGACTATGTCCTAGTCTTTTTTCAAATGACTTCAAGGGTGCACTGCATGAACCATCGACAGCACTGTGCACTCCAGGCATTTGAACAGTTTGCTGCACTGTATATGCAGAACCAGGATGACAAAGTTGAACGGTCAAGCCAAGTATAGTATCCTAACCAACACAATACATTATACCAATATTGGTCTAATGTTGGGTCATCGTCTGCAACGTGGTCCCAGCATTAAACCAGCTTTGGCTCATTGTATTGTGTTTGCAGGGATACTGCCCTGGCCAACTGACAGAAACAGTCTACCACATGATAGAATCTGCAAATGATAAACGTAATTTAGTTTTTATTCGAATATGGAATGAATACCATACTTGGGCCAAAGGTGGATATAGTTCAAAATATGTGGATTATTTAACCCTTGTCCTGCTGAATTGTTTCAATTGTATTTTTCGTCATTTGAAGCTGGAATTGCTAACGCAATTTCCAGCTTCAAATGACGAAAAATATAGATATTTTTCGAAAATATACATGTTCTAACTTGAGTTATTTTACTAACTGAACATCTACCACAAACTGTATTGTCCATTTCAGTGACATATTATTTGGCTTAAAATATGCTTGAAACCGGATATATCCGGGCGTAGCAGGACAAGGGTTAACAAATACGTTGGATATTTCTCTGCTAACATGGTTAAGCTATGTCTTTTAAAAGTAAATAGCTACTATATTCTGTGACTCTCAGGGCCGTATCCAAAGCTTCTGATCAGGGGGGATTACAAAATGGCAATCCGCCAGAGTGGGGTAGACCGTCATGTATTTGTAGTTATAGATTTATGTTCATATGATTGTAAGTATGAGGCGAGCGCCGAAATTAGTAGCTTGGGGTTTGGGGGTGGGGGGTTGGGAGGAGTGCGCTGTAAGCCCCCCATAGGAATTTTTTGTTTTTGGTTGTTTCTGGGAGCCCTTGAAATTAATTTCTGGAGACAAAATTGAACTGTTAATTGACCACCACCGCCTTATCTCTTGATCCGATAATGTCCCCCCCCCCATTTTTGTATTCCCGACTACATTTATAAATTAAAACTAGTAGGCCTATAACATACCCCAATAATTTATGTCATAATTCACATCGATTTGCTTTCGCTTTAATTTATTTATTGTATTGACATCCTAGAGACTTTATTTTTTACTATTTATATGAACATTATTTGCATTTTATTTTTCTACGTATAGGCCTAAAAAAATTGTTTAAATGAAAAACGCTTGCGGTGGGCGCATCAGATATAAATCCATATGAAAATATGGATACTTTAAGAACCTTAATTTAATTTACCGTAAATCCTCATGATTTTGAGCAAGGGGGGTTACAGAAACCAACCCCCCCCCCCCCCCCTGGATACGGCCCTTTAAGCCTTTAAGCCCCACGATGCATTAAAGCATCACTTTACATGCCTGAAAACAGATCTAATTTTCCTACAACCAAGGGTTTCAGAATGAAAATTTCCATGAAACTGTTTTTCCAATATGTGGCAATTTTCTTTCATTTTTTATCCACCTCAAGTCATCTTCATTCATTACAAGTCGAGAATCGCGAGAGCAATTCACGGCTTGTAGTGGATGAAGACGACAATGGTAAATTCAGGTTTGAAAGGGCTCTAGAGTAATGTCTATATTAATGCCTTTGATGAATTATTGTAAATTTAATGATTCGAAATATGCACTGTTTATTACATGCGACATGGGAAATACAATATTAACAATTCTCCCATTACATGCAATATAATATGGGCCGAAAAGGGTTACGTTCCTTGGACCAAGTCCAGTATTCTAACCGCGTCAAAGCAAAGCGCGGTTCAGCCTGTAACATTACGAGATCGGCCAATAACCCCCGTCATTCAGTTGTTATTTAAATTATTGTGTAGAATATCAAATTTATCAGTTCCTTTCGTGATAGATGAAATAAGGGATAAACATGATAAATGCAAAAAATGATGTATGTTTGATCCACCAGCACATAATCAGTCGCGCATTTGTTACAAATTGAGATTATGCGATTGGCTACACTGTCCCAGTGCAGTGACACCACACGAATACTGAGTGTATATAGCAATTGGCCCACTGTGAAAGAAAAGAAATGGACTATTATATTCCAATGCTCTAAATATTGTGAAATCTAATGTTGATCCGCAGCAAGGTTTTGTAATTTTGAACATGAGACAATGTTATAAATTAAATGAAAGATTTTAAAATTATTCTTTTAAATTTGTATCTATTTATGCGTCATTTTTTGTCTGCCTTGCTCACTGAGACTGTGCAAAGAGATGCCTTTTTCAGTGAAAAGTATTATAAAAATATGATAGAACAGCACTGCTCCTTCTAATTATCAGATTGTAACGATTAGGAACGTAGTGCTACAATTATATGTAAAACATCAGACAATTCACAAAATGAGCATGTACAGATATATACTGTATAGGCCTATATCTATACAGTGCTTATATTGCAAAAAAGAAGAAAAAATCCTGTGTTAGATCTAAGTTGGAACAACGTTTATGACATTGGCCCAGCAACAAACCAATGTAGAGTAGAGATGTCTCTTGGTTGGCTACTAAATGAGTAGGCCCTACTCCTCATTATATACGACACATTTTAATCAATGCTCTAGCAATGTTGGTCAAACGTCCGCGACGGATGCCCAATATTGATCCGCTTAGTTATAAGATTAGTCATCTAATTTTTTTCACCCACTTGAAGTTGTCGGTCGCTCCGCGACCCACAACTTCAAGTGGGTGAAAATTACTCTGCTTTTTAATTTGCGACATTAACATTTGTTATAAGATATCTACCTGACAGCTGTGTGTTCTTAGTATACTGGTCCTGAATACTACAGTATTCCGATGATTTTAATCCGATAAGGTGTGACGGATTAACACCTATTGGGCGATATCATATCACACAGCAGCCACTAAAGCCCTGTGTAATATCATGCACTAATAGCATTGCTTGTCTGATAGAAGGAACCATTGGCATTGCTTAGCACATAGCAGGAGCCGTTAGCATTGCTTAGCACGTAGCAGGAAGCGTTAGCGATGCTTAGCACGTAGCAGGAACTGTTAGCATTGCTTAGCACATAGAAGCAATGTCAGCATCTCGGCACCTAGGATATATCTGCCACAGATCGTCTGTGTGTGTCTTAAATGAGAATGGGACTTGCCGGTCACATCTTGGCTGTACATGATGGTCTGGACACGTATAGGGCGGCGACGATTCTACAGGTCCGCCTAATAAGATTAGGGGGTCCGCTGCCGTGTCTCAAGGCAAACCCGCGAGCGCCGCGCAAATCGTCTTCAGGATCTGATCGAAGGACACGCGCGACCGCCCGCGGACACACACGAGTGGACGCGGACGGACCGCGAATTAACGCTCAGCGGCGCGCATTCAAAACGTCAACGAGACTGACCATTTAACAATTTCAATGCGGTGATCGACTTTAGACGCCATGATCTGACGTCTATAGACGTCTATTGTCGATTCCCGCACTGAAATAATTTAAAAATTAAAATGACCTTACACCCATTAACCATTTAACCACCAAATTATTCAGTCTGCATTTTCACCCACTTGAAGTTGTGTCTCGCTGACGCGATCCACAATTATTCAGATTTGACAATACGGTGGTCAACTCTTTGACAATATTGCTGATTGATGTCACCTTTTATCTTTAACATGTTTAAAAGGTGGTACTTAATGTGCTAATAAAAAAATGAGAACCTGAAATATGCGACACCGGCGGTTAAAGGGTTGAACATAGGTATTCAAATGAAGCGGAAAGAGCTAACTAAGACATTTATGATGATTTCGAATTGAAAATAACCCTTTGTTCCCCTGGTTTAAGAATATTTCAGCGCTTAAAGGGTTGACGCGCGAGGCGATCGAAAGGCTCCTGTGGGGAATCGTCGTGTGTATATAGGCTAGTGAGCGGTGCTTCGCGGCGTGTCAACTGTCTAATGTTGGGTTAATGCTGGCTCGGCATCGTAGACGCTGGCCCAGCATTAAACCGACATTGACCCGTCCATCTTTAGTAGGGATCGTGATCGATTGGAGGGAGAGCCGCCGAGTCCTCCTCAGATCCTGGGAATCCAGAATAATTAGCGCCCTCGCGATGCGCTCGCGAAACTCCAATCCCCGCCAGCTGACTGCGCCGGACGTTACCTAACAGGGTACGTGCCCACTGCGGCGTCAGCAGTCCATGGCAAACAGATCCCAGATCTCTGATTGTATTCCTTTTCAAAGCTGCTACAGCATTGGGCCAACGTCTCCGTGGCCAGTACCCCATCGGAGAGCAATGTCTCCATGTGAACAGTATCTGTCAAGAAGTAGTCCGAGCTTGACGTGAACAGCATGGTTCAACGACAGAGATTGACAGCATAGCAAAAGCTGTGGTTTTCCAAGCTGGTGGTCAGTGTACGCTGAGACCAAAAATTTCATAACAAATGTAAGGGTAGCCCTATTTAGATGATAAATTCACCTATAAAAACTGGGCTTTAACTCCCCACATTAAGGCATTATTCTAATTAGATGTACATCTGTCATTACAGAATGATATAAAACTAATTGACCAGACAATGACGCAGTAATTCATTGCGCAATCGATCGGATGCGCACCGTATTTTTGGGGCATAACTTTACGAATGGCGATGATTACAGACTCTGTATCGCACACAGAGTCTGTTATTACGGACTATCAAGAAGTGACCGGAGACACTTATAAATACGGCAGGCTTGGGATGTCGTCGGTGATTAGTCGTTGGTTAAAACGAGGAGATATATGGTAGAGCCTACAAGTCAATGAAAAAGAACGTGACATCAATCAAACCAACTAATAAGGTGGCTTAGCCAAATTTTCGCTACATGGCGGATGAAAGTACCAAATTTTGCATGACGATCTCTGAGGACCCACTAATTAACATTGGCCTAGGAGCCCTCTTGAATGTAAAACGGAAAAATCCAAAATGACCGCCGTTTTGACCAAATATAAGCTGATTCATAATTGTGGTCTACCATAATGATTTTCAGGTAGGCTCGACAAAATGGTGATCTCCAGAAATTACTTTACACTTTGCATTGTGGATAAAATCAAATTTGGACTCGATTTTTGCAAGGTTAAGCTACATATAAACCGATATCATTTTCGATAGAATTGAGGCAAAAAAAATATTTTGGTGTCTACCATAGGGTTCTCCGGTATGCTTGACATAGTGGTGTGGCTGGAAAGTACTTTAGAGGTTATGGGTAAAATTCAAAATGGCCGTCATTCGTGCAAACCAAAAAATAATATAATTTTCAACAAAATTGAAACAGATTCGTGATTTATATATCAGCCATAAATTTTCATATATATACGTCCATATGAGTTGCAAATGAGATTTTAACCCTTTAACCGCCTGTGCCGTCCATATTCGTTTTTTACATTTTATATTAGCACATTACATATCAGCTGTTAAACCTTTTAAAGATAAAAAGTTATATTAATCAGCAAGATTTGAATTGTTTCACCTCCATTTTGTCAAATCTGAAAAAAATTAACCCACTTGAAGTTGTGGGTCGCGTCAGCGAGACACAACTTCAAGTGTGTGAAAATTCAAATTGAATAATTTGGCGGTTAAAGGGTTAAACATTATGAATATTGAAAACTAAGATGGTGGTCATTAGACAAACAAAATGGCGCCAGAGGGCCATGACAGGGCAAACATTTCTATAACGTTTTGCTAGTATTGAGACAGATCATTAAAAATAGATATGGAAACCAGCCTGAAGGCAAACAAAATGACCATCAGAGAGCGAGCACAAAATATGTATAACGTTAAGAGGAATTGAGATTAACAAGTTTGGTCTTTACCATACACATTTCAGGTCCGGCTGACATTGTGGCATTATCTAAAATAGCCCTATCGGCGATGGGAATAGACCATATAAGATGTTGAAGCTGCCCAGCAAAATGAAATGAATCGGGCTTTAGGCCACCTTTGTGCACATATAGGCTAAACTGGGCCAGGAGAACCTCCTGAGGATGGTGAGATGATTGAGATGACACTGTCCTCCAGACACAGGATTCGAAATTCGAGCCCTGGCGGTCTGAGGCCGAGCACGCTACCTCTCGGTCACGGAGGCTCCGAACCCCGAACTCTGGCGTGAAAGGCAGCAGTGCTAACCATTACCCTAGGGCCCCCGCCCAGCTGCCCAGCAAGCACAGACCATTTGTATAACTTTTATACATCGTCGGCCCAACGTCTACAACGTTGGTACAACATTGTACAAATGTTATACAATTTGTTTGCGTTTGCTGAGTAGCTAGACAGAAATGTTGAGGGACTGTTGGCCTTATTTGGGTTTAGCGTTTATGAAAAATATCCGACGAACATGCATTAAATAGACTTAGTTTTAATTTATTGTAAAGATAGATAATAATAATACGATCTCTGGTTTTGCTGTTAGTCGCAGCCTTCTTTTTGAAAATTAAAGCCGGCTTTTTGGCTTCAATTCTCACAAACATCTGTTTGATATATTCTGTGAAACTCAATGACCTCACCCTCCTTTGTTTTCACCGAGCTGGCTAATACAATGAAGTATGAGGGAGGGTTAAAGATTATATAACCTTGTTTTTACCGGGTGACGTCACTGCGTTTCACAGAATGAAGTATGGGGGAGGGGGTGTTATATAACCTTGTGTTCACCGAGTGACGTCACTGCGTTTCACAGAATTAGGAATCCTGAAGTGGAGACTATATGCCCAACTCTTATCGAATGACTCCAAAAGTTCTTTATAGTGCACAGTGCCGTATGACAGCTTTGCACACTCCATGACTTTGAACAGTTTGGAGCACCGTATATGCACAGCTTCGATTACAAACATCCGACCCGGCTGGGATTCGAACCCAGTAGCCACAACTGGAACGAGTGAGCCCTCGGGGCGGACTCTTCAATAAGAATGAATAATTACATGCGCTATCAAGCTGATGCGCTATGAAACAGTTTATCTGGAATCCAAATTTTAAAAGTTTCAGATGTAAAATGAAATATTGCAGTGTTTTATGACGGGACAACTCGTTGCCAGGGACCAAACTGGTTATCATTTTTTTAGTCAAAGCATTGTATTCAAAACATGGCACGTGGTTAATAAATTCCTCGAGGGAGCTTAAAGGGTTGAAAACGGTTTAGTCGCGATCGGTGGTCAAAGGGTTAAGCTTTACTATGTTCGCAGATCGACCTGTTTGGCTGGCGGAATGATGAGGGTCCTGATTGATAGCATCTGAGGCTGAGCAGCGGCTGTCCCACCATCTGTCTCATGATTTATTTAATCAACACAAAAGACGAGAGAATCGCTTGTCAACAAAATACTCCCCAAACCAGCTGGACCCGATCCCACAAATATCACACGTTTACCCAATGTCCGATTGCTGTTGGGCCAGCGTCTGCGACGCTGGCCCGACTGCAATCTGACGTTGGGTCAGCGTGTGTGTCTCCTCCGCGGCCCAATCGGGACTGCATATGTGCGCGAGTTCGCAGGGCACCGCCGCGTCGTTACGTGCCCGCCACTTGTTTTGCTTGAGTATCCATAATACTCATTTTGAAGATTTGTACACGCCGGATTTCCATGACGTAGCATATGGACGCTGCACGCCGGATGCCTATAAGCCTACCACTGGCCTATTTTTGCATCTGAAAAAAATGAATCTATATAATAATCAGTTCTCTACGTTAAAAAAATTAAAAAGTTGTTACAAGTCATCCCAGTTTACGGTAACCTATATATATAGGCCCTACATTACTAATGCCGAAGTTTCAGTGTAGCTAATTGATAAAAAACGATTTCAGATCTGTTTTGTTTATCACTCAACCCTGTAAAAAAACATAATTTACATGTTTGAGTAAACACTGTATTCATTATGTAATTATTGAAATAATATTAATTTGTATTCATCTTAATTTCATACGAATGTCTTGCATCAACGACTCGAAGGGTAATAATTGAACATTGTGAACATATTATACTATGCTAAAATTACATACCTATGGTAATAGTATATATCTTATTGGGAAAATAATGCTTCCATTATAAATGTTATTGCGTTCATTTGAAAACCTTTTGTTGCATAATAAAGGTGAATATAAAATTAGGGGTCATTTAGTGTCTTTGGCTATTCTGAACGAATTTATAAATTGTGTGTGTCCTAATTTATGTTGTCCTATGAGCAATACAATAAACTGAGAAAAACAAATAATTCAATATCTGTCCAAAATATTTTTAATTCAACATGCAATGTACCAAAATACACGAATTTGTACACAGATGTAATGTCTCCCAATATCTAACACATGGAACATAGACTGTGTTAGCATGGAACATCTCTTGGAAATAACTTATCCCCGAGTTATTTTGTAGCACAATTGTTTTGTACAAAGGAATTTATACATCAACAGACTTGAAATCAATATAAAAAGTTGCCAATGATACATTTACTGAGGCTTTTTAGTTGTCTTACGTCACCCGGTCAACTCAGCAACGCCAGTGTTATCTAAACTCCTAAAATTGTGGTGTGATACCATTCAATTCATTTGATATACGCAGAGACAGCTGCAAAGTCCCCATTTCTTGAGATCGGTCAAATATTTGTAAATATTTAATTTGAACTGCTATTTTATAACCTAATTAATCACCCTTGAAACTTATTCATTAACTGTGTCAATTTAGAAAAAGCAAAAAATCATTAAAAACATGTTTAACTGAGCAAACTGCTTGATAATGATGGCCATACTGAAAGTGTTGGTAATGGTAGGAGCCCGAACCATCTTAAAAAATTATCATGGCGTGTTTTTACCATGCATGTTGAACTAAGAGTGTAAATTCCATATTAGCGATGTATGCAAAAAGTGTTCTATTTGTAGTTATTTTGTAAGTTGCGATGTTTTCCAAAATGTACTTTACCTACTATTCCTAATAAAATGTAGTTTTTTTATCTGAGGTTTTGGCGCGGGCAACAATACATTATGTATATGTGTTTAACTGTAAGACGGTTTAAAAAATATCAGCACTGTATAGGTACATAAATATATTACAATAGCGTATCAATAACAATGTATTGTGGCGCCAGGATAGTTCATTGGTAGCGTGGTTGACTCAGAGCCCGGGGGTACCGGGTTCGAATTCCTCTAATGACAACCGATCGTATAACCGATTTGCGCCGCATAAAAAAACGTAGAAAAAAAAATATATAAAAATAAAATGACCAATATGTCAAGGTTGACATGTAAACGGTCAATATAAAAATTAAAAATATATATACCCTGTATCCTGTACGGATATGCTATGGTAAATTTGCTTTGATTTGACATAATATTATATTTCAGGATGGTGCATGTGATCAAGGTCAGCAAGCCAGTGTGCGCGGAGCGTTGAACCGGTGTTGTTGCAATGCTGGCTCACTGTCTGCGACGCTGGCCCAACATTATACAAACACTGGCTGTACGTCTCGCGTCTGCTGGGTAGCTTAAAGGGACTGGCCCAGGCTAAAATCATCAAAAAATCGGTGATTTTATTTCGGGTTCTTAATATGACCATATGATGTAAGCATGTACATAGACTAGAACTGCAAATTTTTATAATTTTTGTGCTGCGCATTCACCAGTTAGGCTAGATATAGAGACGAAATTCCTGATTTGTAATTATTGACAACCATGTCAAAAATAAGAAATGCGGGAATTTCGTCTCTATATCTAGTCGAACTGGTAAGTGCGCAGCACAAAAATTATAAAAATTTGCAGTTCTAGTCTATGTACATGTTTACATCATATGGTCATATTAAGAACCCGAAATAAAATCACCGACTTTTTGATGATTTTAGCCTGGGCCAGTCCCTTTAAGGTACATCACAAAAACTTATTTTTATGTTTTGTTTGTGTTTTTTTTAAGATATATGTAAATTTGCGAGACACTGCAATAAAAGGCATATTTTTCTCTGTTTGTTTGTTCTTTTTTCTCACTATTATTACCTGATAACTGGTATAAATTAAGCCATCATTGTATATTTAAAAGCGTTATTTGTTATGAATGACACTTTGATCACCTTCTCCCATCATTATAGTACCCGCAATTACGAAAAATGATGCCAGCTGTCGCCTTTAATTTCATAATAGTTTCAACAAATGCTTGAAGAGGTGAGTGGAGTCGGTGTTTTTACACAGGTGCCATTTTTTTAATTTTTGTAAAAAATGCAAACAATAAAAATAAACTATGCCCTATGGAACAATGGAACAATGTGGGAATCTCTAAAAATTGAGATACCCGGGGAAGTTTGCACTAGTTTTCCAAGGGTAAAACCTGGGTGAAGTTTTGTTTGTCGGCCCTACGGTTTCTCATGGGGCGCACCGAGGGTAAACATGGAAGTTTCTTTGCTATAAGGATTACAATCCATCAAAATGTTTCTTCTTCCATGACCCCTGTGACCCCCTCGTGGACTTAAAAATGATAAAAGGTAAAGAAAGGCCGGAAGCTATGCCCAAATTTCTGATTTTTATGTGCATATGTTGTATATTTGCTACTATTACTGTATTGCGGGGCACTCATTGGCTGCCCTGGTGTATCTAAAAAAAATATTATCATCTCCGTAGTTTACTTTAGCTGCACCAAAAAGTTCAAGCGTGTGGGTGATTTTTTGATTCTGCATCTCTTTTGAAATTTGCAGCATTGAGGTCACAACTTTTGGACGTTTTTATAATTTAGCTCAAATTTTAATCCAGCACAGGATTATTCTTGCTGAGTGAAAACAGTGGAATGTGGTCACACATTTCATATAGCATGTCGGCAGTTACGAAAAAAGATGAGCATATTTTTTTGTAAGACAATTTTAATTTTTTTGTGATGTACCTACCACCCTGCAAGCACGACACGTTAAAACATTGATGTTTTAATGTTGGTCCAGCGTCTGCGACGCTGGCCCAACATTAAAACATCATTGTTTCAACGCGTCGTGCTTGCTGGGCAGTACATAAGCATTTAGTCTGGGTGCGCTGTGGCAGATACTTCATTCCCACCAGATTCCTGTCTGTAACTTCTTGACATTTCAAACATTGGGTTTGAGACCCCCCTCTAGCTAATCACCCAGACCAGGTGATTAGGGCTGTTCCATGCCGAGCCAAAAAGCAATAACTGATTACTTGAAAAGTGCGTATTTACTGCCTTTTGGCTGTGCATGGCATACTGTTTACCATTGTGTTCGGCAGGGGTTGTTTGGCCGACATCCCTGCTGATTGTTTACGCATGGTCGTAAGATGAGCCTCCATTCACAGTGGCTCTGAACAAAACACTCCATTTCACAAAGTGCTACAACTCACGCTATAGGTCGCTCTTACGAGCAGGCCTAAGGTCTAGAAACTGGGTCTACACTAAGTATTCTCATCAGGTCTAATCTGGTGAGAGGTTTTAAAGAGCGCCATTGAGTCTCAATATTGTTGAGAGATACTAGCGCTATAGAAGTCATTATACTTATACTTATTATTAGATCGCCTACAGCCCTTAACCCTTTAACCGCCGATGCCGAATATATTCGGGTTTTCATTTTTTATTAGCACATTGAGTACCACGTTTTAAACATGTTAAATATACAATGTGACATAAATCAGCAATATTTGAAAACAGTTGACCTCCATTTTGTCAAATCTGAATAATTTTCACTCACTTGAAGTTGTGGATCGCGTCAGAGAGACACAACTTAAAGTGGGTGAAATTTCAGATTAAATAATTTGGTGGTTAAAGGGTTAAAACTCTTAAAATATTTTTGTATAAACCATGGAGACAAAAGCTATTTTTTCAATTTGAAATCATATCACAGGTCTTAGCCAGCTCTTTATGATTCAGTTGAATACCTATGTTGTCGGTCTACGGCTTTTATACCATTTTAATTCTTTAAATACGTCTGTAGACGTCACATTCTGACGTATAAAGACGGTCCCCGCACTGAAAAGTTTTAAGCGACAGTCACGACTATTCTCGTAACGGTTTCTCATCACACTACATAACATATGTTGACGTTTTTGAAATAAATAAAGTATAAGAGCTACCATTGCTACTTTGCGCTGATGGAATACTAATTTTAGCAGATTCATCGAAAATTACTAAAATCATTACAAAGATTTCCATCACATTTTGAAAAAGTGTTGTTAACCCGTAAAGGGAAGCGACTCAAAACTTCAAGTTAGCAAACCATATTTAGATCTATACATTATTTAACCCTTTAACCGCCAAATTATCCAATCTGAATTTTCACCCACTCGAAGTTGTGTCTCGCTGACGCGATCCACAGCTTCAAGTGAGTGAAAATTATTCAGATTTGACAAAATGAAGGTCAACTCTTTTCAAATCTTGCTGATTGATGTCACATTTTATCTTGAACATGTTTAAAAGGTGGTACTTTATGTGCCAATAAAAAATGAATTCCCGAGTATATGCGACACCGGCGGTTATTTTTTGTATAAACCATGAAGACCGGTTGGATTTTTTCAACTTGAAATCATCATAAAAGTCTGAGAACTTAGCTCTTTCAGTTTCATTTGAATACCTATGTCATGTGTCTACGGCCATTCAAAATATTTAATTCTTCCAATGCGGGGATCGTCTTTAGATGTCAAAATCTGACGTCGAATTTCTGATTTCCCCTTTATGTTTAAGATATTTGAGAAAATCAGTGATCTTTGGAATTCAATTGTCATCAAAGATAACCCAAATATTTCTAAAAGGGGTTGATGTATCTGCGTTTTTTTTAGCAAATAAACAGGACAATGATTTGCTTTCGTTTTAATAATATACACCATTATAGACACAGGATCGCCCGTGGTATGTTCTAACTGTAAATAGAATTATATTGTTGTGTACTCTGAGAAGAGCTGTTTTTATTGAGTAAACAGTTTCATGTGTAGACTGGAATTGGTTTTCAGACAATTTGATTTCGTGAAAGATAGTTATTCTATAACATTTTAGTTTTCTTACAGACCGAAAATTTCTCATGTTATTTTTTTTCAGTTATGTTTTTTCTACGAAAGAAAGCTTGATTATTTCAAATCTGATTTGGAATAGACACAATGTCAGACACATTTGTTTGAGAAGATATGATAATCTCTTTGATTTCCGATTAACTGTGACACTTCGCTGTCACAACAATTTATTTTCAACTTTGACTTTCCATTCCATTGATAAACCAGTGCACACAACTACACATTCGGGGGAATTATCCGGATATTTATTTAGTCTGTCTAAATAATATAATCTGATAGTAATAATAATAAGCTGATTATTCACACATATTCATGACGAGATTAGCAGTCTGTTGTGTACCTTTAAATCCCGTTCACAGGATATCTTGATCTTGCCTGTGGACAGCAAATAACCCTACGTTAAGTTAGTGCTGGCTCACCATTGTGGACGGTGTGCCAGCACTAACTCAACATAGGGTCATCAACCCGGTCAGTAAACGCTTGAGAGAGCATTCATTATTTGGCATTCATAACAGCACACAGTGTGGCTATGCATATTGAATGAAAGGCCCACCGTGCGTTCCCCATTAACCCTTTCAAGCCCCACTTTACATTTTCATATTCACCCACTACAAGCCGCGAATTGCTGTCGCAATTCCCGACTTGTAGTGGATGAAGATGATATGATGTGGTTTAAAAACTACAGAAAATTGTCATGTATTGGTAAACTAATTTCATGGGAATTTTCGTCCTAAAACCCTTAGTTATAGGAAAATTAAATCTGTTTTCAGGGGTGTGACATGATGCTTCAACGCATCGTAAGGGCTTAAAGGGTAAACTAACCCAAACGTGCATTGTATACATACAGCAGAGCAAGGACATATAACGGTAACTTCTTCCCCGAGAAGTAGGCAGTTACATCAGTTTGCCTTTGCATGGTCCAGCTCAGCAGACAGTGGCCCAACGCTCTGTAGATAGGGGGTGAGAGTGTGTGGAATTCCCTTGGTGTAGCAATTAAGCAGGGAAACACGACGGGTGTTATAAATTAGGTAGATTTTCAACCGTTTGTCCCGCTTACGTTGTCGCAAAGTTCTTGCCAATTATAGACGGACGAATTCGCCGGATGAATTAGCGAAATGTCTACATTCGCTAAGCGGTGGCGCCTTTAATCGTGAAAAACGGTATAAGCTATCCCAGCAGACACAAAACGTTAAATAAATGCTGGTTTACCGTTGGGCAAACGTCGTAGACGGTGGACCAACATTAAACCAGCATTGATTAAACGTTCTGTGTCTGCTGGTTAACAGCACGAGTGAATAGATTAATAAACTAAATTCTCAATAAATACAACGCGACTTTAATATATTGTTCTGCTCGTAGTATCTACAGCCATGTGTTATATCGTCCATAATTAGAGTTCAATAAATGACATATTTCACTGATTCATTCCTGGTAGATTGGAAGTAAAACAAGATTGTAATGTATCTCTTCACTTGGCTTGACTGAGGAAATGAAATATCTTCACCATTTACCGGCTTATTAAGAACGGCCTACGGCCGATATCCTATTAGGTTCATTTTGCCTGAGTTTGTGTCTTACTCAGGGGAAAGAGGGGTGCTGTGTGTAGCATTACATCAGCATTGGGCCAATGTCTCGTGTTATCTGGTGTTTCGGGCGCCGGGATGTTAAAGCGTCACCAGTATAATGCAGCAGTCAGAAAACACGGTACTATCTAATGAAATGATGTTTTAATGACGGGCCAGCGTCGAAGACTGTGGGTCAACATTGAAACAGCATTGGTTGAATGCCACGTGTTTGCGCAAAGTATACAACAGACCAGGTGATAGATTAGTGTTGGACCAGAGTCTTAGACGATTGACCGGTACATCGTAGGCAAGTATTGAATGAATGTTGGCCAGCACCGGCGATGGTGGTGGAAGAAATACACGTCGAAGATATATTTGAACTTGTCTCCCTGGTTCTTTCCTTAACTAGGCCTATATCTTGAACATTTATGATTCTGGCCATGAGGAAGACCAATGCACTGATATTTTTGTCTATAGGACCCTAACAGACTTGAGCCGGGCCTCTGAGTTCGGGTACTACTTTTCTAGTCTTATTTAAATTTGAACCCACTTTAAGTTGTGTCTCGCCACCGAGACCCACAACTTCAGGTGATGCTCCAGCAAAACTGAACCGGGACGCTTCAAATTAACTCTTTCAGCGCGGCATCGACTTTAGACATCGAGAATCTCGTCGCCTCGGAGCTAAAGGATCCTATCTGCCACTCTGACGAGTGTCAGATAGGATCCTTTAGCACCGAGGCGACGATCTGTTGTCTACATAAACGTCAGATTCTGACATCTAAAGTTGATCACCGCACTGAATGGATAAATTATCTCTAATGGCCGTAGACCCATAAAGTAGGTATTCGGATGCGTCGAAAGAGCTAACTAAGTCATTTATGATAATTGAAAAAACCCTTTGGTCTCTTAGATTATATAAAAAGCATTTCAGCGCTTTAACCCTTTCAAGCCTGAATTTACCATTGTCATCTTCATCCACTACAAGCCGCGAATTGCTGTCGCAATTCTCGACTTGTAGTGGATGGTAAACTCAGGCTTGAAAGGGTTAAGCATATACAAAATAGAAGATTCGGATTTCTAATCATTGTAAATAAGTTGGACTTGATTCTGTGAAAATCTACCAAAAAAACACCATAGCCAATAATTATTATTTAGTGAATATGTCATTTGTTTATTAAAAAGCAACAGACTCATGCCACAACGACATTTACTTTTTGGGCAAGTGAACATGATAAAATTCCTTGAGTTTTCCCTGATTTGAAGCACCTTTTCTGAAATTCCCTGACTTTTCCCTGCCTGGAAACTTCGTAACTCATTTTCCAGGTCTCGTCTGACGTCAAAAGCCCACTGAAATAGACGTAGACATATAACATAGGTATTCCAATGAACCAGAAAGGGCTAACTAAGACATTTATGATGATTTTAAATTGAAGAAACCGTTTGGTCACCATGCTGTCTATGAAAATATTTCAGCGTTGTAAGAGTTAAACCAACGACGATACCTTGACCAATGCACCTGGTTTTAACCCTTTAACCGCCGGTGCCACATATTTTCGGGTTTTTCTTTTTTATTAGCACATTAAGTACCACCTTTTAAACATGTAAAAGATAAAATGTGACCTCAATCAGCAAGATTTGAAAAGAGTTGACCTCCATTTTGTCAAATCAGAATAATTTTCACCCACTTGATGTTATGGATCGCGTCAGCGAGACACAACTTCAAGTGGGTGAAAATTCAGATTGAATAATTTGGCGGTTAAAGGGTTAATCATGTAAGCATAGATTGACGGTATTATCAACCCTTTAACCGCCGGTCCCAATTATATTCGTTTTTTACATTGTTTTGTTGTACATTGAGGAAAATTGCTATGCATATAGTCTAGTAGAAAGAAGGGGGTATCGTGCACCCCCCGGAATCAATTTCTAAATGGTGTTTCTAAATTGAAAAAATACCGTAGAAAACGATTTGCTATGTTAAAAAGTTGACAAAATGTCCCACATACTATTTTTTTGCAAATTAGTGACGCCATTACTGGAAAATGCATATTTCGCCATATCTCAGCTAATATTGCACATAGCTCAACAATTAAGGTGTCTAGCCCCACCTATTGAGGGTCTAAGATCATTATAAAACTATTCTTGAAGTCATCAGATGTGTTTAAAAGATGCTATCGTGCCAAGTATTGCTGCCATTTGCAAAAAATCTAAGTTTCCCCATATCTCTGCGGATATCAATGATAATCGCATTAGGCCTATAGTCATTCATATCATTCATTCATGTATTATGCTGACGTAAAGCGTCTAGACCTATGTTCTGATGCTCAAAGTATATAAAAATAATAATATTCAAGAGATCAGATGTGTACGAGGCATGTGATAGTATGCACACTAGTGCTATCATTAGCGTATGAAAACTGATAACTGCACACGTTATCTATCTATACCTAATGTATTTCTGAAGGTTCAATAACACCATAACAGAATAACACTATGTCCTAGTACAAGACATGTTGTAGAATGTATGCTAGGATGCACATTAGTATTTCCTAGCACATAATAACACTATGATTTGTCCCAGTACATAAAAATGTTGTAGAATGTATACTAGAATGTATACTAGCACGTTCTACCACACATTAACACTTTACATTTCTCTAAAGATTTTGTGGATAAAATTGCAGCTATCCGTTCTAAATTCCCATCAGTGCAAAAAAACAGAAATTAGATCCAAAATGAACTCTTTTGAGCGTGCGACAGAAGTACAATTAAAAAGCTTATTTTGAGCTCATCGTCAAAATCATGTTATCTGGACCCCATTCCTACAAGCGTGTTAAAAATTGTCTTGATATTATATTATTAACACCCATCACTGACATAATTAACATTTCAATGTACACTAGTACATTTCTCCAAATTTCAAAGAAGCTCATGTAAGACCACTACTTAAAAAACATCTCTTCCTAAACGAACTGTTAAATTACAGGTATGTATCCAGCTTGAGTTTCACTTAAAAAATCTTAGAAAAGGTAGTAGCCAAGCGGCTGCAGGCTCATATAAAGAATAACCATCTATCTAATCCATTTCAATCAGCTTACAGGAAAACTTATTCTACAGAATCAGCTCTACAGAAAGTACATGGAGATATCATTATTAGTATGGACAAGGGTGAAGTTACAGCTCTGACCTTGCTTGACGTGTCGGTCGCTTCCGACCATTGACCATGCTACATAACCAAATAGTCTTTCAGTTTGGTATGGAATATCTACATCTGGGCAGGGTCAAATTTGGTATCTTCTTACCTGAAAAATAGGCACCATTCCGTAAAAAATAAAGACCGATAAAGTCACACTCTTCTATGGAGTTCCACAGAGCTCTGTGCTGGGACCAGTGCTTTTTACCATATACACTACACCACTACAGCGCTATTAAACCATCTCTATGCCGATGATACTCAAATTTGCATGTCTCTATCAGTTTCAAATGCTAAGGGATCTCTTGACAAGTTGCAACATTGTGTAATAGCCTGGATGACAGGGTCTAAAGCTTAATCCCAGTAGGACAGACTTTCTTCTCATTGGGACCAAACTTCAGCGAGAAAAATGCTTAAATAAATCCCCATGCTTAATTCTAAGTCAAGACACAAATCCATCTGCATCAGCCACAAATCTTGGTGTAGTATTCGACAGTAGCCCGAATTTTCGAAAAGACATATCCCCAAAAAAGATATATCGCAAACATGTAGGGCATGCTTTTATCAAATCCGTAACCTGCGTCGAATTCGAAAAAGTCTGTCTTCAGATCTTGCCAAGCAAATCGTAGTGGCATTGGTCAGTAGCAAATTAGATTATTGTAACTCACTTTTTCAAAATATGCCAGAAAAAGATAAACAACACGTTTAGAACTACCTTGTAAGAGTGGTAACCAAGGCCCTCACGTTTTAGTTGTTCCGTTCCTATTCTAAAACGATTACATTGGCTTCCTGTCAAGTTTCGTATTCATTTTAAAATATGCACGATAATTTTCCGAGCCCTGGAAAACAACCAACCTGCATATCTGGCTGACTTATTTGTTCGTCCGAAATGCTCGAAATATCTACACTACAAATACAAATAGATTTGTTGTTCCTCGTATAAAAAATAAGACTGGGTCAAGAGCTTTCTCTATGTCTGGCCCAGCCTTATGGAACGCCCTGCCTGTGTCAATACGTAATGCCGAAGCAATTTTAACATTCCGAAAATTACTTACAACTCACCTATTTGATCTGGCTTTCTCACCCTAGCTCCTCAGCAGCCCGGCTCCCTGTTGACAAAGCTGTTTTGGCGGCGATTATGACAAATGATCACGCTGAAGATTTGTGCGCCTTTGAGCTCGGTCCGTTGAGTACATGATATGTAGAATGTATGCTAGAGCATGCTGTGCTTTCAACTGAACATTCAGGACTGATAAGATGATTCTGAAGGGTCCAGTCCAACCATTTACTCATCACTTTCATCAAAACTGTCAAACTCATAATTGTCATCGTTTTCTTCGTGATCAACCTGGTCATCTCCTTCCCGATCACCAGCATCCAGGAGATCAACCAGCGAGGTTGACAGGACAGGACAACATGATCACAGTGTTTACAAGACTCCCAGGTCAGTCTTCATCCACCCCTGTTGCTCCTCGTACATGCTCGAAGCAACCCGGTTGTTTACATGCTGGATGTGTGGCTCCAAAGCAAAGTGGTACGGGGAAGGCGAGACAGGTCGACTCTGGACTTGGAAATTAGCTTCTTTCCTTCTCTCACCATCTTGTTGGGCAGCTTGACATGGACGGCTTTCACAGAAGATTTACTAATGTGTCCGTACACCAGATACGTTTGCAAACTGCTCCAGCTGTTTCATCACCTGAGGCTTGCCTGAATGTTTTGTGGAACCTGGTATTCTTTCCCAGCTTTTTAGGTGGCCCCACCTATCCCTTGCCATTGAATGAACTGGTTCAATCCTCTCCTGTAAAGTCACAGTAGCCAAGGGAAGTGGCACAATACGTTAATAGTCTTCTCCGAGAGACTCAGTCACGTCAGATAATTGTATGTTGACAATCTGTATGTGCCTTCCTATTGATTGAATGGACATAATGCAGTAAATATGTCTGGTACTGCACCTCCACCTGTGCTTTGATAGATTTTAGCCTGTTGAAATTTTTTTTATGGGAATAGACAACGCAGTAGCAAGACTAGTAACATAACACAATCCTACCCAGCTATCTGTTGTAACAAATTGATGAATTCTACCCTCGACAATGAGGACTGCCATATTTGTTCTGTCCAGTCTGGAAGAGTTCGGGGGAAGGCTGGTAATGGTATGTAGCAGTGCCATGCCATCCTGTATGAACAAATCGTCAACTCCTTGGGGTATGGCAGATTGTCTGGGATAGCGTCTTCCAGAAGGTAGGGCCTAGTCAAGGAAGGTGACTTTGTTGATTTTCGAGGAAAAGCCATTTGGTGACCAAATCAAGGAGGTACAACCACAAGTCATGAGCTCTTCCATGTCATTTTCATTTAGACTTTACGAGGAGCGGGGATGGCAGGTTGCTTTGCTCCTGGTACTGGATCACTTGAGATGATAGATTCACATAGTAGCACCGGTTAACACAGCTTACCATTTAAAAAACAATGAATATAGTTGTAAATAGGATTTTAACTGAATAACTTTCCCTCTGAGGAAGTGATGTTGATCTTGTTGTCATCTTTTCAGAATTGAGTTCCATATTGTCGAATCTTAATAGCCACCATTGGTCTTGTGAAAGCCCACATAATGTTACGGCAGAAAGGACAACGGCGTTCTGGTACTGATCCGAACTCCCAAGAATGTAAGCTTGTGCAAGAGCATCAGCAACAATGATAACCGAACTGTGCAGAAGCCAGAATAAAAAAGCAACATGTGTGTTCTTTGAGAATTTCTTGAATTTGACATGATTTTTCATTGGGTTATTCCATAGAAGTCCATAAGTATAGCCCCTGCATGCTTATGCTTATGTCTGATCACTTCAAGAATACCTGTTTGCTTTGTGAAATCAATCAGCTTAACTTAAAATAATTATTTTAAATAAAAATGTCAAAATTAAAATATTGAAATAAATAACATTTAAGACAAGATGAATATCAAATGAGTATAGAATATCGGAATAGCCTTTTCGGAGTATCGATCTGTCGGCGTATAGACCTATCGACAGTCTGTATATCGATCGGACCCATCTGAACAACGGTACTTACATGTTTTGCCAATAGAAAAATACAATGAGAGAATGTTAGAAAAATATTTTTGTATATGTGCCACCCTCCATGCCCAAAACAACCATTCAACAACACAAACTTTTATGACAACAAATAATTATGCCCAATGTACGCCAGTTTTTAAAGTATCGAATTGGAGTGAGTAGTTAGTTACAGATCGATCAAGCAAACAGAAGGAAGATAACAATTCTACAAACAATTCGTGAAAAACAAACCAACAGAGATTAAAAGTGAACAATTGACGGAACCATGAACGAGACAAAGAATGAGCGAATTAAAGTGACACAATCAGGCTAAAATCATCAAAAAATCAGTAGTTCTATTTTGGCTTTTCAATATGGCCAACATGTTCATAAACTAGTATTGCTGGAATATTTTAAATGTTGCTTTAGCAACGTAATCAGTGCTATTACCAGCTATTCCCGTATTTCTTATTTTGGACATGCATGTCCGAAATTAAATTTCGTCCTTATTTCTCGCTTAACTGGTAAATGCACAACACAACATTTTGAAAAGTTACGCAATTCTATCTATGGACCTGTTTGCATCATATGGCCATATTTGGAAGCCAAAATATAAATACTGATTTTTTTTATGATTTTAACCTAATCGTGTAGATTTAAAGAGCCAACGAGCGAAAAAATGAAGAAAAAGCAATCTACAGAAGAAAGAACGAACAAACAAACAAACAAATAAACGGAGGGACGGACAACCGAGTAAACATACCTCGATATAGCCACGAAGCGAAAACAATTTAAAGCTACATTCACGCATGCATTCATTAATTTCTTCATTCTTTTTTTTAAATTAATTTTTTTTTATTATTTATTTATTCCTCCCTTTCTTTGTTCTGCCATTCTTCATTTACTTCATACCCTTATATTTTTTCATTCCTTCACGTTCCCTTTAATATATTATTGCTTCTTTGTTGCATGTCTTTTCGTCTTTACACGAGTGGACCGAGAAGGAATATTTAATGAAAAGCGGTGGATTAACCCTTGAACTACGGCGTGACAGGCGCAGTGTATAACTACTACACCGGGGTCTCACCCTGATTTAATTTGAGAGATACAAGTAATGCAATGAAAATATTTTACTGCCATATAAAAACATTGCTCCTTTTTATATCAAGACTGTTTTCGTCTCAGGTAAATCAGGGACATAGTGTAGTCATTCCGGCACTAAATCCACGGAAATCTGGACAAATTGCTAACAAAGGTTTTATGATTATATTGCGCAGTAGAAATTGTGGAGGACTTTGGGTCTACAGGTCAATGTCCTGTGTTTGCTGGGTTGGCGCGTGCACACATTTGAATCTACACCAACATCACGTTGCTTGCAATGTGATTCTGGTCTTAATGAATTTTTTTTCCGTCGGTAACAGTCACAGACAGATGCCATTCCATTAGCAAAATTAACCCTCTGGTGTCAATCACTCGTTTAACCCTTTACCTGCTATGCTATTTGATTCAAATTGCCCAATTGAAGTTGTGTCTTGCTACCGAGAGCCACAACTTCAAATTGCTCATATTTTCTTCAACCCTTTAACCGCCAAATTATTCAATTTGAATTTTCACCCACTTGAAGTTGTGTCTCGCTGACGCGATCCACAACTTCAAGTGAGTGAAAATTATTCAGATTTGACAAAATGGGGGTCAGCACTTTTCAAATCTTGCTGGTTGATGTCACATTTTATCTTTACCATATTTAAAATGTGATATTTATTGTGCTAATAAAAGACGAAAACCGAATATATGCGACACCGGCGGTTAAAGGGTTAATTTGAGAACAAACATTTGCAGTTCTTGATGTTTAACCCTTTCAGGCCTAAATTTACCATTGTCATCTTCATTCACTACAGGTCGCGAATAGCTGTCGCAATTCTCGACCTGTAGTGAATGAAAATGACTTGATGTGGTTTAAAAATTAAAGAAAATTACCATGTATTGGTAAACTAATTTGATGGAAATTTTCATTCCAAAACCCCTATTTGTAGGAAAATTAAGTCAGGGATGTAAAATGATGCTTTAATGCATCGTGAAGGCTTAAAGGGTTAAACACTCATTGCATTTTCTTAATTTCTCACCTACTTCGAGTAATCTTCATCCACTACAAGTCGAGAATTGCGACAGCAATCCCGGGACAGCTATTCGCGGCTTGTAGTGGATGAAGATGACAAAGGTAAGTTCAGGTTTGAAAAGGTTATTCTGCAATCAAATGGGAGTTTAATTAGCAAAAATAGAACTATTGTTTCAAACTAAACAAATATGAGTAGATTTCACCCAGTTGTGGGTCGCGAGGCAAAACATTAACTCCAGATATGCAAACATTGTAGGCTATGTTTGAGTTGTGGTCGAGGTTAACACATCTTCCCACACAAGGCTCGCTTCTCCCGAGGTCGTAGACCGAGGCCTTGCTGAATCAGTGTTAAAACCATCTATTGGAGTGGGGAATTTCAAGTAAGATTTTTTCTGTTTGACCCAAGTTTGACCTCTGGCATGAGTGCTGCTTTAATGCTGGGCCATTGTCTACGACGCCGGCCCTGCATTTAAGCAGCACATGTCTGGTGGCCAAGAATTTCACAGGAAGTATTACAGACAGCTCCCACCACATCTCACCAGACACGAGACGTTACATGCGGCAGAGTTGTATTAATGTTGAGCCAATGTCGCAGACAGTGGGCCAACATTAGGTTGGCATTTGGGTGAAAAATTAATGAATATTCAATATCTAAATCATCCTCCCTACCCCAATAGGTGGATGATAACACTGATTCAGCAAGGCTCGGTCTGCGACCTCGAGAGCAGCGAGCCTGGCTGTCAGGAAGATGGGTTAACACAGCGCTAAGCTTGTTCAATATCTATGGTGTGAGCAATTAGGCGAGCACCATACACATTGGCCGTGTGCTTTATTTCCCATCGTGCGGGCTCAACCTGAGGCGCCAGGCCTAGAATATCGAATCATTTGTCTAGATGGCAGTGTCATCTGATTCATCTCATCATTTTGCATAGCATATACATTTTACAGATATAATAATATATACCATAGATATAGAGATATAATTATGATATATACTTATTTATATTTTATTTATCATGCTCGCTATGGTTCATTTGACTATTTAAAAAGACAAGATGATCGACAAAATGTGAAATAACTCTCAATGCTGCCCCTAGGTGTTGGGGGCTGGAACTATAGCTATTTAGTATGATTTTACTATATTACGATGCTGAACTATGACATTGGTGCAATAAAAAAACAATACACAATATACATAAAAAATCAAAAAAATAAATATTCACGGAGGTATTTGTTATCCAATATAAAAAACAATTGATTTCATACATAAAAAACTAAAATAAATATTGACGGAGGTGTTTGTTATCCAATATATAATTACATTACATTACATTACATTACGTTACATTACATTACGTTACGTTACGTTACGTTACGTTACGTTACGTTACGTTGCGTTACGTCACGTCACGTCACGTCACGTCACGTCACGTCACGTTACGCTACGTTACGTTACGTTACGTTACGTTACGTTACGTTACGTTACGTTACGTTACGTTACGTTACGTTACGTTACGTCACGTCACGTCACGTCACGTCACGCCACATCACATCACATCACATCACATCACATCACATCACATCACATCACATTACATTACATTACATTACATTACATTACATTACATTACATCACATTACATTACATTACATTACATTATATTATATTATATTATATTATATTATATTATATTATATTATATTATATTATATTATATTATATTATATTATATTATATTATATTATATTATATTATTTTATATTATATTATATAATATTATATTATATTATATTATATTATATTATATTATATTATGATATAATATATTATATTATATTATATTTTATTTTATTTTATTTTATTTTATTTTATTTTATTTTATTTTATTTTATTTTATTTTATTTTATTAGGCTATTATTGCTATTTAAAAACTTATATTAATATATTTTAATATAAGACATGCAATATAAAAAAATATTCGTGCAGTATATTATAACTTAAATGATAAACTGATTATCTGAGCTACAGTTACCACAAAAATTAAACCTAAAATTTCATGATGTTTACCATCATATTCAGAAAAATATGCTTCCTTGTGTATTTTCGTGCAACATGTTTAATAAATGTAATTTTTGGCTGATTTTTATGGGGAATTTTATTGACAAGAAAAAATGGGTTGGCATTTTCTCCTATAAAAATTGATAAATTCAAAATAGCCAGCATGATTTCAAGATATTAGTCATTTCACCGTAACTTTTGAAATAATAATCTCAAAAACATGTAAAATATATAAATTTATATGGTTCATAAGGCATAAAACCGATAACACCATTATATATTTTGAAGAACCTGCTAAAATACCTGCGACATGGCCGAGAAGTGGTGTATTTGTCGGGCAGTGTCATCCGATACATCTCGCCATGCTCAGGAGGTTATCTAGAGTGCAGAGGGAAGGGGACAACTCGGCAACAATTTGGGTGGGGTGTGCAGACAGAATAGTCAAACCCTTACTCATGTGTCCAAACAAAACTATACCATTAATTAAACAGTTTGGAGCGAAAACATACCCTTCAATAGGCTAATACAGATTTGAACAAAGCACACCCTTTCGGAAGAGACTGTCACTGTCTAAAAACATGTTTATGGTACAGAACGTGCACCTAATGCCTGATGGTCGAGACACAAATCAGCCTTTGAATATACAGCTATAAAGTAGTTACTACAATTACATTCTGGCACAAGTAAACTTCAATTTGCAAAATGATAAAAAAAATAAAGAAGAATATTTAACTGTGTTGTAAAAGTTTAAATGATAAAACGTCAATATCACATTTTGAACCCTCCGTTCCTGACCTCAATCATCAGTTTTAGAATTAAACTACATGTATTAGGAATGATGCCACAAAGACAAACACATAACTGTCACAATTAGTTTTAAATTTTAGCAGTCAAAGAACGTAATATTTCGATAAAACTTAGTAAAATATTATGTTTGCCACGCTGAAAACATATAACTTGATTTATTTTATGATACTAGTACCATATTATATGTGTAATATCAGAAAAGCATAACAAGAAATGTATAACTGCGGCCTGTTGATTTTAGACAGTAAGTTCTCCAAATTGCATATAGCTATTTCACCTATGAACTTTGTTCTGGTGTCATAAGAAGAAGTGATCTCTCAATTGACAGTGTCGATAAAATTATACACAAAAATAGAGTACATAATAGAAAAAAAGATGTTTGCACTTAGGAATAATCCTTTTTCATCTGACATTTCAAATTATACATGGCTCAAAATAATCCACCAGCTCATAAGTCACATAAAATGTTTACTTTGGCATATTAAATTGATTTTTTACTTGATTCAGACCAAAATATATCACCATTTTTTTCTGGGTGCAATGTACAATTTGAATAAGAATTAAAGAAGGTAATCTGAAATAAAAAGAAATTATTACATAATGGTTAGTTTTTAAAGAGCTGTAATATCTATGATAATCTGATTGAGTAGCGTCACCATTCTTAAATATATATTGCTATATAACAGCAGTATAGCGCTATGTCAATGGACACTGCTATCAATACATTTAATTCAATGATACAAAAACAAAACACCTACCAGCGCTGCGACGCTGATCAATTTTAACCAGCATTGGCTGGACGTTTTGTGTTTTCTGAGTTTGAGTCTTTAATGTGCTCTTCAACACAAGTACATACAAGATGTTTATCCCATGGTGGCTGGATAATGATCCAGCGTCATATACTTCAGACCAACATTAAACCAGCAGTGCTGGTAGAGGCACGTTTTTCATTTATGGAGTGGGGATACCGTTAGTGACGAGTTTATGTGATGAGAGGGACATTAGGCTAGATTACCACATAACAGACATTGAACCAATTATCTTGTTTAATCACTGTTAATGATGGCCAACCATCTAAATTATGGAACAACACTTGGCTCAATATCTTCTGTATGTCATGTGTCCAGGCGGGATACCAGCATATTTGAATATCGCGAGTTCAAACCAAATATCGGTCTGAAGTTGATAATTTTCCTTTGCGTACCGCAATCTCCGATGCTGGCCCAACATCGTCTGATATGATGTAATTGACAACTAGAAGGTAATGGTGATTTTTAAAGTACGGTAACAATAATGTTTGGACTAAGTTTTATGAGTTTTTTGGCTGGCCATTTTGAATTTTGTTGTGTTATTTTTATTATGACAGATTGATTGGAATTTGGATTATTTTTTTTGAAAGCCATTTTAAATTGTAATTTTGGACTTCAGGATTTTGACGTCTTTGTTGGTTTAAAGCTGTATCACTGTCTGCGACGCTGGACATACATTAAAACAACATTGCGTCGTCGTTTCGTGTTTGACTGTTTTACAACTGCCAGTTCAATGTCAATAAATAGCATTTGAAAGGCTCTATTGTTCATATCAAACACAGCAACACTCTGTGACGCCAGCCCCACATTGAAACATTATTGGATATAAGCCTATGTATTTTAATTTATTAAATGTAGAGGGTGCACAAAGAGTGCAAGTCGGTAGTGTCGCTTCTAACAAAGGGCTCCTACGGTAATCAAGATTCATTCATTTGTTTTCTGCCGACATCTACATCATTGGACCGACATCCATCAACACAGTGATACAGAAAATCCTGAATAAATCCGGAAGAACAACTGTGATGTCTGTGAATACATAGCATTAAACTTCAATACCTAGGGATCATTGTGCCAACGTTTGAAGTCAATTGGATAAAAACTCAAGGAGAAATTGCCAATCAAAATTTGACATTGATCCATAGAGTGATCCAGAAAATCCTGGATAAATCCGCGAAAACAACGGGGAATTCTTAAACAAAGTCATAGCATAAACACCTTGATACATAAGGATCATTGTGCCAAGGTTTGAAGTCGATTGGATGAAATAGCACTCCGAAATTGGGACACAGAGGAGTAAAAATGAGCAAGAACCGTTACAAAATCAACATAGCTCAAACAGAATAATCTAAGAGGTTTTTTATTTAAAACTTTTTTTTAAGAGATCGGGATAGTTCAAATGGACTATATCCGGACTTTAGTGTCTCCAAGGAGAGGTAACTCCAAAGAATGGTATCTTTGTTGAATGAGGGATTGCCATTTTAGCTCTTTAGTTTTTCCTCCAGTTTCAGAGGCTTAATATTCCTCAGCTTTTATGTATTTACCATAATCACACACACAAGCACGTTGACCACAAGTTTGTATGATATGTTTATCTATTATAGATTCTGCACTAATAACATTTGAAGGCGAGGGGGGTTTTAATTTTCATGTCATTTGAATGTCGGGTGAAAGCATTACATGTCGGCTGAAATCCATTTATTGCGTGAATAGAATGAGGCTGAAATAGGGACAGTTTGTCCAGGCTGGTTAGCCCAATTAACCCTATAAATGCTAGATTTCATAATTTAATTGCATTTCCTTATTGCTGTTTCAATGTAGAGCCAGTCTTGCAGACGGATGCACACCATTGAATCAACCTTGCATGTTCACAATGGTGAGTAGTAACCTTTTAAGTGCTAGATTTGACAATTGAAATAACAGTAACTCCATCAAACGCGAACGTCGATCCAATGTTGTTTAAATGTTGGGCCAGCGTAGCATGCAGTGATACAACATTCAGAAGACAGAGAGACAAGTCAATGCGTTGACCGGGCAAATATAAGTGTATTTAAAAGCTCAGTGGGGACTTAATTCTCATCTCTAAAATTTGAAGTCTGCATTTTGAAGTCTAAAATTCCAATTCAAAATGACTGCCCAAAAACCCAGAAGCAAAATTCCAATCAGTCTGTAATAAAAATTAATAAAAATAATCCAGTAAAATCCACAATGGCCGTTGAAGAAATCGTAACACTTAGCTCAAACATAATTGCTACTTGAAACGTCACAATTTACCTCTAGTGTTTGCTATATTGTAGTCCCTGATAAAAACATATTATGGTTTGGGGAATTACTTACCTGAATACCTATGTTATGGGTCTACGGCCATTATAAATCTTTTTACTCTTTCAGTGCTGGGATCGACTTTAGTCGATCTCTGCAACACAAAATCCACGTAATATTACCGCATACACTAAAAGTAACATGTATGTGACACGCATGTTGTGTAAGCTGTTGTGCAACATATGCTTCATATTTATATTGAACACGTAACATGTGAGGAAAATGGGTGTATTCTATCGTCAGTAGTCACATACTTTTGTTATGACTTTTACGCATATGCCTTACAAACCTACTAAGTCACGCCTCCAAAAGTGGCAGATACACCCTTTCATATCCAAGGGTGCGGAGGCCTAGTGTATAAGGAGAGCGAGGCTCCGGCCACGACTCAGTAGAGGGAAGCTACAGAGGACGTGTTTCATGGGGATCGGGGGAAGTATGATCTATATCCTGGCCGTTGTCCCAGCTAAACGAAGGTAATATCAGCGAGAACGTGATGAGAATGCGAGGAGTACAGCTCATAAACCACAGGGCAACAATCAACAGCCAAACTAAAGGCGAATATCCTGCGATTTATCTGAAATGTTGATCATCGAAGTGGTCTGTGTCCTCAAAGAAAAGGCAACTATTTATCCTGTTTCAACATTTCGAAATTGCATTTCCCGCCGCGATGAAAAGCTTCAATGTGCATGTATATGGATAAAATAAAAGATTTATATTATAGGAATGAATTGAATTCCTACTGTGTTTTTATCGAAAATCGATGTATGGGTCTTGTTTTTTTAACATGATGCAATTTCAGCAAGCACAAAACTTTGCATAATATTTATACAACGTCGGCCCAACGTCTTCAATATTTTCTGACAATGCCACTGTGTCGGGCATACTTTAAAACCCTATAATATACACCAAAAACATGAATCTGCCTCTATTGTGTTGAAAAAATATATCAATTTATTGTTTAACCTTGGACAAATGGCGGCCATATTGGATTTTACCCACAATGCAATGTCCAAAGTTATTTCTGACCAAACCACTAGATCGGGCATACCTGAAAACCCTATAGTAGACACAAAAATCATGAAGCTGCTCCTATTCTGTCGAAAATTATGTGAATTTAAAGTTGGCGCTCTGCCGATGTCGTGGCCTGCCGTGCGGTTTCGAATCCCCCTTGGTGCAGAATTTTCAGAGAAATCTCATGTTTCTCCCCTCTCAATCTTGGGACATTGTTAAGATGTTGTGTCCTTGGGCATGGCACTTCACCCTCAAATGCTTCACTTGACTCAGGTGAAAATGAGTAACTGGTAGGACAGATATGGCAATGTGGTCGATCAGTTCAATGCGCCGAAACGGCTGCAGGACTGTATGCTCTCCGTGGAGTTGAAATGGCACACGAATGAACAGGTCCAGGGACCAGGGGGTAAGATGTAAAGTCGGATGATAGGTCTTCATACTTGATATCAGACTATAAACCTGCACCTTTTACCTTTTAGTTCTGTAGATCTATACAAGTGTATGACTAACCCTTCAACCGCCAAATTATTCAATTTGAATTTTCACTCACTTGAACTTGTGTCTCGCTGACGCGATCCACAACTTCAAGTGAGTGAAAATTATTCAGATTTGACAAAATGGAGGTCAACAAATTTCAAATCTTGCTGATTAATGTCACTTTTTATCTGTAACAGGTTTATAAGCTGATATGTAATGTGCTAATATAAAATGTAAAAAACGAAAATGGACGGCACCGGCAGCTACATAATTCAGACATATCAGCACATGTCACTAATATGTTAGAATTTGATGAAAAATATCATGATATTAAGCCACAGTGCCATTACATGTATATAATGGCAATGTATTTATGACATTTACATGTACATTGTATGATATTATACTATAGTGGGATAAAACATCGATAACAAAGGTAATTTACCATTCAACATTATAATATTATACATTTGTCTTTAATGTAACATTGCTGTAAAAAAGCAACAATACGATGCCATGAAAAACTGTACTATTTGTACCCCCCTCCCCACTGTAAACATATGGCACTGCATTGACAGCTTGTGAGACTTTCCTGGCCAAACGGTTGGGAAAGGATATGCTACAATGATTTGATTATATAGCACTTTAGATTCAGATCATAGAGACATTTATACTGATTTCAAATTGAATAAAGAGCACACCCGACAATAGCCCATCGCCATTATTGCACCTGAAGTTTTAGCGCCCACATGGTCAAATTATTGACGTGAAATGCAAAAAATCACAATAAATCGGCCATTTTAATTTTTTTTCAGCCTTATTGAATGACCGAGGACATGTAATAAGTAACATGCATAACAAATTTGGGAAGAATACATGAAAAACTTTTCAAGTTATCGCGCCAACAAGGTCAAATTATTGATAGTTTTTGAAAAAAATCAACGTTTTAACCCTTTAACCGCCAAATTATTCAATTGGAGTTTTCACCCAATTATTCAGATTTGACAAAATGGAGGTCAACAAATTTCAAATCTTGCTGATTAATGTTACTTTTTATCTTTACCATATGTAATGTGCTAACAAAAAAATCTAAAAAGCGAATATATGCGGCACCGGCGGTTAAAGGGTTAAGGGTAGAAATAATGCTCTAAGGGTACATACATTCATTGAAATAGTACATTATTCCAACGAAACACGGGCGTCATCTAGTCACGCTACCTGATAACGAGAAAACAGAGTGGGGTGATCTGAAGTAGAGATACTGTAGGCCTAATATACCTCAAATTACACCAAGTGTTCTCTATGCTCCATACCACCATAACCTACCACTGGCCATTACAGGCATTTGAATAGCTTGGAGCTTTGCATGTGTACGACGACGATAACAAAGACTCGGTTTGTCTGAGATATTAATCCTGGTACCTTAACTTCAGATTCCGACGACTAGATAGGGCCTACGATCCCCGCAATGAAAGAGTTATAATGGCCGTCGACCCATCATATAGGTATTCAAATGAAGCGGGAAACTAACTAAGACATTTATTATGATGCTAAATTAAAAGAAACAACGGCAACCATGTTTTTTCTAAAATATTTCAGCGTTGTGAGTGTCAAGGCAGTGAGTCACAGGTGAGCCTGGGATGAATTACGGTGACAATTTAATATACCACATTGTTTTATAGAAACCGGATAGTACACATTCTATATTGTTTTCCTAAAATATTTTTTATTGACCATAGAAAGTCAATACAAACTATGCTGCAGTGGAAATCAGTGTCTGCTTACCTTACAACGCAAGGCCAAGTAAGCAGATACTGCCTTTTGGCTTTGCAGAGCAGTATGCGTTAGCACCGCCTGCAATTAATGGTTTGCTCGACATTGATCCGGGTATATATTGGTGTAAAACACAACACGTGTCCGACTGATTCAACCTGGTGTTAGGTAGCTGTGACAACTTGCCGATTGGCACGTTTGGTTTGCATGTATGTGGACAAAGAGAAAGATTTGTGCCAGTACAGCCGCCCGAAATTGCTTATTATAGGTAAGGCCTAATATTACCTTATTCTACAACGCTAAGCCAAGTAAGATACTGATTAATTAAATATAGTATGTTTAATACGTCTTATGTGTAGTGCATGATTTGCGCAGATTATGCTTCTCAGTCAATTCTCAACCAATAGTGACGAAATTGTGCAAAAGCATGTAAAGACGCAATGAACACACAAATAAATGCTTTAACCCTTTAATCCCCCACAATGCATTAAAGCATCATTTTACATCCTTGAAAACATACTTAATTTTCCTAAAACTAAGGGTTTTAAACCGAAAATTTCCATGAAACTTGTTTAACAATACGTGGTAATTTTCTTCAATTTTTAAACCACATCAAGTCATCTTCATTCACTACAAGTCGAGAATTGTTTCAATCCTTACAGCGCGGGGATCGGCTTGTAGTGGATGATGATGAGTATGGTAAATTCAGGATTGAAAGGGCTAACAACTGCAGGCTATGAACATTTGCCTCGACTTGAAAAGACGAAAAAGGGGGGTGGCCTTGGTGTAATCTACCGATCTTCACTAAAATTGACAAAAATCCAAAATAAAAGATTTAGAAGTTTTGACCATATGTGTTTTAACCTGAAAAATCGCTCTTTTTCATATCAAATCAGTGCAGTGTCTAGACCTCCACCATCACCAGCGAATGGCCTGACACTAGCTATTGTGAGCATCACCTTAAAAACTTTTTCATACCAAGGTCAAAAGTGACAACTGATGGTCATAATGAAATTACAACTTGTCCATAAGTGATCCAATAGTTACAGGTGATATGAACTGGGTGGTTCAGAAACCACTCTAACCAAAAAAATATTTTATCTTGTGATACAAGTATAAAATTTGGCACACAACTAGAATAGTCATCTTTCATCGTATTACCATGTCACATAAATGACCATTTGTACCGAAACGTGAAGCAAAGCAATAATTATTTACTACGTTAGCAATTCCAGCTTTAAATGACGAAAAATAGAACTCCTACACCAGTATATCTGGATCCTGGCATGCACTCCGGCCTGGAAGTCAAAGGGTTAACAAAATAATTCAGTGCTTAAGGTAAAGTGCCGTATAATTTACATCATGGATGAGTTAAAAAATAATTTCTAAATGTGTCCAGAATTTTTTCAAGTCGGTTTAGTTTAGCAAAAAAAAAGAGGAGTAATTTTCTTAATTGAACCATCACGTTAATTTACATGTTTCAACCCTTACCGCGCGGGGATCGACTTTAGTCGTCAAAATCTGACGTCTGTAGACTTGAGATTCTGACGACTAAAGTCGATTCCCGCGCTGTAAGAGTAAAAAGATGTATAATAGATACCCTAACATAGGTATTCAAATGAATCGGACAGATCTAACTAAGACATTTGTGATGGTTTCGAATTGAAAAAACGCTTTGGTTTCCAAGGTTTTCATAAAAAAATTCAGCGCTTTAAGGGTGAATACTCTTATTGTTACGTCTTTACAATCAATGTACAAACGACAGCGTGTCATCTTGGCAAGGACATACATGTAATGTCATATGACATTTATTTTGAATATAAACACAGCTAAATTCACAATAATTTCACGACGATCACATGTCGTAAGTTCAACATAATGATACTGATGACTAAAATGCAGGATATAAATCAAGGTACTCATATACCAGGCAAATGATAAGTTTTATGTGAAATAGCCATACCATCTCAATATTATCAGTCTCATGACGCAACACATAGGTCTCTACATAGGTATTTCAATCACAACATATTTAAAATCAAAAACATAACTGCAGACCATATGCAAGCAGCATGCTACATGTATATCTACGTATGTATATACGGTATGTCACTCACGGCATTTTGCCTGGCTAATGTTGGTTAGCTGCGTCATTCTATCTAAATATTCATGTTCGATGTGTTAGATTTATTTTAAAGTTGAATTATCTATATCTATGCAATATATCAATATACAATGTTCAACTCTCAGCTCATACTAATAGTGGAGTTACATCTTTTTGTCTTGTCATGGCAGAATATAGCACAGTATTCCTACCTTGCAAATGTATTTTCATAGTATGAGTTTATGTAATACATAATCAAGGTATAAAAATAAATGTAGATTTAAAGTTATCTGCTTATATGACAAATGGTATAGAGTGATGATAAGTAACTGCAACTAAGACTGCAAACTCCCACGCAGCGATTGTGTATTGGATCCGGATCATCCCAAAATGTAATATATTGTTCCATGGCCCGGTAGATGAATAAAACAGATCATCCACAAAAATAATGAATTGTTCCTTGGCCCGAGACAAACATCTGGTAAAAGTTTATTGCCAATATGTTAATTACTTTGTGTGTGATCCATTCTTGCGAACAGAAAAACAAACAGACAAACAAACAATCTCGACCAAAAGCGGAAATAACGAGAAATATACTATGAAATACGTAATAAAACACTAAGCCTACATAATAATTTGCCTCTGATTTGAGTGGTGTATGAAACCATTAGTGGCAAATAAATAGTTTATTGACCTGCGCACAAGAATGACTATAGGCCTATAGGGCCTACATGTATTTCACCATATGCTGACGGCTAAACGGCAAAACAAGATGTTTAAACAAGGAAGTATCTATTTACCCCGTCACGGGGTGTACAAGAAGACTAAAACCCTTATTTAACCCGACAATGACAACCAATCAAAATCGTTCTTTCTGCTGTCAATGTTTGTTTTTTGGCGCTCATTCACGGAACTGAATAGCCTACACCAGGACCTTATGAAAATAAACAGGTAAGTTATGCCGCGTGAAAATAAACTTTTACAATGTAAATATAGGCCTATCCCTGACACATGTCAACTATTATCGCTTGCAACATTTACAAAAAAATATGAAAGCTGGAATACTATCAAATATATGTGAATTGACAACTACGCGTATTATCGTCCGTGGCCGCATTTGATTACGACGCCCGATGTGCATTTTACATTGCTTAGTATCTGAGACATTCACCCAAGGTTACTTTATTGTTGGTCCACCGTCTACGACACTGGGCCAACATTAAACCAACATTGGGTAAATAAAGGCCTATAGTCAACTTAATGACGGGAAATGCCGGCCGCAGATCCAGGGTGGGGGAAGGGGGACAGCCACATTATTTTAAAAAGCCACCTAAATTGACCTAAATATACCAACAAAAAACTTAAGGGCCGGCCGCCCCCCCACGTTTATTTTTTTCAAATCCTGAAAAAAACCTGGGCTAAATAACAATAAAAGCCTTTTTATAATATAACCCACATAAAAACAAGTGGGTCATAGAGCTATTTCAATCTTCGTCTTCAACGCACATAAAATCACCCGGAATAAATAACTATATCAATCTATATATGTGGCCTACTTATTTAACCCACAACAAAGCATCCAGGCTAAATAACTATTTCCACATCGAACAACCCGGGCTAAATAATAATTCCAACCTTCTAATTGAACCGCATTTAAGAACCCAGACTATATACCTATTTCAACCTTCGTATTTAGCCCACAACAAAGCATCTGGGTTATAAACGTTTACAGCCTTCTTATTTAACCCACAGAAAAGCAGCTGGGTAATATAGAACTAGGCCTATTTCAACCTTTATATTTCGTCCACACCAAATCCACCAGGCTAGACAACTATCTTAACCTTCTTATTTAGCCCACAGAAAATCACATACCGGGCTATTTAGCTATTTGAACCTTCTATTCACCCCCAAATAAAAGCAAGTAGGTTCTATAACTTTTCAACCGACATATTTAACACACAGAAAACATCCCGGCTGAATGACACTACAAATATTCTTATTTAACCCACATAAAACAAGTGGGTTTTAGAGCTATTTCAATCTTCGTCTGCAACCCACATAAAATCACCGGGGATAAATAACTATGTCAACCTATGTACTTATTTAATCCACAACAAAGCATCCAGGCTAAACAACTATTTCCACATCAAACAACCCGGGTTAAATAACAATTCCAACCTTCTTATTTAACCTGCAATTAATAACCCAGACTATATACCTATTTCAACCTTCGTATTCAGCCCACAAAAAAGCATCAGGGTTATAAACGTTTACAACATTCCCATTCAACCCACAAAAAAGCAGAAAAGACTGTATACCTCCTATTTCTACCTTCATAGCTTCCAGCCCACAGAAAATCTATTGAACCCAAATAAAAGCAAGTAGGTTTTATAACTTGTCAACCGACTTATTAATTTATCCCACAGAAAACAACCCGGGCTAAACAACAATTCCATCCTTCTTTATGCCTACACGTAGTAAAGCACCCAGACATATTTCAACCTTCTTATTTAGCCCACTACAATGCACCTGGGTTATATAATTATAATTATATAAGCTGGGTTACAGAGCGATTTTCCAATCATCATATTTAATCCACGACAAGTACACCGTACCGGGCTAGATAACTGTCCCAACCTTCTTATTTAACCCGCAGAAAATCACCTGGGCTATTAAACTATTTGAGGGCGGGGGCCCTAGGGTAGTGATTAGCACCGCTGCCTTTTACACCAGAGTTCGGGGTTCGGTTCCCGGACTCGGCGGTTTGAAAGAAACAAAAATGTTTCTTCCCCATCCACGTGTGAAAGTCAGTATTGTGGGGAGCCTCCGTGACCGAGAGGTAGCGTGCTCGACCTCAGACCGCCAGGGCTCGAATTTCGAATTCTGTGTCTGGAGGACAGTGTCATCTCAATTATTTCACCACCCTCAGGAGGTTCTCCTGGCCCAGTTTAGCCTATATGTGCACAAAGGTGGCCTAAAGCCCGATTCATTTCATTTCATTAAACTATTTGAACCTTCTTTAACCTACAGAAAAACAGCTGGTTATAGAAATATTTTCGTATTTAATCCACACCAAATCCACTGGGTTAAATAACTATTCCAACCTTTCTTATTTAAACCACAGAAAAGCAGCAGGGTTATTTCAACATGTCTGAGCAAGGTAATCTAAAGTATATCTTGTGCAAAATATGCGCTATGAGCGCTAGAACATAAATCGTTGTTGCTACACAGTACACTTACGTAGCAGAATTGCGTTCTCGTAATGATTGAATTATGCTATAGTGATATTTGTTTTTGTTTTCTTTGTACAGGATAAAGGTACAGCGATACAATTTTTAGATCATTCTCCTGGAGACACGACTGCCCCGTGTACAGATGATACAGTAGTGTATGAGAGATACAATTGTAAGTATGCCTATTACCTAATTTATGTGTTACCCAACAAATATTTAAGTTCTTGTAGTTATCATATAGTATTTTTTTTATCAAAATATTAAATGCAAATTTCGAATTTGATCACCACGAATAGAACATATTAAAACATTTTTTCTTTCATTGATCCATTCATTATTTTATTTTCAGCGAGACGCCAGTGGTTTTAGAAGAATATATATGGACACTCTATATGAACACTCAAAGTCACGGGCTATATTTGTTTAATCTGTAGAAGAAACATAAACAAGATCGACATTATTTTATGTGTGATTTGATTTTCTTAATGTTTAAAAATTAATAAATGCAAGTGCAACATTCGTAATTATTATTATCTCATCAATAACTTTATAATATTATTGAATGTGTTCACATGGTCGCAGAGTTACACAAAAGTTATCTACAAAAGGATTACCTACTTCTTGTGTGTACATTATTAAATTATCTAGAAGCTATAACAACCACCATTATATAGTTCCGGTACAGTTGTAAACAAAGCACTAAATTATAATACTTACATTTTATTAATAAACAGGATAGTAGGCCTACCCCACTTTTCACAATCCGATAGAATACTAATATATGTACACAGAAGTAAAATACGGACAATATGTGCCCCTGAGCCCTTGTTGAAATGATGTGTTTTCCCTATGAGTCGAAAACGAATGCATCTCTGCCAAGCATTTTAATTGACAATCACTAAGAATCATTGCGCTATGACCAAAACCTTTTCATTGCGTACTCAGGCAGGTGAGTGCCTACATACAAAAGTATGAGTAATACGGACTAGAGGTACTTGGGATTACGCGTTCACAACGTATCTTTGACTTTTTTGAAAAAAAAAATTTCACCATACATTCTATAGTTCTTCAAATATTATTAAAAAACATAAGCACAATGCTATTTCAAAACTTTTTGGTAAACCATAAATGGTACTTTGGATAAAGGCGATAATAAATTAATCTAAACAACTGATGATAATAGAGTTTACTTTGCCTTAATCAGTCTTAATACAAGGACATATTGAACAGATTGTTACTACCCTCAGAAACGCATAGTCGTCACAGACTGGAAGAGGATAAACCATGGGCCTACTCACAAAACAGGAGGCGAATAGTATAAATTAATTCACAAATATGTATTTTTTTTGTTTATAGCTAAAAGTAATAATGATAACAGTAATTTGAAACATGTATTGCAGTAATATCGTGCGCTCACTATGTGACTTCAGGAATAAGTCTCCGTCATGGAGTGGTATAAAAAATATACTTTACAACTTAAATCTGATTCAATCCATCAACATTGCCTAGTTAAAAACAAGTCAGACGTTTCACCTAACTGATTAAAAATATTTACACAATGCTGAAATATTTGCGTATCAACCATGGGGACCAAAGAGTTGTTCCAATTTGAAATCATCACAAATAGCTTAGTTAGCTCTTTCTGCTTTATTTGAATATCTATGTTATGGGTCTACGGTCATAACAATTCGCTAATTCCTTTCAGTGCGGGAGTCGTTTACGTCTAATGACGGTCCCCGCGCTGAAAGGGTTCAGAATAATTTAGGGAAAGTATCACGGTAAAATATAAGCTCCGAGAGTCCCCACCATAGCGGTATAATGGCCAAAACTAGAAGGAACTACCACTAACGTGCTAGTGAGTTTGAACGGGGCCATTGTTTCTGGAGGAGCGCGAGAGAGCGAGCGCGAGAGCCAAAGACAGAAAAAGTCAGAGCAAGAGACATAGCCAGAGCAAGAGCCAGAGCCAGGGGCAGGCTGAGACAGAGCCAGAGACAGACAGAGACAGAGCCAGAGACAGACAGAGACAGACAGAGACATAGCCTGAGACAGAGCCATAGACAGAGACAGACAAAGGCAGAGCCAGAGACAGACAGCACCAGATACAGAGCCAGAGACAGACAGAGCCAGAGGCACAGACAGAGCCAGAGACAGAGCCAGAGGCAGGCAGAGGCAGACAGAACCAGATACAGAGCCAGAGACAGACAGAGCCAGAGGCACAGACAGAGCCAGAGACAGAGCCAGAGGCAGGCAGAGGCAGACAGAACCAGATACAGAGCCAGAGACAGACAAAGCCAGAGACAGAGACAGAGACAGAGCCAGAGACAGAGCCAGAGCCAGATACAGAGACAGGCAGAGGCAGAGACAGAACCAGGGCCAGAGTCAGAGCCATAGACAGAGACAGACAGAGACTGAGACACATATTGAATTTTTACGAGTGAGCGGGGAAGAAACATTTCGCTTTTTTCTAACTTGAAGGCCAGAGTGGGGTTCGAACCCGCGATTTCCAATTTTTCAAGCAGGTAGCTTTAACCACTGCACCAGTGCACCAGCCCTATCGGATTAACAATCATTATTATCGGAAAGTTGTGCTTAATATTTTATACAACGGATATTTGAATTCTGAGCAACATGTATAATTATAATATGACACAAACATATGTCAGTAATAATGCATTCAAACAATAACAGAATAATTATCTTCTATATGATATTGATTACAGGCTCTATAAAGGGGCAAATGATGGGATAATGATGTACCGCTGTCTGCAACACGAGCTCAACGTTAAACAAACATTGTATTGACGTATCGTGTTATCGGGAACACGCTTTTAACCAGAGTATTGAATTGTGTATGCTGTGTACACAAATTGTATGCATTTTGGATGTGGGTAACCATCATTTATGTGCATGAACGTTGATCAAACTGTAAAACCAGCCGGTTTTAACGGCATTCTGAAGTTTTGTTAAAGGTATAGTCAACTCTCAAAATACACTGGACAAGGGTGTCCCCAGAATGCAACAGTTGCCCCTGGACATTCCACAATGACATATCACCCCACATCCACAGTTATCAGCCAAGATAATAATACTATACTGCGTTTCATACACATCCCCGCATTATGCACAAGTTCCCAAATCATACAAACTCTATATACTTGAGCGACATCTATGAGGCAATAATTCACCAATTCTCTTATGTGGGCTTAGTGTTGAGACACAAAAAGTGGTGCTGCCATGGGGGTCTGGAAACAGTTGACTCACCGCATATTAACAGTGAGAGCTTTCCCAGCCAACACGGCACACTCACCAAATGTTGGTTTAATGTCGGTCAACGTCGCAGGCGTTGGTCTAACATTAAAACAACTTTGTGCCAATTTCTCGTTGGAGCAGTATCTTGTAATTAGTTCAGTTGCTGATATTAATATAGTCAAAGTGTACTTTATAGGCCAATGTAGGCCTTCACCTGTCCGTCCCACGCATTCCCATTTCGCAGTTGTATGTTTAGTTACACTCGTGTTAACGCTAAGCTCGAGTTTGGTAAAACTTTTATGAATACGCCCGATAGAGTACAATATGACAGTGGACTCAAAACGTGAAATCACTCAGCTAATGCTTTGCTATGATTTCACCAGATTGATGTTGTTTAGTTATTAGGCCTATTAATTCTTAATCGTCATCTTACGCCGTACAACTGACTGACATCAGGTCACATCCAGCTAACGCGAGACGTTGACCCAATGCTGGGGTATTACTGGTCCTCTGTCTGCGACGCTGGCACAGCATCACACAAACATTGGTTTCCGACATTCCGTGTTAAGACGCTGCTCCAACATGAAGCTAACATTGGTTCAACGTCTTGGCCGGGTGTGCTGGGTATCCGTCCCGCTCTGTGCTCAGATATCTGTGTACGTTGTAGGCATCGCTCTTTTGTCAACCTAATAACCTAGTAAATATTATTGTATATTTGGCGGTTAAGGGGACATGCCCAGGTCTAAAATCATAAAAAAATCGGTGATTTCATTTTAGCTTATTAATATGACCACTCAACAGTTATATATAGGCTAGATATAGAGACGAAATTCCCGTAATTCTTATTTTTGCCATGGTCGTCAATAATAATTAGAAATCGGGAATTCGTCTCTATATCTAGCCTAACTGGTGAATGCGCAGCACAAAAATTTAAAAACTCTTGCAGTTCTAGTCTATCGACATGTTTACATCATATGGTCATATTATTAAAACACCGATTATTTTATGATTTTAGCCTTGGCATGTCCCTTTAAAGGGCATTTGCATGGTGAACTTCTGTGAAACTCAATAGCTTTTACCTGCAATGTTTTCACCGAGCTATCTGATACAATAAAGCATGGGGGAGGGGGTATTATATAACATTGTTTTCACCGAGTATTCGTTCAAAAGGGTTTCCGATGACGTCACTGCGTTTCACAGCATTCTGTGACGTCACTCGGTGAAAAGAAGGTTATATAATACCCCCCCCCCCCCTCTCCCCCATACTTCATTCTGTGAAGCGCAGTGACGTCACTCGGTGAAAACAAGGTCATATAAGAACCCTCCCCCATACTTCATTGTATTGGCAAGCTCGGTGAAAACAAAGGAGGTCGAGGTCATTGAATTTCACAGAATTCGCAAGTCGAGCATTTTATTCTATACACCCGGATTGCGGACAAACCATGGGGAATCAAGATAATTAAAAAAAACATTTTTGCAGAGTTTGCTAAGGCGAAGAATATAAAATAAACCGATTGAAAAATACTAAACACTTTTTTATGGGAGCGATGGATTTGCAAGGCGTTTGTAACGTTCGCCGTTTCCCATTCCTTGCGAATGTCTTACCACTGTTAATTTCAAGAAAACAATGAGCCCAGCGTCATATTCACTCCGTATTTATACCAATCACAGCCTCATCATCAAATATTCGCATTATTCGTAAGAAAATGGCAAGACAATGGCAACGTTGGTAAGACATTCGTATCATTCATAAGTACGTTTGTAACGTTTTCAAGCCCATTTGTAAGCACTCGCAAGCATTCATAACATTCGCAAGGCAGTCGCAGCATTTATTCTTAAGACCATTTGCACCATTCGCAACGATTGTTAGCAATTCGTAAGGCATTGGCAAGCATTCGCAGTGCATTTACAACATATTCGTAAGAAGAGGTCGAGGGTTGACTGAGGTGAAAATATTCGCTTTCTGTTCACAATTTTTTGGGCGAATTCACTGCGAATTTCAAAGATACATATTCGCTATATTCGCTAGCATATTCACTTATGTCTGAAAGCAGCATTTTGCAAATTATTCATAAATTATTGCCCTCATGTTAACCCTTGTGCTGCTGGGACCTCGTGTTAACCCTTGTGCTGCTAGGACCTCGTGTTAAACCTTGTGCTGCTGTGACCTCGTGCTAACTCTTGTGATGCTAGGACCTCGTGTTAACCCTTGTGCTGCTAGGACCTCGTGTTAACCCTGGTGATGCTGGGACCTCGTGTTAACCATTGTGCTACTAGGGCCTCGTCTTAACCCTTGTGCTGCTAGGACTTCGTGTTAACCCTTGTGATGCTGGGACCGGATACATACGCTTTCAAGCATGTGCCAAATATTGAAATTGATAAAATATTATTTAATAGATCATTATGCTAAATTAATCAGATAATTCACTTTGGGAAATGTCTATTTTTCATAAATAAATAAATTTTTCCTGACTTGGAGCTGGAATTTGCGTTGGCAGAGATAATCGCTTGAACAATAGATCATAGTCGTCGATGATCGGTATACAGTAACTTATTGTTCTGAACTTGTATGTTCCATCGGTTTTATCCATCCATTTACAAAATTCTATTCAACTACAAAAATCATTCCATTTGTTAATGCTGTTTATTGTTGGTAGAAACAGTCTAGCATTAGGCTGTCATTGCACAATTAATTAATGTGCAGTGCTGTCACAATGTTGACCTCGCGTACATAGGCCTTCAGCACGGTAGAAGACTGTGGTGTGGTTTACATGTTTTGCCACACACTCCACTGCTTCTGAAACAGATTCTGAAGAATGCAAACTGTATTGAATATCAGTGTTCCGTACATTATAATTACCTGACACGTCATCTTATTTAACCCATTAAGTGATTTAATTGAGAAAGTTTCTCTCAAGCTGTGTCTTCCTGACGCGATACACAGCTTCAGAAGAGAGAACATTTGTATTTCTGTTTTTTTTACAGATTCGTCAAACAGTCATGTTTGAATCTTTCTGTGGATTGAAGACAAAATTCACCTTGAAAACGTATGCCTACTATTGAAATATTAATACAATGTTAAAAATAATATAGTTGTCATCGACACATAGAGGGTTCAATCGTCGAAGAGGCAGCCTGACCTTTCCCACAGGCAAGTCGTGGCACAAACATGGGGCGCTGATCCCATGTTGGTTTGATGCTGGGCCAGCGTCGCAGAATGTAAGCCAACATTAAAAAAACATGAGCCGAACCTATTCTGTTTGTTGGGACTACAACCTTAATATCACTTGCCACAAATTTAATATAATTATAACCGTAATCTAAAAATAATTCATGGTCATGGTTAGCGCTTAAAAGGTAAATAAATAACAGTAAATGAATAATTGCGTTTGGGTTGGTGGTGACTGTTTCAATGATGACTGTACATACGTGACGATGGTGAAATTATCAATGTTTGTATTGTAAAATGATGAGTAGTAATAACGTATATGACTAGACCTGGATTAATTGACACTCAAACAATTAACCTCAAATTTATGTCTTATAACCTACATTCCCCATTGGGCTCAGACATAGACCCTTGACCAGTGTTGACGCAACCTTAAAAATATTGGAAAAGTAGTAAATTATACTAGATTGGAATTGTGACTTTTCAAGTAACAATAATATTTGGGCTAGGTTTTATAAGTTTTTGTGGCGGCCATTTTAAATTTTGTTGGGTTATTTTTACTATGACAGATTGATTGGAATTTCGCGTATGAGTTTTTCGCAGCCATTCTGAACTGGAATTTTAGACTTCAGACTTCGGACTTCAGACTTCAAATTTTAGAAGTCCCCACTGAGCTTTTGCACTTGTAAATAGATATATATTTGTTTGTCAAATGGAATCGCATTCAGAGTGCCCAGTACACACATTGACTTGTCTCTTTGTTGACTTAATGTTGTATCACTATCCCAGACGCTAGCCCAAAATTAAAACAACATTGTTTAAACTTTTTGTGTTTGAATAGAATTGCGACTGTTATTTTGAGGTTTCAACTGTCCATACCTAATACACATTATTGGTTTAATACTGGGCCACTGTCTGCGACGCTGGCCCGGAATTAAAACATTGGATAAATGTATTTTTATTATCAAATCTAGAGACTAAAGGGTGGAGTCAGTCTGGACATAGGGGCAGCCTGTTAATCCCTTCTGGCAATGAATGGAGAATCACCCGACGTGTACACTATTGAACCAACATTGGACCCTATCATAGGCCTACTGCTGTGCAATCCAAAAGGCAGTATCTGCTCACTTTACAAGTAAGCAGATACTGCCTTTTGAATTTGAAGAGCAGCATAGTGCAGTATCTGCTCACTTTACAAGTAAGGAGGAACTGCCTTTTGTCATTCAAAAGTATAATGATCCATGAAATCATGGATAAATCCAGAAAAAGATGTTGGATGACTTAGAGCACCCCTCCTGACTACTCTGGGAATTTCAAGTTGATTAGATTAAAACTCAGGGAGAAATAGCGTCTTACAAAAACGTGCCAAGAATAATAAGTTTAAAGTTCCGTTGAAAACTCAATTTATTTGGGCATGCCCAAATATAAATATTAATGTAACATGAGGTCATTCTGCTCTCCGTATGCCCGAAGCTAAGTCAGTGTGAGTTCAGCTATAAAAGTGTTGTAACCTTCAGTCTAACGCTAACCGGTATGCCAGAAGCTGGTTTTGGCTTAAAGGGACCCCTTGGGATGAGACATTTTCAATGTTGTCAATTTTGAAAATTGTATTTATTTGAAGCTATATAGCCTACTGATCTTAACTAAAAATACAAAAAAGTCAAAAAACTATTTTAAAGCACCGAAAAAGAGTGAAATACAGTGTAGTTATATTTCCAAGTCGTATATTGCCATGTAAACAAGCAAGTCAGCAATATACCGCACTTTATAACACATATTCCCACGTCAATCGCCGCTAATTGGTGTCTTATAGTCAGGACATAGGGGGATACACCTGCAGCACTGATTGTCTGCCCAACGCTGGGCCGACAGTATCACCATGTGGTCCAATGTTGTAGGAACATTTAACCGTCATTTAGCAAGTGTTTAGGTATATAAAAAGTTTGTTTGGGTTTCATAGAAATGCTGATAATTTTTTTTAATCTAAAAACTCTGAAAAAAATAAATTCATGATCTGGGGGATACACTACTTCATTACAAAACAAAAACAAAAATTGATGTCATCCCAAGGAGCTGCTTTAACACGATGCTAAACCGGTGTGTTATGTTGCCAGAAGTTAACCATTTAGCATTAGGTTAAGGAAGCTGATGGCAATAGCAACTTGAAATCAAATCCTGAAAATAGCTAAATTATCATAATTATCCATGGAATACTAATAGACGACACTCATAATTGTGTGGAGTCATTAGAAAAAAATCAACATTATAACATATTTTTGTTATATTTGATGGAAATGCAAATCAAAATACTTTTTAAGACATTGCAGGTATCAACTTCTTTATTTTCAAATCAGTGATGTTCCAAACAAAATTATACACAAATTTATGCATGCCTATCGCAATTAAATACTGATATACCAATCTAGTCTATTTGCCAAATGGCTAACCCATAAATTGCGAGTACCCTAAGGTTTTAAGATGGAAATGTGATATATAGGGTCTAGAGACTCAAAAACCGTCATATGCCTAATTGCACGGATTGGGCATTTTGAGTAATTAGCATAAATCCAAAATGGCCGCCGTCCAATATTGCTGCGGTATAACTTTTGTAGAAATCAACGTAGAAAGGCATGTAATACCTCTATTTGTCCTGAATTTCACCACAGAATTCAAATCCACAGAAAAAATTTGAGTTTCAGAACAAACAAAATACAGAAAACAAAATACATAAAAAATAAGTGCGGAATCAGTAAAATGTCATATATAAAAAACACAACTAAATTGTTGCATTTTATTATCCATGCACGAACAAAAATTGATGAAGCAATAACGACAATATGTGAATATGCTTATAAACATCTTCAGAAAATAAATGACAAAGTACCCAGATATTACACATCTCTATTAATTGTACAGCTCTCGCATAGTCACTGACGTACTACAACCTGTAGATATTAGCTTCATGTACATCAATGTACTATATTAATTGTACAACTATTATTTATTGACTAATCTTCTACAATTTGTAGATACTAGCTACATGACACCTCACATCTACATCTAAATATGCTTATAAACATCTTCAGAAATAAAAGAAAAACTACCCAGCTATTACACATCTCTATTAATTGCACAGCTCTAGTATAGTCATTGACGTACTACAGCCTGTAGATACTAGCTCCATGTACATGACACCCGACACGTACGTTTATATCCCAACTCGTGCACAAACAAAAATGGATGAAGCAAAATTCAAGATGTAACCATGTTTTTACAAATCGTCAAAACATTAATGACAAACTACTCAGATATTACACATCTATATTAATTGTACAGCTATTGTTTATTGACTGTTACTCTACAACTTCTAGATACAAGCTACATGACACCTCATATCCACATCTATATTACAAGTTGTGCTGGCAGATTGTGTGAGGCTTGATACATAATCCATTGTTCTTTTTCGTCATCACAATCTTCATTGTCGTCATCGTCTTCATAACCATTATCATGTCGAATGGTCATTGGATTTACAGCAATGATCGCCACCTGCACACGTAAAGTAGTCTATACAAGACAAACCAGCCACTCTACAGCTGCAGTTCATCTGATTGCAGGCTTTCTCTGCACTACATCCAGAGCTCACAATATCTAGCAACTGTGCCGGGGCTACTTGCTGGTTAGAGATCCTTGGCATGACCGCACAATCTTGAGTGCTTTCCCAATCAAAGTTGGTGATGTCACTAGCAGCAGCTGGTGGTTTGTCCTTGTCAGCGGACTTCCAGAGCAGCATCTGTAAGTGAGCTCTGAGGGCGTGGAGTAGCAAACTTGTGCTCTTCCATCTGCATGACGACATACGTGTGCTCCATCAAACAGATACTTCTTGGCAATGTGTCGAAGATTTGCCATCTCACGCAGGTGCCATGTTACATATCTCGCATAGTTGTGATGCCCTGAGGCGAAGAACTATGGCAGCATCTCTTTCATGAGCGCACAAAACTATGGGCAATCATTGTAGGCTTGATTAGGCAGCCAACCCACAAGCTTCCGGTGGGATGAGATCTTGCACTCTCGAGATATGTCATGATCGTTTCAGTAGTTGGTTTATCTTTTAAAATGTTACTCATCAGAGCTGCGACGATTGTTCGGTAGGCTCTTAGAGCGTTTGGCCACGTCTTTCCATCCAAAATCCCTGTGAATCCACCAAACGCTGCCCAAATAAGTACATCGAGACCACTGGCCTTTATAAGAAAACCAATACATGCAAGAAATGACTGTAGTGCGTGAATCATCCTTGGTCTTAGAATAATGCGCTTCCATCGCTCTTGGTCACTCCATTTCCCGAGGCATCCTACAATGTATAGCTGCAAGTCAAAGGTCAGAATTGTGCACTCCATCCCACAACTCTGCATGGCTCTGTCCATGTACGCCATAGTGGTCTGCATTGTATCTGGACGTGATGGAGGCATATCCCACAATGGACTGAACACGAATAGTGTCTTTGGATTTGCAGGAATGGGCATTATATCCTCCCCAATCAAGTGGTTTTGTGTCAGACGTGAACTGTTTTAGCCAAGCAACATCTGTCTTTGGCCTTTGCAAAACTAGTGGCAAGGTGAGCCACATCAGAAAGAGGAGACACTGTTTGTTTGAGATTTGGTGGGTCCAATTTTTGAGGGCCAGTGTATTGCTCACATTGTTGAAATTGCTCAGGCAGGCAAAGTGATGCTGTCTCAGATTTCTTAAGGCGAGTAAACTTGAGATTCATCAGTCCATTAGCCACATCAGCACGCCCTGCCTCAATGATGCCAGCTGGATGCTGAGTGAACTCTGTGACCATGGCATGTGTTCCTTTCAAACCGCTGGGACTGAAGACCATTACATCGATGTTGTCCCCCCCCCAGCCAAAAATTGGTCCAAGTTCCACTGTGGGGCCCAGCTTCTTATGATATAATTATATCAGTGTTCTTCGAAACATATGAGGCAGCTGATTTGCAAAAACGAAGAACCTCATAATAGGAGCTGACAAGGCCATGACTATTCCGCAACTTAATAACATCTGAGCTTCCAAGCTTTTGATGCAGCTTAATATTAAAACCGATGGTTGCCTGGTTTCTTGCAGCACTAATGTGTGGTTGCATAGTCTGAGAGATGGTAAGTGAGGGTTTTGTGACGTTTCCATCTGACACCAGGGCGGGCACTAGCCTTAACAGGGCTCCACTAGTATCAGCTACAGTCTTGGAAAATGTTAAGTCGCTTAAGTCATAATATTCCCTTGGCTGAGGGATTTTCCGCACCTCTGCTTTAACTCTCCTAACCACCTTCGCCACATCATAATTTTCGTCAGAACCTGACACTTTCACCATCTACAAAGATTTGGTCACAAACGTTCTGAATCCAACTATGGTGTCACAACCTTCGACGGATAAGACGATCACTTCATCACCAAAGTAATCACAAAAGTTGACTAGAATCTGCTTCCTGGACAAGTGACCCAATTTCTCTACATAATGCTGTACAGCTCAGCTGTCCAAGTCAAACACATGTCTGCTTTCATAATGTCGACAACGTCCTGCAGTGATTCAATGCTAGGTCTACAACTCGCTGACTGTCTCGTATCCATGTGTATTTCGCGAAAAAGGTTATAACATGATACATTCCATCACGTGCGGGTAGGTCACATCTGACATCCGCAAGTCGCAAAGCAACCTCTTTACCCTACTCATCTTGACGTTGATAAAATATATCAGACAATGTGTCCTTAGAGGAGTGCTCTCCTCGGTTTTGTCTCACATCTCTTGAATGGAATCCACCGGTCTTAATGTTTTGAGTCGAGTTCTTTGCAGTTCTCACCACACAGAAAACAATTTTTTTTAGATAAACGTGGATGTGACTTGGGATTTCAACACTATGAGTATCGGACGCGGAGGAGGATCTTCTCTTCTTACCCTGGCTTGATTGTCTTGTCACAGAAACATAGGAGGAAACACATGACTTATGACAATCTCTTAGCTCCATCTCCCTCCACCTCCACTAATTTATCTAATCTAAATGGTAATGGTCATTTCTATCTCTGCTTCTCTTGATGATTGTCTGGTTTCCAACAAGATGACACACACGCCAGCCACCACCACCACCTTTACAAGAAGGCGCAAAGAAACAGCGCTTGGACTTGGCGGATCTGAAAAACAAACATTTGTACAACGTCGGCCCAACGTCTTCGACGTTGGTCTAACATTGTACAAATGTTATACTTTAAAACCTTCATAACAACCTTCTCCATGAGAGAAAATTTCATGACATCTTTCTTTTAAAATTACAATACTGAAGCTATGAATTGTAGACATAACATAGGTGAGTTTTTCAAAATATTGAGATTTGACCTTGACCTTCAAATTGACCTCTAATCATAATTCTGGACTCGGAAATCGATTCCTAGCATTAAAATTAGCCCAAAATGAGGTATTCCACATTTTTCTGTGTCTATTGCTTTATAAATTACAGCTCATCCATGTATATGGCGGCCATTTTGGATTTATGCTAATTAGGAAAAATGCCCAAAGTGTGCACTTAGGCATTCGACGGTTTTAGAGTCTTTAGACCCCATAGATCACATTTCCACGAAAAAACCTTAGGGTACTCAACATTTCTGGGCTGGCTATGCATATGGTCTATTTGGCAAATAGACTAATCGAATTAATGAAATATGTTCTTATCTCAGATTTCATTGTACATACATATGACAATGAAATATTAGCCTTTACAACACTACAATAAATTTCGTATAAAATATGAGATAATGAATGATGACTTGATATATACTTTTTATGACGTACAATAACATCTGAGATAATACAAAATGTATTAACCCTTTCAGCACGGGGACCGTCTGTTGACGTTAAGACGCCTGATTCTAACGTCTGTAGACGTCAAATTCAGTCGTCTATAGACGGTTCACGCGCTAAAAGAACTTAAACAAATTATAATTACCCTACACCCATAACATAGGTAGCCTACCCAAATGAAGCAGAACGATGTAACCAAGACATTAATCATTTTTTCAATTTGAAATAATCATAAATATTTTCATTAGCTTTTTCTGCTTTACTTGCTCCATTTTTAATTCTTTCCGCGCAGGGTCCGCCTTTAGACGTCTGACGTTTAGGCCTATATACGTTAGATCAGAAATGCATTATGCATTTCTGGTTAGATTCAGACGTCTACAGACGGTCCCCGTGCTGAAAGGGTTAATAAATCATTTATTATCTCAGATGTTACTGTGCGTCATCAAAAGTAAGTATTAATTCATATTTATTCTCTCAAATTTTATTGCGCAGTATTGATTTTAATATTATTATTATGAATGTATCTTATGTAGGGCCTACACACAAAATCTGTTGGACCAATAATCTCACAAAATTGCCTCGTGGGTTGACGGATGACAGCATATTAGGATCAATGATATCATCATCAATGTAATGGTCATCATCCAACTCAACAACGAATATGAATTTCCCTGTGTCTTCTTGCTATGTTGTGCAAAACACAGCAAGCCACAATTATTATAATCAATCTGGTGCTTAATTTGGTGCGGAGGCCAAAGTGCAAACATGCAAATCGTCTTAAAAATTGTTTTAAAACGCCAAACAATCTCTCTATAATGTTTCGAGTCATTATTTGAGACCGATTGTAATGCCGTTCATTATCTGTTGTTGTCCTAGCGATTGGCGTGAGGTACAGCAAGCATGGGTACCCGGAATCCCCAAGCAACAGTCCTCTTGTACGCCCATCCTCATACATTGCTCCCGGGAAACACGACACTTTGCGCCGTTGATGAATTAATGTTGTGCCGTGGTCTTCGACATTGGTGGAATGTATCGTGTTTGTTGGACGTGCCCATTGTCGGCGCTGAGGGGAATCACTGCAAGTGTACACAAATTGTATGCTTCACGGCGTTACAACACTGGTTTAGGATTTAACCTTATGGTTTATTAACACGATGCTAACCGTGCTTTTGTCATACGGGCTAATTATTTTTAAAACACTGTTTTACTTAAAGGGACCCCTTGGGATGAGACATTTTCGATGTTGTCAATTTTGAAAATTTAACTTATATGAAGCTATATAGCCTACTAATCTTAACTGAAAATACGAAAAAGTCAAAAAACAATTTTAAAGCACCGAAAAAGAGTGAAATAGCTATATTTCCAAGTCGTATATTGCCATGTAAACAAAACAAGTCAGCAATATACAGGACTTTACACCACATATTCCCACGTCTTGGACGGGGAGATCAAGGCAATCGCCGCTAATTGGCCGCTAATTGGTGTCTTTTAGTCAGGACAGGGGGGTATACACGGCAACACTGATTGTCTGCCCAACGCTGGGCCGACGGCATCAACATGTGGCCCAATGCTATAGGAACATTCAATCATCCTTCAGCAAGTGTTTTGGTATACAAAGAGTTTGTTTGGGTTTTAAGCGGTTTCATAGAAATATTAATAAGAAATATTTGTAAAAATCTGAAAACTCTGAAAAAAATAAAATCATGATTTGGGGGATACACTACTTCACTACAAAACTAAAAACGAAAATTGATGTCATCCCAAGGGGCTGCTTTAACACTGTGTTAAGCCTAAACGTCGTGTTAGCTAAACTAGCTTCGGGCATACGGCACTTAGTGTAACGTTAGAAGTATTTAAAGCTGCATAACTGTTTTGTTTATTTCGACCGAAATAACCTAAAATGTTCAGCACAATCATTCATATATGTTTAAAGGCTTTATAAATGGACAAAATCGATGTAAATGTAGCTGGATTAGATCACGACGTGATACACCATCAAGTTATATGGTGTGGTAAATCATATGTACGTAATTCTACTAATAGTGGTTAATTGTGGGCCAATATAATGTTACATTGGACCAACATCAAACCCCTTAATAACAAACACGAGACGTTGAGCCGCATTGGTCTAACGCTGGGCCAGAGCCGTAGACGATGGCCCCGAATTAGTTTGACATCGGACCAATGCCTCGTGTTGGCTGCGATGCCAAGCTCAAACAAACCACAGGTTGGTGTCCTAAGACTAGGTCAGCCCGTATGATAACTCAGAAGGCCCGAGTCACTGACCCATTGATGGCTCAATGTTGGTCCAGCTTCTATGACGCTGCTACAACATTGACCCATCAATGGTAGAATGCCTCTTGTTTGCTAGGAACGCAGCTACTGGTACCGTAAAGGCTGCTTTTTTTACAATTATTCAATTTTACCGCATTTTGCTATTTATATAACTGTAGGCTATGTGATGACTAACGATGAAATAAAATAGTCTGATATTTTTGAATAGCATAGTCACTATAGATCGTGTCTTTCAAAATTCACTTTGAATACACTCATAGCATTGCCACTATATTTTGAAATGCCCGTGAGGTATCAAATAAAATACTGCGAAAAAAAAAGATTTACGTCACTGAATTTTGTGTAATTCGGACTGCAATTTCTCACGGTCGGGGGAGAGCGTCTTAATGGCGAGCCAAAGGCTCAGATGCTGGCCCACACTTAAAAGCACCATACTAGAACAGGGTCCTCTTTTTCAATTGAGTGGCATTCTCTATACCGGTACCGAAATTAAAAACATGAAATCATATGCAGATATCACTGATATCATTCAAAGTAATAACTTCTAGATATGTCTAACTGACATGAGACAATACACTTTGTACTGTGAAATGTATCTATGATCACTTAAAAAATAATAATAATTTAAAAAGTCTTCCACTCTTTTTTTAATGATGACCGTTATCTGCCACTTGGTTCTTATAATGTCCTGGTTATACAGACAACGTGTCTTACTCCGCTGTGATCAGGTCTTTGTTTTGGTGGGGCAACAATATCAAAAAACAAAAAACTTAAATCCTAATAATAACTCAGTAACCGGCGCAGTAAAATAAAAAAATAAAACACCATTCTCCATGGATTGATCTTTTGATTAAAATAAGCAAAACAGTTTTGCAGCTTTAATTCGAAATAAACATATTCAGTGTGTAACAAACCCCGTCTTTTCATCCCTGAGAGATGAGGCTTACCCACAGTGGTCCCCTTGTCTCAAATGGACTGGCCCACGCTAAAATAATGAAAAAATCAGTGATTTTATTTTGGCTTCTTAATATGACCATATGATGTAAACATGTCCATAGACTAGAACTGCAAACGTTTTTTAATTTTTCTGCTGCGCATTCACCAGTTAGACTAGATATAGAGACGAAATTCCCGTATTTCTAACTTTTGACATGGTTGTCAATAATTAGAAATCAGGAATTTCGTCTCTATATCTAGCCTAACAGGTGAATGCGTAGCACAAAAATTAATTTTTTTTTACAGTTCTAGTCTATGGACATGTTTACATCATATGGTCATATTAAGATGCCAAAATAAAATCACCGATTTTTGATGATTTTAGCGTGGGCCGGTCCCTTCAAACTAAGCCTAAAATATGAGGTTTACCCAGTGTGCAACCAGATCCTCATCCATCCTAATTACGATGGATAATGATGAGGTTTAGCCAGTGTGAAATGGGCCCCTCACCCCTCCTAATATATGAGGTTTACATAGTGTGCAGTCGGCCCCTCATCCCTGACACTGCCTCAGAGATGATGTTTACAAAGTGTGCAGTGGCCCAGATGAAGTTTACCAATGTGCAACCAGCCCCTTTTAAGGATTAGGTTTAGCCAGTGTACAAAAAGTCCCTCCCTTACCCCCCCCCCCCCCGGCCCTGGGAGATGAGATTTACCTTCTGTGCAGTGGGCCCCTCATCCCTTCCGAGATATAAGGCTTACCATTCCTAGCATAGAGTGTTGAGGCTTACCTAGTGTACAGTGGGCCCCTCATCCCGGACTCTGCCTGAGAGATGAAGTTCATCCAATCTGCAACCAGCCCCACCTAAAGCTCCTACTTCTCCCTGAGATGAAGCTTACCAGTGTGCAACCAGTCTCATCCCTCCTGAGTTTTTTTCAGTGTGCAATATTACCACCGTAATAAAACAATGATCTTTAAAACTTAGATTACTATCAAGGTATTTTGCTAATTTTCTCTCTAACTCCCATTTATCCACCTAGCTTTTCTAGCCTAGATAACGTTAGGCCTAAGTTTCATAAATATCTGCTTTAAAAATTCATCTGTCTAAAATATATTTCAATTTGTAGCATTTGCTGGGTCTAGCTACAGAAGAAAATATATCATACACATGTGTGGCACCAGATGGTTAACATGGTTAATATGGGAGCAATTTCATACTCTAGCCACCAGAAGATTATTATATGAGACATATGATTCTAGGCATCAAAATGCTAACATAGGAAAAATCTGATAATCTCATCTCTTGGGGATGAGGGGCTTAGCTGCACATTGTGTAAACTTCACCCTGGGAGAGTGAAGGGCTCGCCACACACTGGGTGAACTCACATCTTTCAGCCTAGTTATGGATGAGGGGCCCACTGTACACTGACCAAACCTCATCCCTAGGATGGATGAGGGGCTCGCTGCACACTGGGTAAACCTCATCTTGCAGGGCCAGGTAGTGATGGTGGGCCCACTGCACACTGGATAAACCTCGTCTCTCAAGAGGGATGAAGGGCGCACTGCACACACTAGGTAAACCTCCTCTCTCAGGAGGGATGAGGGGCCCACTGCACACTGGATAAACCTCCTCTCTCAAGAGGGATTAAGGGCCCACTGCACACTGGGTAATCCTCCTCTCTCAAGAGGGATGAAGGGTCCACTGCACATTGGTAAACCTCCTCTCTCCGTGCAAACTCCACCCTGAGAGAGTGAAAGGCTCGCTACACACTGGGTGAACCTTATCTATCAGGCCCAGTTATGGATGAGGGGACCACTACACACTTCCGGCTAAACTTCATCTTCAGGAGGGATGAGGGCTCGCTTCACACTGACTAAACCCTTATCTATCAGAGGGGATGAGGGGCCCACTGCACACCAGGTACACCTCATCTGTTAGGAGGGATCAGGGGCCCACTGCAGACTGGCTAAACCTCATTCTTAGGATGGATGAGGGGCTGGTTGCACACTGGGTAAACCTCATATTTCAGGGCCAGTTAGGGATGAGGGGCCCACTGCACACTGGGTAAAACTTATCTCTCAGTCAATGTTAGGGATAAGGGGGTCACTGCACACAAGTTAACCTCATCTCTCAGAAGGGATGATGGGCCCACTGGACACTAGGTAAACTTCATCTATCAGGCAGAGTCAGGGATGAGGGGCTCATTGCACAATCGATAAAACTCATCTCTCAGGAGGGATGAGGGGCCCACTGCACACTAGATAAACCTCATCTCTCAGGATAGATGAAGGGCTGGTTGCACACTGGGTAAACCTCATCTTTCAGGTAAAGTTAGGGATGATGGGCCCACTGCACACTGGGTTATTGGTTCACCTCATCTCTGAGGCAGAGTCAGGGATGAGGGGCCCACTGCACACTGGATAAACCTCATCTATCAGACAGAGTCAGGGATGAGGGGCTCACTGCACAATCGATAAACCTCATCTTCCAGGAGGGATGAGGGGCCCACTGCACACTTGGTAAACCCCATCTCTTAGGAGGGATGAGGGGCCCACTGCACACTAGGTAAACCTCATTTCTCAGGAGGGATGAGGGGCCCACTGCACACTGGCCAAACCTAATCCTTAGGAGGGATGAGGGGCTCGCTGCGCACTGGCCAAACCGTTATCTCTCAGAAGGGATGAGGGGCCCACTGCACAGTAGGTAAACCTCATCCTTAGGAGGGATGAGGGACTGGTTGCACACTTGTAAACTTCATCTCACGGGGATAAGGGGCTGGTTGCACACTGGGTGAACTTCGTCTCTCAGGAGGGATGAGGGGTGGTTGCACAATGGATAAACCTCATCTCTCAGGAGAGATGAGGGGCTGGTTGCACACTGGTAAACTTCATCTCTCAGGGATGAGGGTCTGGTTGCACACAAGGTAAACGTCATCTTTCAGGTTCAGTCAGGAATGAGGGGCTACTGCACACTATAGGTACACGTCATCTCTTAGGAGGGATGAGGGGCCCACTGAACACTGGCTAAACCTCATCCTTATGATGGATGAGGGGCTGGTTGTACACTTGGTAAACCTCATCTCTCAGGAGGGATGAGGGGCCCACTGCACAATCGCTAAACCTCATCCTTGGAAGGGATGAAGGGCTCGCTGCACACTGGGCAAACTTCATCTGTCATGGATTAGGTGATACTGGTACAATGAATGCTCCCAACGTCACCTGGCCCCGGAGTGCCAGATGGAACATACTCCACTCATCGATGTAGTTGTTTTTTTTAAATTAGAAATGCGAACATATTTATTGTGCTAGTCGAATAGACCCAGTGGAATGCTTCTTTTGACAACCAATAAGAAACCTCGTTACATCATTCACGGGGTGCCCAAGGACACTTTAATTATCTTGCATACACCACAGCGGGCTGTATAACTCTAATTTTCCTTTATTTCGACCGCCACGGTGTATCGAAGGCACAAAATTAGCGGTTCCACGCCCCGTCACGGGACATGGAAGAGGATTTAACTGTTATTTGCCCCGTCACGGGTATTCCAACTCACTTTTCTTGCCTTGTGCGCCCCGTGACGGGGCAAATAGACCCGCTCCTTAAAACAATGTAGATTAAAATAAGGGCTTTTTGAAATTATTGTCGCAAAACATAGGGATGAACACCACAATCATTCATTCTTGTACCACAAAATACACGATTCCTCCGAAAAATAATGGTCCAGGAATTTTAGGCATATTTAAGGGCAAAGATGGAAAAAAATAATATAAAGCAGAAAATTATTTAGATGGTCATCCTTAATGACCTGTCAAAAGTCCCAAAGTTTCCCAGGAGCGGAACATGTTTTTTTTGTTGAAAATCCGAAATAGCCGCAGAGGCCATAACAAAAATTGTAACATACGACGAATTTTACATAATATTCCTTTGTAATAGCTCTTTTTCAATTATTTTTTCACGGGGAACTCATTTCAGGTCTTCTTTTAAGTTTAAAGCCTCATTCGTGTTTTGTAAGCGAAAATCAAAAATGGCCGCCTGATACAATACTGAAATTGTAACTTATGAAGAAATTCAAATATATTCCCTTGTAATATATTTTTTTCTGCCTATTTGTTCACGAAAAACTTAATTCGGGTCCTATTATAACATTGTAAAGCTTCTGTCATTGCACAATTTCAGAAATTATGTTTCAGTAAAAAGTATTTCCGGAATTAAGTGTGTTAATGCTATGTGGCTTAGTCCAGTAAATTGTCCTCTCGCCTTTCATGTTATAATAATAATGATAAATTAAGATGCATGAAATTATGTAAAAGACGGTGACAAGAGGGTACGTTGTGCCATTATGCATGTCACAACAACTTACCACAACAAGACGGCTTAACGTTTTCCTGGCACTACTTATTTTATTTTTCAGCATTAAAAATCTTATAACAATTCAGTATAATTTTCAGAGGTAAGATTGAATAAATAGAATAATGTATGTATATGTGTATTTGCTATTACTAAATATAATTAGTTTGTCAAAACAGATACACGGGAAGCAGGGACACAATAAACATAACTCACAAAAATATCAATTTATCTTAGGAGACAAACCAATCACATCCGAAGTCAGACATCTATAACATAACAATGAAAAAGGATTTGAAAAAAAACTTTTAAAACAGATTGATATTGGAATCCATTTTTGCGGACAGTTGTTCAGTTTGGTGAGTATCTGTAACGGGTTAGTTTAATAACAGCCATCTCAAAAAATAGCGGGCATTGTCATTTTTGTGCCGTAATCACCATTGATAAATTGATATGGTATCTTACACGTTTATATGTCCAATGAGGTTTTGAGATATAGGCCTACCCAGCTAAAACACACTACAAAATATATGTCATCTATACGCGTGTCGTTATATCAAGTGAATATATTGCTTTAGCTAGGTTGCTTTCTGCACAATCATGGCAATATCGCGAAAAATGAAAGGGAGTATGCCCTACTCTTATCGAATAACTTCAAGGGTTCTTTATAGTGGACAGTGCCATAGATATCACTGCACAATCCAGATATTTGAACAGTTTTGAGCACTGTATATGCCCACCCTCGATGACTAACATCCGACCCGATCAGGATTCAAACCCAGTAACTCTTGAGGCACAGCCGGATCGAATGGGCCATCGGGACGGCCTCGTTATTTAAAACACAAAACAAATTCTTCGTGTTCCTATTAATGCTGCATCAAATATATATAAACATGATAAATATGGTATGAGACCATCCCTAGGATCCTACAGACTCGGGTGTGATACCTTGCATTGGACCCTTATGCCCGCATTTGAGGTGTGAGATCTTGCCTGGGACCCTGCGGGCCTGGGTGTGAGTGCTTCCCTAGGACCTTGCAAGCTGCACTGTATGACCTTGCCTAGGACCGGCCGGCTCAGGTGTGAGTCCTTGCCTAGGAACTTACAGGCTCGGGTGTCAGTCCTTACCTAAGAGCACGCGAGCTCACGGTAAATCCTTGCCTAGGGCTTATAGGCTCGGGTTTGATACCTTGCTTAGGACGCTGCGGGCTCCAGTGTGGGTCCTTGTCTAAGACCATGAGCGCCTGGGGTGAATCCTTGTCTATGACCTCTAGGCTCGGGTGTGAATCCTTGCCTAGGACATGTAGGGTCAGATATGAGACCTTGCTAATGACCTTGTGGACCCGAGTGTGAGTACACCACGGGCTCGGCTGTGATCGCTTGCCTATGGAGCATGCATGCTCGTGAATTTCAAAATAAAAACCTGTTACCAGGTTTCACAGAGCTTGATGCAGCACCTCCCAACTTAATGAAAATGATTAGGTGTGGTTGAAAAGTTGGTTGCATGTTTCGATGCAGCATGTCTGTGAAGTACACAAGCTGACTTGGAACTGGGTACAGTAAGTCATCGCGAATTAATAAAATTTAAGTTGATGATTAGGATGGCACAACTCTATCAGACTAACGTTGTTTTATTGATTGCATTATGATGTTTTGGCTATTATCAAGAATATATAATTTATATATTCTTGCTATTATGTATTATGAAATAAATAAATTAAAATATGTACTGCATATTTCTTTTGGATATAAAGTTATTTGTTTGTTATTAATTGCTTTTCACAGGTATTAAAGGGTGACATACTGGTAATTTATAGATTTAAAAGCCTATATGTATCTCAAATACGAATGACAATAGACTTGCTCCCAATCAAACCTCAAATGGCGGCCATCTTGGATTTATTCTTCAACAAAACCTTTAAAGCTACTAATAGCTTGAGAAATGCATTCAGCATTAAAAATCATGTGAAAATTAGGTATTACATTAAAATATATGTCAAATAGTTCAGGGATTAAAACTTCAACGTGGCGCTTGGCGGCCATTTTTAATTTTGTCCAAAAAAAATGTTCCGCTCAGGGGGAACTTTGGGACTGTTCACAGGTAATAAAGGAGGACATTCTGAACACATCCTAATATTTTCAGCTTTATAATATTTTTTTCCCTTTCAAAACCTAAAATTCCTGGACTATAAGGCTTAACTCTTTAACCGCCGGTGTCGCATATATTCGGGTTTTCATTTTTTATTGGCACATAAAGTACCACATTTTAAACATTTACAAGATAAAATGTGACATCAATTAGCAAGATTTGAAAAGAGTTGACCTCCATTTTGTCAAATCTGAATAATTTTCACTCACTTGAAGTTGTGGATCGCGTCAGCGAGACACAACTTCGAGTGGGTGAAAATTCAGATTGAATAATTTTGCGGTTAAAGGGTTAAATATCTAGATTGTGGCATTGTAAATGAAATGAATCGGGCTTTAGGCCACCTTTGTGAACATATAGGCTAACCTGCACCAGGAGAACCTCCTGAGGATGGTGAGATGAATGAGATGACACTGCCCTCCAGACACAGGATTCGAAATTCGAGCCCCGGCGGTCTGAGACCGAGCACGCTACTTCTCTGTCACGGAGGCTCCCCATAATACTGAGTTTTACACGTGGATGGGGATGAAACATTATTGTTTCTTTCAAACCGCCGAAACCGGGAACCGAACCCCGAACTCTGCCGTGGAAGGCAGCGGTGCTAACCACTACCCTAGGTCCCCCGCCCTTATGGCATTGTAGGCACTATTGACTTTGAAACGTCACATGACCTTCAAACATGATATGAAGGGCAAAATAAATGACCACTGGAAGTAAACGTGAACTTAACTAGTGGTTCAATAATTCTATGTCATATATCATTGATGACTAATGAAATGTGAACAATTCAATTCTTTATTTCACATCACATCAATACATATATTACGTATATAAGTAAAAGAGAATAATTTTTGAAATCCACTTTTTAGTTTCCGTTATTCGGACTTTCGTCATCATGACGCACCTCGGTGGTATACTGCTGTGCAAAGCCAAAATGCTGTATATTCTTACTTTACCAGCTAGCAGATACTGCCCTGTGGCTTTGCAGAGAAGTATACTTCATTTAATAAATAGTGTTGTTTTATGTGTACCATGTAGGCTAAAATGTACCGCCAGTGGAATATTAAACAAGAAATCAAAATGCACACATTACCAACAAAACAATAGAATGGTATTAGACCTTAACATTTTAAAATTTTCCTCTCTGTACCACAATACTTAGACACAAATTACGACCCGAGAGAGACAATGTGTGCGGTCGACCAGTGCGAAATGTGGCAGCGAGCAGATGGTTTTCTCTTAATTTAATCGAACTAAGCTACAATTGGTTGGCCTGACAACACCAGAACATCGGAAAATAAAATGTACACTATTTCGAAAAAGTCGGGTTTTGGAATGTTATATAAAATGAAAATGAAATGAATCGGGCTTTAGGCCACCTTTGTGCACATATAGGCTAAACTGGGCCAGGAGAACCTCCTGAGGATGGTGAGATGATTGAGATGACACTGTCCTCCAGACACAGGATTCGAAATTCGTACCCTGGCGGTCTGAGGCCGAGCACGCTACCTCTCGGTCACGGAGGCTCCCCACAATACTGACTTTCACACGTGGATGGGGGAGAAACATTTTTGTTTCTTTCAAACCGCCGAGACCGGGAACCGAACCCCGAACTTTGGCGTGAAAGGCAGCTGTGCTAACCACTACCCTAGGGCCCCCGCCCGGAATGTTATACGGTTTGAATGTTATAAGGTATACCGGCGTGCTGTAGACCTATATGGTATAATAGAGAAATGCTGGAACATTTCTAAATTATTCCATAGAGTATGACACATTATTACATGTACAATATTTCTTTGCTATATCATGCGGCAAATAATATATAATGTGGGAACTCCTATTGTTAAATCTGGTACACCACAGAACAGACGACGTGTATGGTACCTAATTTATTGCAATAGTTATCTGTTATGACCTGGAGCTTTTTAATGGACCTTTTGAAAGGAAATTATATTCCCTCAGATTGTAATCTGTTCCTAGAGACTGCGACATGTGACCACAGATTAGAATCTGTGGGAATGAATTCGAATGATCCGCCGTGGGAACGGTTTTGAATCTGTGGGAACGTTTTTGGATCTGTTCCAATAGATTGCAATTTGTTCCCGCACATTTGAATCTGTTCCCACAGACTGCAATTTGTGGCTACAGATTTGAATCTGGGAACGGATTCAAAATTAAGGCCACATATATACCAATCTGTGGGAACTGTTTAAAATCTCTTCCCACCATTTTCAATATGGCCGCGTAGTTTCCTGATGTGATCACCGTTACGAGTTTTTCTAAAACCAAACAGTTGCTAATTAGTCCCCCGTTCGCCGATTGCTCGCCAATTGCTCGCCAAGTATTTGCCGAACGATCTCACAACAATCTCCTTTTCATCGCCAAATGATCGTATATTCGGCTCATTTTTTGTTAAAAAATTATCACTAATTAGTCGTCAACTGTTCGCATCTTGCATTAACGCCAATTGTTTCCAATCAGCAAGCAGTAGGTGACAAATTTGGTGACAAAAATGGACTGAATTGGCGAATAATTGACATTTTCTGCGATCATTTGGCGACGAAAAGGTGATTGTTTTGGGATCGTTCAGCAACAATTGGCGACCAATTGGCAATCGGAAAATTGGAGACTGTTTGGGAACTGTTTGGTGAACAAATGGCAGATGTAGCGAGCAGTTACATTTGTTTAACCCTTTAAGCCCTCACGATGCATTAAAGCATCATTTTAAATTCCTGTGAACATATTTAATTTTCCCACAACTAAGGGCTTTAGAATAAAACTTTCCATGAAACTGGTTTACCAATACATGGCAATTTTGTTTGATTTTTCCCTTATTTCAAGTCATCTTCACCCACTACAAGCCGAGAATTGCGACAGCAATTCGCGGCTTGTAGTGGATGAAGATGACAATGGTAAATTCAGGCTTGAAAGGGTTAATCCGGCGAATGGTTTGCCACAACTTGGTAAATATTTTGGGAATACAACCACTGTTTGGGGATTTTGGGTGAAATAATTTTTCTGTATCACGGTTGCTGAATAATCGCGTGATTTTTTAACATTACGAAAACTCTCAGATAAGGTTTGTCGAACACGGAGAGCATTAGGCGAAGATTTGTATTGGGGAATTTCACGAATTTGACATTCGTCAATTGCGCCAGATAGTTGCCAGCCAGGTAAGATCCGCGCTTTAAAAGTGGTTGGTGCGAAGGTCATCTGTGCCAGCACAATGTTGTAGTGCTGTAAAATGAAAACGTCCATGCCAATTTAGAGACCCTGCCAGTTGCTTCATTAGCTAAGAGGCAAATGGCCGGGGCGGTGTTCTGCTGCGCAAGAGGACCGTCATCTGACCAATTTGCTGCAGGGATAGTGTTTGCAAATGGAGGCAAACGACTGGTATATATCTACACGGGCATCGTCTTAGCGAACACTATGAACCACTATTGGTTTGATATTGGTCCACCGACTGAGACGTTAGCCCAAAATTAAATCAACATTGTTCGAATGTCTCGTGTTTTGCTAGAGATTCTTTTATTGGGATAGCACTACGTAAAAGAGGTGAGTGGTCCTGTAAACGTGATACGGTGTGCCAATTTTGGTTTATTATTGGACCATCGTTGCAGATGTTCGCTCAACATCATACTAACATTGGTTCAGTGTTTTCTGCTCATGTGCTAAGCTCTGTACCCCCACAGGCGCAAGCCGGATGGCACAGGAAATAAAAATAGCTCTCGGGATATGAATACTCTTGTAAGCTCTCGTGAAACCCATAAGTACGAAGGGAAACACGAGACGTCGACCCAATACTGCTTTAGTATCGGGACAGTGTCGCACACGGTGGTCCAGCATTTAAACAACACTATGTTTACGTCTTGTATTTCTCGGATATTTAATGGAATGTAGATGTGGCAGATGGCTTCTATTCCCTATGTTGTGTCCTTTGTATTCAAATTAGCACAATACAAAATTACCGTAAAAAAGTGGATGAACACTCACTTTTCTATGATTTGTCGCATAGCAATGCAAAATTTATAGTCTCTGCATGTTAAAGCAGCTCCTTGGGATGACATCAATTTTCGTTTTTAATTCCGTACTGAAGTAGTGTATCCCACGGATCATGTTTTTATTTTTTTCAGAATTTTTACAAATATTTTTAATCAACATTTCTATGAAACCAGAAGTAACCAAAACAAACTATTTGTATACCTGAAGGACGATTGAATGTTTTCACAGCATTGGGCCACATGCTGATGGCATCGGCTCAGCGTTGGGTAGACAATCAGTGCTGCAGGTGTGTCCTCCCGTGTCCTGACTATACGACACCAATTAGCAGCGACTGCTCTGATCTTACCGTCTGATACGTGGGAATATGTGATGTAAAGTGCTGAATATTGCTGACTTGTTTTTTTTACATGGCAATATACGACCTGGAGATACAACTATTTCACTCTTTTTCGGTGCTTTTAAATTTTTTTGGACTTTTTTGTATTTTCAGTTAAGATCAGTAGGCTATATATCTTCATATAAATTAAATTTTCAAAATTGACAACATTGAAAATGTCTCACCCCAAGGGGTCCCTTTAAAGAATTAACTTTTGCGATCTTTGGAATAGTTTGCCCTATGTTTGACCTACAAATCCAATATGGTCGCCATTGATATATATTTACTATTCTAATAATTATTCCGCTTAAAATACTGACGATGATGCAAAATAAGATTTGTTTATAATAATATATCGGGGGACCATGTATAGCCTTGACTGACTATGACTAGTGAATAATTGCATATATATTAGAGCAAAAATCCAAAATGACCGTGTCCTTTATCATCTTTAAATAAGCATAATATGGCCACCAAAATTTCAAAAATTTATCTCTGATTATATATATTTTGAATAATTTCACCTATATTTAAAAACCAAGATTGCTTCCGGTTTTTACCTATTATAATAGCTATTCCGATAAACATGATAACGATCATGTAGCATAAATGATTTATTTATAATATGGATGGCATCATGCACAAGTGATCTAACCCACATTAAAAAAAAACAAGGAAAATACATGACATTGATAGCAACAACTTGATCAATATACGAGTTTCACATTCAGGGTTCTAAGACCATTTGGTCACTGATGTTGTTACCGTTTTGTGTTAATTTGTATTAATTCGTTTTATCTTGTATTCCATGTTGCAGCGCGATGTTTTCTCAAAATTGTCAAAATGTGGGTTAGCCCACTTGTGCACGATGCCATCCATATATTTGGGTACCAGTAATAAACGTTATTGACAAGTGATTTTCCTTTTCTATTGTTTATGGTAACGGGGATGCACAATTTTCTCTATGATAAATCATACAGAGTCAATAAGCTGATTTATGATGTAATATATCTTCAAATCAAAGATGACCGCAGTTTGTTTTATATTTCCAAGTATAATCAGAGCGTTATTCAAAATTCCGAGCAAACCAAATATTTTAGACAAAAACCAATAAAAATGAAAACTTTGTTATGCAGCGATAATTATACTCAAATTGTGAAAAAAATGCTGATTACAGATATATATATATATTATATTGCCAAAAAATGTCATAAATGTAACAAAATAGAGCAATATGGGGTCAAAGGTCACACAAATCAATAAAAAAACTAGACAGTCAGTGATAGATTGCGAATCTCTCGCCGAAATTACTGATCGTAATCTGGATCCTGGATCCGAATCGTAATCCGGACCATCCTTACGATTTAGTGGATCGCAATACAGATCCTGGATCGGGATCAGAATCATCAACATAAGTTTCAAGCAAATCTGTTCATTACTTTTTAATTAATCCGGTGGACGGACATTCAGACAAACATACAGACAGACAAACAAAACTACAAAGAAACAAAGAAACAAAGAAACAAAGAAACAAAGAAACAAACAAACAAACAAACAAACAAACAAACAAACAAACAAACAAACAAACAAACAAACACGACCAAAAACATAACCTTCCTGGCAGAGGTAGTTAGAACTTTCTTACATTGTCATAATTATATTAAAATTGTCACAACATTAATGCAGATTGGAAATACATACATTATATTGTCAAACAAGGGTATAATGTAGGCATTCAGTAGTGATGGAGGAGGCGGTAAAGGGTGATGTGGAGGCCCTAAATAGTGATGGGGAGGCGCTAAAGGGTAACCGAAGGGGATGCTAAAATGATGAAATGTGCTAAATGACGATGGGGAAGTATCAAAGGACAATGGAGAGGCGCTATGCGGCGATGGAGAGGTTGTAAATGGCGATGGGGGGAGGAGTTAGCCATCAACGGCGAAGTGTTAGTTGAAGATGGATATTTGTTAAAGGAAATGGATGAACGCTATTTAAAATGGCGACGATGGGGCATTACCTCATTCAAGACGGCACTCTCACTACATAGATGTTTTTGTTGACGGGACAGTTTTTAAAATGTACTTTTTTTGACGGCACAAAAGACGAGATATCTCAGGATTAGTCTTGTACTGGCAAAGTAGCTTCCCCTGAAATATACCAGTGATGGAGAGGCGCTAAAGGGTGAATGAGAGGCAGCAAATGCGATGAAAAAGCTTTATAAAAGGGTGATGGTGAGGTTAGATATCCATTATTTTACAGTTTTTATTGCTCAATTAGGCAGAGGTCGATTTAAGCTATGAGCCACTGGCCCCTGGTCATACATATCTAATTTAGTCTAAAATCTCCAAAAACCTTGGGCAGATTATGTGGATAAACCCGACTTGCTTGATATATTATAAGCCTCTTAATGACCTACACATATCAAGGTCAAAGGCCAGGGTATCATTTTCAGTCAAATTCCTTGTAGAAACAAGACATTTCAAGTTATTTAAGTTTATCTCAAGCTATAAAATATAGCCATTCCTCAGGTGGTCTAGTAGATTCAGATTGCTGAACTAGATCTTTAATCCTACCCTGGCTTTCTCAATGCTGTATGTCAAATATTACAAGAACAATTCAGTTTTTAGGTTATCTTTTAAATACAAGATCAACAACAAGAATAAATGTCAGAATTCATGTTTTATCTGGATGGAATACACAGGGAAATCTTCATCTTGAAGTTTATATAGATACAATTGAAAAAATATTACCCTGTGTTAACCCTTTCAGGCCTGAATTTACCATAGTCATCTTCATCCACTACAAGCCGCAAATTGCTATCGCAATTCTTGACTTGTAGTGGATGAAGATGAGTGATGTTGTTTAAAAATTAAAGAAAATTGCTATGTATTGGTAAACCAGTTTCATGGAATTTTTTGTTGTAAAACCCCTAGTTGTAGGAAAATTAAGTCTGCTTTCAGGGTTGTAAAATGATGCTTTAATGCATCATGAGGACTTAAAGGGTTAAAAGTCACAGTGATTCTCAGCAGGTGTTGGTAGAGAATAAGTGAGGAAACTTTTAGATTGTGATAAACAACTTCTTTACAGAAGACAGACTGATCACCGTTACAATATATAGGAAAAGACTGTACTTCTCCATAGTTTGACACAACAGTACCAACACCCACTTCATGCCCACGCTTCAAGCCAATTTATTTGTGCATCGTCAGCTGATAGCACGCTGAGCGTTGATTCTCTCAAACACAAATCACACCTTATGAAGTAAGTAACTGTAACACAGTAACAAATTACTCCCCTGGACGTTTCTCAGAGGCTTTATTGATTCGCTGGATCACAGAAGACGGTATTCAGCCGAAACTCAGTGACTGTATACCGTCTTCCGACGTTGGTGTGACACCGGTCTACCATCTAAGTTGGCGTCGAGCCATCTAACTTACAGGTAAGACGTTGGCCTATTGCATAACCATCTGCTACTGTCCTACTTGAGGTCTACATTTAAAGAGCCAGCTCTACGGCTGTCTTTTAATAAGAACAAAGCAACACTGAAACCACGTCTACCACAACACAGTGTATTCACTGATATATTATTTGTACATACACATGTCCACATCCTGCTGACAGCTCAGTCAATTCGAATCGAGATTTAAATATCGATCTGATCTTGGCTTATCAGACGGTTGCCGCTCTATATTCGCGGCCTACAATCAAACCATGGCACACATGCGCCGGTTCTAACACCTTGTGAACCTTCAGTGCCTCACCGTCGCCCTTTAAAGCCTCTTCATCACTCCTTAACGCTTCGTCGTCGCCCTTTACAGGCTACCTGCCCCACCATCACCTTTTAACGCTCTGTTGTCCTTTAACCCTTTTGAAAAAAAATCAGCTTATTTTGTAATTTCAGATTTGTCTGAAGACACAAGCAGGATCTTAGCTTATGAACAAATAATAGCATGGGAACAAGTTGTGCTTTACTGGTGCAAGACACCAAGGTCATTTCAAGATCACACCAAGGTCATTTCGGTGTCAAACTGGCAAAAGATATAGGAAATGTACTTTTTATCAATTTCAAGCTTGTCAGTGGTGCCGTCATCTACTTGAAAGGACTGATGGTGACTCATTCTTGGCAGGGTATCATTTCAACATACATTTTTAGGAAGTCTAGAACAGTTTTAATATTGGGAGGGGTATTACCCCCAGGTTTGCCAATATTACACCCCTTTCCTCAAGGCTCAATTAAACAAGCAAAATTACAATTATCAAGCAGCGGTAGTATCAGCTTGAGCTTCCATTGCAAAAGATTGATAAATAATTGGGCAAGAAGGATGATATGGGTTGAGGTTGTGCTTTGCTGCAGTCATATCGCCCAAAATAAAGTCAAAGTCATGTAAAATGTCACGTTTATGAGTTTATGGGTGATGTGCACTAAATGCGTAATGAATATGTGTGCAACTATGCAATCAACACTGCTGCGATATCTGTCATTCAAGTGTTAATATAACATTTTAGGCATGATAATGATGCCACAGGAAGGTATCGTTTTATTGTATTCACTGATAACAAAAATATATGGTTTGGGGAAATATTTAAATCTCCATATCAATTATTGAGAAAGTCATGATGATTGATTTCATGGTGGCCATTTTTTTTTGTTCTAAAGGAATCCTTTAAGGATGAAAGCCTAGATCCACGCATAAATTATTATTGGGGGTGCTATCCATGCCCAATCAAAAGAGAAACAAACTTTTATCAGCCAAAACAAGATTACCCCCATTGATGAAGGATCACATTGATTTTACAGACAAAAATACCAATAAAATACTCTCTGCCCGAGAACGCATGACAGCGATACATTTTTTTGCCCCGAGATATCTCGGGACCCGCACTAAAAGGGTTTATGCAGTAAACACGCACGTCTTTATACATTGTATACTGTAATTCTATTGTTTTTAATATAAATACAAAGCAAATGCAATTTCAAAATTGCACAAATTTTCATAAATTCAATATGGCCGCCATGAAAATGTGAAATAATTTATATATAATACATACACCTTTCTACTGTCATCAAGAGTGGTTATTCATGTAAAAGTACACAAATACAACATCTTGTTCTCAGGTAAGTAAATGTATGACTAGCTATTTGGAATGTAAATCTCTTCTAGCTACATCAATTCACGGTGATTGAATTATCAGCATTGTATCGATAAAATAAGAATAATTTAGTAATTGGGTATTGGGTAATACTAGTCATAATAACATTTAAACAACAGCGTAAATGCATCAAGTGAAAGGACGAGTATATCTTCCTCCTAGTTAAATTTAGCCTGATATACTATAAATATTTCTAGAGCAAACGTCCGAGATTGGATATTTGTAGGTGAGATTAACACACTTTGTAATGATCATCTCTACTTCCATATGTCTTTCATATTTGCTTCTAGCGTAGTAGGGTTGTATATTTATATTCATAAATGTATTGAGATAACTTAAATTAAGCTTAGACACTCATTTTAATGCTGAAAGACATTAAACCAAACGTATCTCCCGAACGAAAAAGTATTACCCTTTAACCGCCACATTATTCAATTGGAATTTTCACCCACTTGAAGTTGTGTCTCGCTGACGCGATCCACAACTTCAGGTAAGTGAAAATTATTTAGATTTGACAAAATTGAGGTCAACTATTTTTAAATTCTTGCCGATTGATGTCACGGTTTATCTTCAACATGCTTAAAAGGTGATATGCAATTTGCTAATAAAAAATGTAAAAAATGAATATAATCGGTACCGGCGGTTTAAGGGTTAACACTAACATAAGAAACATTGTCAGTGCATCAGGGTACCGTTATGATCATAAAAGCGGCCACAATAAAAAGGGGGAACAACCATAACAGCCATATCACAGTCATTTATTAGCAGTTCCTTACTACGAATTAAACACACGAGCTACAGTCAACCAGCAGAATATATTTGAAATGTTGTGACCAGATTAAGAAATGGCTTACTTGACGAATATGTCTAACCTTATCAAAAGGTCATCAGAAATAAACTATTGCTACTTGGTGAAAGTACTCAATGCTTCGGTACTTCGGTATTCGAGTACCATTTTTGCATTACTGTGGATGTTACATAGTACTCCTACTTTTTAAAATAATTTGTTCCAGGAATTGTACTCGAGTATTCAGACTCAATCAAAAAACCTTGAACTTAAAAAAAAATCTCGGTCCACTACATGAATGATGACACTGGCAACTGTACTATAAGTGTTTATTATATTTATACAGGTAACAATATCACATTTAACAGGTGAATCACGATGCCCGGCATAATGACCAGAACACGGATCAAGATTATAATAGTGGGGATGCTGGCAGGAATAGCTATCTTCAGCATCACATCTGTGAACAACATATACGACAAAGACACGGTGAGAGAACAACTCTAAGCCCCCACGATGCATTAAAGCATCATTCTACACCATTGAAAACATATTTGTTTTTTTCACAGCTAAGGGTTTTAGAAGGCAAATTTCTTTAAAATTGTTCTACAATTATATAGTTTTTTTTTAATTTATCACGCACATCAAATCATCTTCATCCACTACAAGTCGAGAATTGCGACAGCAATTCGCGGCTTGTAGTGGAAGAAGATGACAATGGTAAACTCAGGCCTGAAAGGGTTAAATACTTGATGATGCAGCACCTAATGTTTTCAAAATAATATTTTCGAAACATTCATTTATGTTAGGCATTTCTACAAGAGACACGTTTTGTCTCATGGTGGAATTAAAGAAAGGTATATATGTTAGGCAAGGTCACGTATACTATGGCGCACTACATACAATAAGACATTTTATTTGAAGACATTCAGAGCGGATTTCTGACATATTCTCATTTCATGTTGATTATTTCAAATATTCAGAGCAAATTTTTGACATGTTCTCATTTTATGTTGATTATTTCAGTCGTTCAGAGAGGGGATTTCTGACCTATTCTCATTTTATATTGATTATTTCAGAAGTCCAAATCGGATGGTGTGAACGAGTTTATGGCTGATTTAGAATTGAGGAAAGTTGTAAAAGCTTATCAAAACTACACAGAACGCCTAACAGTTTGTATTTTAAATATATATTATATACCTCAAATTTATACCGAAATATGAATGATCTAGTTGATATTTGTAAAAAAACTATACAATTGTATTTATAATGTACAACAGAATACTTAAAACTACACTAACAGTGGCGGATCAAGGACATGAGAAAAGGAGGTACCCGGGGTTTTGAGGGTTTGCCCCCGAGATTTTTTTGGTACATTTTAGCCAATATGTGTGGCTTTTTAAAGTATTTGGCGAACATAGGGGGGGGGGGCGCCCTGGATCCGCCACTGACTAGTTGCTGCTGTGTTAAAATACATTATAAAAATGCACCTTGTTATCAAGAAGTTTTATTGTCATGCCAATTACACTGTAAGTCTGGATGGCAGTATCTGTTTACTTTACAAGAAAGTGGATACTGCTTTTTTAAAATAGAATAACAGTGCAGGCTGAAAACGATCATTTTACACTATTGTTACCGGTGTGATTATGTAATATATTACATAACATACAGAATATACCAGTGCTCTGAATAATAGCTCAATTATGTAGTGAAGCATTATATAATTGAGATCCAAAATTTTTGTCAGGTTGACATGTAACATTACAGGGAATACAAGCAAAGCTGATTTAATCCGAGTTGTGTGCCAATTATTACCAGAAGAAAACACCACTTTTGATAGAATTTGATCTGACTGGGAGATCTCCCCGGGATGGCTTACTATGACGTTGGCGCGCATCTCGCCACCCCCGGGCCGTACAAGAACTGGACGCTAAGGGGGCCACCATTAGATTCCCGGGGGGGGGGGCAGGAGTATTTTTGAAATAAATAATTCCGGGCGGACTCTGCGTGAAATAAATAATTTACTTTAAGAACTGTTCCATATAAACAAGTAACAAAATGTGAAATTTTCAGCGCGCCGCCGAGCCCGGTTGAAATAAATAATTTGCCCGCGACAAATACTCCTGCCCCCCCCCCCTGGGAATCTAATGGTGGCCTCCTAACTAAAGTTTATGAATTCGCCTGCCTACAGTGACCTGTTTTCATGACATACACACATTCTAGATAAAAAATATAAGTTGTATGTCAACCTGACAAACATTTCGTTTGAAATGTCATTGTATAATGCTTCACTATGTAAATAACATTATCATTAACTACGGTTGTTTTGTCAGGTTGACATACAACATTAGTAGATAATCTAATTGCAGATTGTTGATCAATGAACCCTTTAACCTTTTAACAGCCGGTGCCGCATACATTCGAGTTTTTATTTTTTTCTTAGCACATTAAATGCCACATTTTAAATATGTTAAAAATAAAATGTGACATCAACCAGCAAGATTTGAAAATAGTTGACCTCTATTTTGTCAAATCTGAATAATTTTCACCCACTTGAAGTTGTGGATCGCGTCAGCGAGACACAACTTCTAGTGGGTGAAAATTCAAATTGAATAATTTGGCGGTTAAAGGGTTAATAAATAATCGATGAGAAGAAAATCCAATCAATATTGGGAAACAGAATCCGATAAAAAAAGACAGATACCAAAAACAATCACAGTCAAATAATCGGCATCAAGAAATAATTCAACACAGTCATATAAACTATGAAAGGTGGCACACAAGTCAGTAACAATTCAGACGATTGTAAACAATTTCTATCAACTACAGACCAATATCGATCTTACCCGTTGTGTCCAAAATACTTGAGAAACACGTTTCGTCTACATTCTATGCATTTCTGAATGAACAAAATCTATTAAATCCAAAACAATCAGGTTTTCGCAGTCAACACTCATGTCAAACGGCACTGACTCTGATGACAGAAGAATGGCTCAAAGCTATGAATAAAGGTGAATTGACTGGTGTTTTAATGATAGATTTATGTAAAGCTTTTGATTTAGTTGACCACTCCCTTTTGTTACACAAACTCAAAATTTATGGATGTAGCGAAGAAGCTCTCGACTGGTTTACGTCTTATTTATCAAAACGTACCCAGAAAGTTGACATAAATGGCCAAATATCACATCCTTTACAAAATATATGTGGTGTTCCACAAGGTTCTGTTTTGGGGCCATTATTCTTTATAGTTTTCATAAATGACATGTTTTTGTACCCAGAATTAGACAATTTATCACTTTTTGCCGATGATGCTACAGCACATCACAGTAGTAAATGCAGTCAAATTATTACACACAAACTCCAAGCTATGGCAACATCTGCTGATAACTGGTGTGAAGAAAATAAAATGAAATTGAGTATAATTAAAACTAAAGTAGCCCTGGTTGGTTCAAGACAAAGATTAAATAAAATGACTGACACTGAAAAAAAAATCAATATTTTTATTAATGATATCCAACTTGAACAAATTACACATGGTAAACTTCTAGGTATTCATATAGACGAATCCTTGACATGGAATTTACAGGTAGCAAACATAAAAAAGATTGTGGTGTATAAATTGTTTCTGTTAAAACGTATACGAACCTTTCTTCCAACGCAAAGTCGAATCCAGTTTTATAACTATTATGTAAAACCTTATTTAGAATATTGTTGTAGTATATGGGGTAGCACATCTCAAGAAAACATTAATACAATTGTAAAGCTTCAAAAAAGAGCAGCTCGATTAATCTTAGATGCCGATTTTTCTACTCCTAGCGCAATATTATTTCAGGAATTGAAATGGATATCCTTTTCTGACATTGTTAAATTTCACCAGCTCAGTTTAGTTTTTAAGTGTATAAATAAAATTGCTCCCGTTTATTTACAAGATTTGTTTCACCAGAAATCCAATTCTCATTCCTATGTGTTGAGATCTTCCAACACTGACCGATTAGATGTACCAAGACAACACACCAGAAGTTTGTCGTTCAAAGGTCCTCAACTGTGGAATAAATTAAACAACGAAATACGCAATTGTACAACCCTAACTAGCTTTCAATCCAAACTCACACAGCTTCTTTTTATGCAATCTCTTATATAACACTGAAGACGGTTTTTTTTAATAGCTATATTGAATTGTTACATGTTAATGTACTTTGTCATGATAATTCTTACTTGCACGTTTCTTTATATATGCTATGTTTATATCTATGTATAACAAATTGATTATTTTGCCATGTATATATGTATGTATGGATTTTTAAGAGGGCCCCATGGCAGATGAGCGAAAGCTCAATGGGTCACCCTCTATAAATAAAGATTATTATTATTATTATTATTATTATCCTGGCGACCACCAGTGGTGGTACACTAGGCTATGTTTCGGACGTTCCTGTTTGGCAACATCACCATTTCATGAATCAGGCTGATACGTGATAAATTACCAATATCTCCCCAGTTCTCAATACACATTAAAAACATAGCAGCATCCCAAATAGGTTTTAATTTTCTGGGGGGGGGGGGGGTGGTAGGGAGACAAGTAGGTAACCCTCATGCATCTGCTAATCTGTTTGTCGTCACTGATAGTTTCGGGTGCACATAGTTGAATTAGAGTCGCCACAGCGGAGTGGTGAATCTCAAGTGTATACAATGAAAATTGGTGTTCAGAAAACAAGCACCATATATATGTCAATAAATGTAGGCCTATGGCAGAAGTGATAGCCGCATTCAGAACCCTTCCTGCTACACCATGCAGTCCATCATCGCCAGACTGCTAAATAGTGTGCTCTGGTAGAGGGTTCCCATGCAAATTGAATGAAACGGGCCAATTCAGGTTCGACCCCGCCGTCCTGCAGGGGTGGGTCATGATATTAGAGATGAGTCATGCTATCATGTGCAACTTGTGTTGGTCTAACAATCTCGTGTCTGTTGCCAGGTCCCAAATTGTGTTCCATCTCCTGGGCAATAGGTGTGATAATCGGACCGACAACCAGGGTGCCCTCCACCACCATTGTGGTATCAGAATCATTAGAGAGCTGATATGGTGAACTCGTCCCAGCACCAAAGGGTTCAAGTTTGGGGGAGGGAATGCGTAGAGCCAATTGTTCTTCACGCTGAAGCTGTGGAGAAGTGCAGCCGTCTTTCGAAATTGACTCTCATGTCAAACTGTCCCGAAATAGCGGCGAACCTGCTTGCTCCAGCTTGACGTGAGCAGGTTTACCTCCGCGTGCCCGTAGATAAAGAACATTATTTGTGTCACAGACGGCTCCAGCATCCACTCAGGTCCTCCAAACGTGATAGAGCATCCGCCTCAGTGTTCATTTGTCCGGGTAGGTAGCTTGGATTCAACATTATGCCAGGTAATGCAGATATTCCGACTGTGTCCCATCCTCCTTGACTAGGTAGGCTACAGCCGTAGTGTTATCTAGCTGAAGTTACAAAATCTGATGTTTCAGCTGATTTTTCCATGTCTGGAGAGCAAGCAACACTATCTTCAGTTCCAAGTTATAGAAAAGATTCAATGTGTCCGAGTCCGTCCACAACCCCTGTATGGACAGGTGGCCCAATTGAGCACACAAACCTGTAAACATATGCGATCAGGCTCAGACTGTTGACACGTTTTGGTAGGCAAAACTGTATCGGGTCCCGAATTCATTCGCCCCAACGGTATTGCCTTAGCTGCGAAATTCACTTTGCCTAGCAGCACCATGAAATCCCTCGCCTTGACTACTGGAGCTTTCTCTATGACTGTGATCCATCTGATCTGATCCAGTTTTGATGGCGTGAGAATCACTTGTAAATGTAGGATGTTCCAACCCCAGGTGTGGTGATTTCAACTGGCACTTGTCTGGATTGCGTTTGAAACCAGCATCCCACATCCTATTTCCGGTTGAGAAATATTTGCCGCATCAGATCACATTTAACACCTGCTGCCACTCGTCAAATCATCCAGTCATTAGTTATTTCTAGGCTGAACTGTTGCAACGCACTGTATCAGAGCTTACCACAGTACCAGTTCGGTAGACTGCAAAGTGTGCAAAATAGTGCTGCAAGGCTGATAACATGCGTGCGTCGTCGCAAACACATCTCTGACGTGCGAATGCAGCTACATAGGTTATCAGTGAAACAAGGAGTTTGCTATAAAGTACTGTGGCTGACATCCCTTGCAGCTCATGACAAAGCTCCAGAATATCTGTGTGAGCTACTGGAGCAGCGTGATGTAAAGCGCACACTGCGCTCTTCACGACAGATCACATTCATACAGCTACGTACAAGAACTAAGACATTTGGCGACCGGGCCGTTGCTGCTGCTGCGCCACGACTGTGGAATGCACTGCCTGCAGCACTAAGGAATATAACAGGCTCGGATAAGTTTAACAATAGTTTGAAGATTCATTATTTAGAGAAGCATATGGTGGTCTCCTCAGGTTGTTAAATGCCGAGGCCGATCAGGGAGGGAGAGTGCTTCCAACTGAATGGTTGACAGCATCAGTCGCTTTCTCATTCTCAGCACTCTGTTATGGTTGCGCAGTGGTTTCTCTAGAGTCTCCAACCCACGAGACAGTGTACATGCGTCATCCCAGTAATTTGTGCTGTTTCTTGAGGAAAGCATCCCCTTGCCACTGCTGTTGTAAAACAAGTCAGGCCACAGACATATCCAGCTCCTGAAACATTGTACCGTTTGCACCTTTGGAATCCGAGTGGAGTCCATTCATACGGAGGTTTTCATGCTTGGTCTCCCCAAGGTGCATAACGACGCATAGCGGACCATAGGGGAATCCAGGGTTACAAATCTTGAGAAAGCCGAATGAAACCCAGATAATGGGCAGTCCACTAACACTAACATCCACCAACCTCTCTATCCTATCGTCCATTTCCCTATCTACTGCTGTCAGGGAACGCCACGCGGACGTCCTCGGGTCCGATAGATCCACTTCAGGAGCTATTCCGCGGGTATCGGCTTATCCTTAGATTTGCGGGCGCCAACGTCATAGTAAGCCACCCAGGGAAGACCTCTCAGTCAGATCAAATTCTACCAACAATTGTGACATTAACTCGCACATAACTCAAATTAAATCAGCTTCACTTGGATTCCAACTAATGTTGTATGCCAACCTGACAAAAACAACCTTGGTTAAAACTTCCATATTGGACATAGCAACCATAGTGATATATATAAGATATATAAATAACAAAAACACAGACACGATATAGCTATATGTGATAAATGTGACAGTTATTTATCATCAGTAAAATATACTCATTTTTGTTTTAACAGAAGCAGAGGACGATGTTGACTGACTTACTTTCTCATCATGATAAAATACAGAACAGATCTTCTGAAGGTATAGCGCGGCGGTCAAGGATAGAAATAAATGACATTGATAATTACTTGGACAGGTGAGTAGCATTTTAGCCCCTTTACTGCTTGGACGGTATATCACAGGAACCTGTAATCAGTAGACTGAGTACTATTCAGTTGTATTATAATAGTGATGGGTACTGAGCATACAGACTATAGACCTGTAGTCTGTATAGTCATGAGGATATATGTCATGATATATCATGCTCTCACTTCACAAGTGAAAACATTACAAATGACTTTCTGAGTTGTAGAAACCTAGATGTAAATATCAAAATAAGCTCAATATGTAAAGCAGGATTGAAGATAAAGTCTAATTTCGATAGCCATGCTGTCATTCTGGTGGCCATATATTGGAGTTTCCTCTTAATAGTATAATATTAAGCTGTTAAATATTCCTTATCTGATCATTTTTGCAAATACAAACATACCTAAATTAGTTTCTAGCCCCTACAAACAGATAAGCAGCTTAACCTAGACACCAAATTCGGATCTACATTATGATTGAAGTAACAACCAAGGCTTGATATTATTGGTCATTTGGCAGTCATTTTAGATTTATCATTTTTTAAGCTATAGCTGGGTCGATATGTAACATCAGGAGGGCAACATGTGCACTTCCGGATGAAAGCATGAAAACTTGCATATAGGGGGTTCGGAGCATGCTGAATCCGATTAGGACCGGATCCACACTGTCAAAATGAAGGATCAGTCCCAAAATCAAAAAATACAAAATGGCCGCCATCGAGATAAATGCAATTCTATTTTTGGTTGTACCGTTGTTATTTTTAACTAAAATGTCAATATTTGGTTGCAAATTGTAAGTTTTGGAGACCCATGGACATATAACTGTCACACACAAGTTAAAAAATGGCCGTCATTTATTTTTTAAAAATGGAACAACAAAGAAATTATATGAAGTATTTATAAACATGTTAACATGGGTATGGCTAAGTTTTACATCAAAGTTTGTGTCACTCTGTCACCACATAACTGATCCCTTAATATATGTAGGCCCATGCAATTCTACCATTCGAACTAAGATTTTTTGTTATATTTAAACATTTTAAGCAGGCTGTACAACTCAAGCGCAAGGTTAGTTAAAAGTCAGCATGGTTACACTATATCGGGTTAACATAAGTAGGCCTATGGATAATTTCTACACCAATTTGTTTCACTCTGTCACCACATAAATGATCCATTAATATGTCTAGGCCCATGTGATTCAACAGTTTCAGTTGAAAGTCAGCATGGTTACAAAATATTGGGTTAACATAAGTATGGCTAAGCTCTCTACATCAACGTTTTTTTCACTCTCTCATCACATAAATGATCCATTATTATGTGTAGGCCCATGTGATTCTACATTTCAAACTAACAGTCTATGTATTTAAGCATGTCTGACCAGTTGAAGTGTAAGGTTAATTATTACAAGTCATCATGGTTACTATATAATTAACTCTACATATCTGTCTACTACTAAAGAAACTGAGCTGACGTGTACATGGGAGATTGGTTTAATAACAATGACATCTTTCAGTGCAAAGTTTTTTGCAGGCACACTTGATCAGTTCTCTGCATCCTTGTGAGGCTTCAGGGAGATAACTCCATAAAGGCACCTATTTGCCCTAATTATCTAGTTTCTATCCCCACTCCGAGGGACATTGAAGAAAATGATTGTTTACAAAGCCTGTCCCCATATGTGGCCTGCTTGGTAGGCTGATCGGTTTCCATGTTGACATAAGGCTGCATGTGATAGGGGTATACTTTCTAATTTCCTGTTGCCATTGGAAAACTGTAAGTTGTTGTATTGCTTCAGTTAGCTGTAATGTACATGAGTAAATCAGAACCACATATCTCTCCAGAACTTTCATGTCTGCATCTGTCACCGCTGTTGTGCTAATCTTTGAAATACCTAGTTTGCAGTGCTTCAGAGAATGACTTCCACAACTCTCATGCTGTTTTCTTGCAAACTGAACAGAACGAAGATGTCATATCACATCCAGTCCGTGCGTGCATGCATAACTAACCTCAGTGTTGAACACCCTGTGATGAACATCCATCTCGAAATACCCGAAATGAAGACCATGTCCAAAAGCCAAACAAATTTCACAATCGTCTATCACAATGCGAGCACCAGAGCATATGTGTCAGTGGCATGTATCTTTTTTTCCTTCCAAGTTTATAGGCGTGGAAGCAATGAAGTATCATTCTATAATCCACCTCTTCGTGAAAGCATATCTAAATCAGATGTATCCAGTTAGGCTGATGAGGCTACATTTTGGCCTTTGGTTTGAAATAAAATCTCTGTCCTCTCTGGCATGTGCTTTAAGGCTATCACTCATGTAGGTAGGCCTACATGTATCCCAGATAATACCTATGCTTTTTACATAGTCAAGCTGTTTATTTAGATATGGGACAAACACGTAATCGTGGTAATTAGCATAGTCTCTGAATGTGTTTCGACATTTGTTGTCGTATTCTTTGGATCTAAGATGTGAACAAGATCAGCCCATCATATATTTTCACCTCCACTGTAGGTGCTGCCTCTAGACGTAGGGTTTGAGTTTCCAAACATTTCAACAAGTCCGATTTTTCACCAAAACTTATTAAATTGTTTTCGGCTAAAGATAGTGGCCAACAATGGTTTTCATGCTCAAAGAACGTATTCATATCACCACTTGCTGCTTGACAAGCGATATACATTCTTGAAGAAAGGTGCAGGCCACTCTTCATGCTTTTTACTTTGTTTTTATAGTTTGCTGTGGACGAATTTTTCCTTTCACTTGATTTAAATAATTGAAGAATGTTTTTTCTTAATATTATCATTGAATGGTTTATATAAAGAGGTGTGATTCACAAAAGTCTCCTACTGTTCCCTTCCCATGGCCTCTGCTATTGTAATATTGTCTATTGCATTTTCAAACAAGATCACCTTTTTGCCCAGTGCAAAGAGATTGTCACTTGTTTCTGTAAATTGCTCACCTAACTCATTAGAAATAACTAACATAAGCTGAACATTTGCTGCAAACCTCTGTAGTAGACAAAATTTGTTCATGCTGTTAATCAGTACATATGGTGACGTTTGCAGTCTTTAGTAGACTCAGCCAACCACAACCATCTCACCAGTGTCCTAAAACGTGTAGCATATTTCTATATAACTTACGTCACAACAAAATACCTTTCTAATCAGTTTAATAAATGCCTATCTATACATGTTACAGTGCAATCACAATCATATCCTTAACTGAGCATGATCAATCATAAAAACAGTTGAAACACACTAAAACACAAAGACCCCGTATACAGGTTGACCTACAGGTCAACCTATATACAATTAGGTCAAATAGAGACGTAATGTCGATCAGTATTTTGTGTGACTACAAGCTATTTAGATATGGAATCCACCCCTCATAACACAGTATTTGCTGTCACCATAGACATTTAACCAAGACCACGGTATTTTTTTGCAATAGCAAAGAGAGGTTGATCGACAGTCAATACTGGAACCTTTCCACGATTTACATATTATGTAGCTTTAGCTATGACATCCATGCCATGCTTCACCAATGCTAGAGAATGTGCATTATCATGAAACAATGCCATGAGCCCAAATATTGCTGGTGGCCTTCTGGAGGCATCTTGTAATGTTGCAAAATGCGCTGACCAAGAAATATTATCATGTGCTCTCAATTGTGGTTTCTTCAACAACTCATTGACTACCTTTGCGCATGATAGCCGCTGCTCGTCATAGTCTCCTTTAGATTATTCTTGTATGCATGTCCCTTTGTTGTGTTTGGCATTGGAATATCATTCGGAAATGTGGCGGGCGGCACGAAATTGTTGTCAATGATAGGTGTATTACGTAGTTATCCACCTGCAAATTCATTAGTAACATGGTGTCAGTGAAATGGCTGTTCCATAAAATGACGTTTTTGATGATGTCGATGATGGGTTATGATCTATGTTGTCCAGGTTACCGATTATGAAGAGGTATTGGAACTGTTGGACATACTACCCCAGACTGTTCAAATATAATTGCACTGTTTGCTACATCTGTTTGAAGTTGTAATATCAGGTCATGTGATACATAGCGTCTTTTATCAAATAAGATATCTATAAAATCACGTTTTCTAGTTTTGTTGTAAAGAAGTAGCCCAATATGTAGAGGGAGTCTAGTTTCTCTTTTTCATTCTGTGTCTTGTATGTGTGGAAATAGATTCTCTTCTGCTACACCTAACAGCAATAAAAGTTAAAAGGTCAAATATTGGTAGAGCAGCTGTTTTGACAACATGGTTATTTTCCGTCTGGGTTTGGATGTTTGTGCCACCAAGGATCATTTGAACTAACACAGTAAGAGAAGCTGGCTTGTCATAATGATATTCTTCTGTCAAGGATCCTGTAAATTTGCATTGTTTTTGAAAGATCTCCTTCCTGTCTATGTTTCCTGCTCTAATAACAACAACAGCATCACTCTCTTGGTCCCGAGCTTTGACGTCCAACAATGTTTCACCAACGTCATATTTAAAGGGCAGCATGATATCATATTTGCCTTTATGTCCTTCCAAGTCTGGTATTTGTGTGAGAAGCTTCTCCTTCAAACGTGTTGCATGTGTCCTTTCTGACATATTGCCACCAAGCTGTTCAAGTTTTGACCTACATAGTTGCACTAGGTTCGAGAGCTTAAATATGTGTTCAGATTAATTTTCTGATTGATGTGTTTCTTCAATGAACATGATGAAAGAAATTATTTCTGCCAATGCTATGGCTTCAGTGGCCAAGTCTAAAATTTGTTTCGATTTGGTCTGTATTCAATATCTATCCCTAAAATGTGTCAGGCAGTGTTTATGGCATGCTGCATCAGTTGCAATCATGTCTCCAGATGAATACGTGTATCACGAAGTCATGGCGCCATCTTACGAACAGTCACATCAATTTTAAAACTGTCCAACTTAAATACTAATCTTGATACCGTGACACAATGTCTGTGAAAAAATATATTAATTGTATGCAAGTTTTCTTCTGAAATAAAAAAAAATATGTGTATCAGAAGAAGTGGACTACTTTTTTAAATCGCGGTTTTGAAAAAACACACTTTTCTTTATTTAGGGTAATATAAATAATATTATTTGTATTTCTGGATATAATTGACAATGTTTAGCTGATCTTATTGCATATCCTATCTAATTAACACCAAAATAATGATGTTTCAAATCAAAATAGCCCAAAATCGCAATCAGGTATAGAATTATTAATTTCGATGGCGGCCATTTTGAATTTTTTGATTTTGAGAGTGATTCCTTATTGTGACAGCGTTGATCCGGTCCTAATCAGGTTCAGCATGCTCCAGACCCCCTATATGCAAATTTTCATGCTTTCATCCGAAAGTGCACATCTTTTTGACATATCGACTCAGCTACTATATAGTACTTGTCTGAATACATTTTTGAATGAAAACATTGCAGATGAGTTTGTTTAACTTAAACAAATTATGTTTACACATAAAATGTACTTTCTATGTGCAGTAAAATTGGCTATTAGTGGACAAGGCGGCCAACTTAGATTTCTCTCTTATTTCCGGATATCTCGAAAACCCCCTCGACCCCCTCGACCCACGACCCTCGACCCACGACCCACGTCCCTCGACCCTAGACTTTAATTTTTTTTTTTTTTTTTTTTGGATAGACTAGTCTATTTATAAAATTCGGGAAACAATATCAGATCAATGTTGGCTCACCGTCTGCGACGCTGGCCTAACATTGGCTGAACGCCTCCTGTATATTTTGAAGAGAGGCACGATACGCAATATATGCGGCCACTTGATTAGGGTATATTAGATTGCCATCTGAGTCCCACCACTGTCCTACATTAACGCTGGCCCAACAGTGTTCCAGTCCAATATACAATGATAGCTAAGCACAACAAGCACTAAGCATTGAACCAATGTTGGGTTTTTGCTGGCCCAACGTCTGTAACGCTGGCCCACCGCTCGCGATGCCGGTGCCAAAGCGTGTGACTGAATGAAACTGGCCAGTGATATGCCGGGTGATATGACTGGCAAGTGGTTTTTTGCGGACCAAGAAAACAAGAGGCATTCAATCCCATGCTTGGGTTAATATAGGCTACATAACTGTTAAAGTTAGACAAGCGTCCTAAACAGTGACTCAAGATTAAAATGTGTTTGGCCAGCTGTAGGCCTACGTGTATTGATAAAACTATAATCGATGGCCACCCATTAAACAAGAAACATTAAACCAACGTCGGGTGG